>VXAL01006386.1:0-33514 GCA_013399475.1 Chauna torquata
GAACCCATGGCGTCTTTGCAAGTTCCTGGGAACTCAAGTGCTCAGAAAACCTGAAAATGAAGTTTCTAGGCCAGGTGCATATAGGTAGAAGCTAAAATTTCAATTCCTGTGAAAGAAAATCATGGCCAAGCAATTTCGAAAGTTTGAATTTATGGAACAAAAATCTGTCAGAGCTTGGCTTAGTCACAGAGCATGGCCTCTGACCTGCTGCCTAGATTGGTGGTTATTCCCATCTCCACTGAATTCAGGAGCAACTTGTGCTTTCTTATCGGACTTTCTCTTATATGTTAGCACACTAGGAGAAACAGTGTCGACTAATATTTCTCTTTTTAATTTTTTCTAAATGTGACTGCATAAAGGGAAATGATGATTTACATTCTGTGAGGACTTTCTTTCCCGTTTAGTCTCCTGCCACTTTTCAGTTAAATTTGTGACACCTGTAGTCTCCCTGAATTAATCTTTTCCCCTGGGAATATGGCACTGAGCTGTACGTGGGTATGGGGTGCCTGATACATCCCATGTAACATTCAGCAGAGAAGGGATCCTGGATGTCGAATGTTAAGGAACTAGCTAATCCTAAACCATTTTTCTGCATAAAGAGGAGGAAGATGTATGGCAATCTACCCTTTCTGCTCCCCCTCAACACACCTTGTTTAGTGTGGTTTGGGGTGTTTTTGTAAGCTGAAGTGTGGACTCGTGGTGCTCTGCTCCTGTCAGAGGCAGAGCAGCTTGGCACTGGACTGGCTTCCCTCCCAAGGGCCTCTGAACTGACCCTGACAACTTTTAGGATCCCACATTAGCAAAAGACACGTGCGTGATGAAATCTGGATGTCCTGGAGACTGACCTGCAGATGGAATGAAGCACATAGGTGTACAAGATCATCAAAACTTTAGAAGGATAGACCCCAGAACAGGATATAGCATTACAGAAAATTCCTTGAATTCCCCTTTTCAGATTTTTACCACGTATTCCCAAAGTTCCATTCACCTGCAGCCACGACCAGCTATAGACTGTGCGTTGACTGTCTGAGCAGTGAAAACTCACAGTATTTATACTCACTCATTCAAATTGTGTCAGAAAATGGTTAGTCTTTTATTTCGGTCCGGAAGAGAGATCTCACCACCACGCACAACAATCTGTCATTTTGTTATGCTGCTGTTTTCAGCCCAGGTGAAGTTCCTTGGGGGAGGAGGCTATGGAGCCCTAACATACTGCTAGGCACCTCCTGCTCTTCTCATCTCGTGAATGCTATGGAGTCCCACCTCATTTCAGGCATTCAGCAGAGGTATGAGCCTAAGCTAAGTGTGGTCAGCAGAGCCATTTGCAATTGAAAAGCAAAATAAAGGGTGGTTTTGTTTATGTTCAAGTCAAATGTGAGACACAGTTCATACTCTTTGATGTTAGAGATGTTTGGATCAGGCCCTGATCCATTTATCATAAAGCCTTATACATGAACTGACAATTTCTAAGCAACTTAGAAACAATATGCAGGAAAATAAAAGAACAGCATCCCTTGTACCATCCTGTAGCAGCACTTGTGTCTGTTTGTTTTTTTTTTTTCCCTCTCCCTTCCAAAATGTGTGTCTGTAATGAGAAAAGAGAATTGCTGTGTCTTTCTTGGACCACGCAGCTGTTAATTTTTAGCTGGATTTAAAATCTCTCACTTGTTTTGAGGGACCATGTGTTCTTTGCTAACGTTAGTTAGGGTGCTTGCATATTTGCAAGAGCTTGGGGCTCAGTCCTCATCCTGTGGCTGTTACAACATGGGAAAGGCTGAGGTACTCGATGCCTGCTTTGCCTCAGTCTTCACTGGTCAGACCAGCCTTCAGGAATCACAGGACCTTGAGACCATAGAGAAAGTCTGGATCAGGGAAGACTTAGCTGGAGGAGGATCAGAAGTTAAGGAACACTAGGCCATGGGGGTAAGACCATGGTGCCTGCTGGGATGCACCACCGACTGCTGAGGGAGCTGGCTGATGTCACTGCAATGCCATTCTTGATTATCTTTGGTCATGGTGATTGCAAGAGGTTCCTGAAGACTGGAAAAAAGCAAATGTCCCCCTGATTTTCAAGAAGGACAAGAAGGAAGATCCAGGGAACTATAGGCTGGTCAGCCTCACCTAAATCTCTGGGATGGTGATGGAGCAGCTAAGCCTGGAAGCCTTTTCCAGACACATGAAAGACAAGAAAGTGATCAGCAGTAGTCAGAATGAATTCATGAAGGGGAAATCATGCTTAATCAACCTGATGGCCTTCTACAACACAGTGACTAGCTTGGTGGATGAAGAGAGAGGAGTCAATACTGTTTACCTTGATTTTACTCTCAACTTTCACCTTGCTTTTGACTTTGTCTCCCATAACATCCTCATTTACACACTGATGAAGTATGGGTTAGATAAGTGGACAGTGTGGTGGACTGAACACTGGTTGAACAGCCAGGACCAGAGGATTGTTACTTGCGACACAAAGTCCAGCTGGAATTCAGTCACTAATGGTGTACCTTAGGGGTTGATACTGGGGCCAATACTGTTTAACCTCTTCATTAATGACCTGAACGATGGAGACAAGTGCACCCAAACAGTGTTTGCAGCTGATACAGAACTGGGAGGGGTGGCTGATACACAAGACGGGTGCGCTGCCATTCAGAGGGACCTGGACAAGCTGGAGAGCTAGGCAGAGAAGAACCTCGAGTTCCGCCAGGAGAAATGCACAGTCCTGCATCTAGGGAGGAATAACCCCAGGCACCAGTAGATTCTGGGGGCCCGCTGGGGGAAGCAGCTTTGCAGGGAAGGACCTGGGGGTCCAGGTGGACACCAAGTTGACCACGAACTAGCAATGTGCCATTGCAGCAAAGAAGCAGCTGCACCAGGAACAGCATTGTGAGCAAGCTGTGGGAGGTGATCGTTCTCCCCTGGTCAGCAGTGGTGAGGCCACATCTCGAGTACTGTGCCCAGTTCTGTAGAAAAAATACATGAACTTACTGGAGTGAATCCAGTGAAAGGCCACAGAGATGATTTAGAGACTGGCTCATGCTTCATTTGAGGAGAGACTGGGAGAGCTGGGTCAGGTCAGCCTGGAGAAGAGAAGGCTCAGGGAGTACATTATCAAGGTATATNTCTGGGGGCCCGCTGGGGGAAGCAGCTTTGCAGGGAAGGACCTGGGGGTCCAGGTGGACACCAAGTTGACCACGAACTAGCAATGTGCCATTGCAGCAAAGAAGCAGCTGCACCAGGAACAGCATTGTGAGCAAGCTGTGGGAGGTGATCGTTCTCCCCTGGTCAGCAGTGGTGAGGCCACATCTCGAGTACTGTGCCCAGTTCTGTAGAAAAAATACATGAACTTACTGGAGTGAATCCAGTGAAAGGCCACAGAGATGATTTAGAGACTGGCTCATGCTTCATTTGAGGAGAGACTGGGAGAGCTGGGTCAGGTCAGCCTGGAGAAGAGAAGGCTCAGGGAGTACATTATCAAGGTATATAAATACCTGATGGAAAGGAGTGAAGTGGGAGCCAGTCTTCTCGGTACCACCCAGTGACTGGATAAGAGGCAATGGGCATAAATTGAAACACATGTAATTCCATCTGCACATAAGAAATCTTTTGTATTTTATTTTATTTTATTTTATTTTATTTTATTTTATTTTATTTTATTTTATTTTATTTTATTTTTACTGTGTGGGTGACTGAGCACTGGAAGAGGTTGCCCATAGAGGTTGTGGAGGCTCCCTCTGTGGAGATATTCAAAGTCTCACTGGATATGGTCCTGGGCAACCTGCCTGGCTGACCTTGATTGAGCAGCAGAGTTGGACTAGATAACGTCAAGAGGTTCCTTCCAACCTCAATCATTCTGAGACAGAGGTGGCATGATGGGATTTGCTTGCTTCTCCAAAGGACCTCTGCAGATGAACTGGCTACAGCTTCTTCTTGTCCTCTTAGAAGTCAGTAATTCAACATCTCACAGTTGGCTGAAAATGCACTGTGGGAATATGAACAAAAATATATGCGATTTATTAGTTGTTCACTGTGCCTGGATTTCTTGTCTGCATTAGCTAACTGGAAAATACTATGTGCTTATTTTTTTTCCTCCACAAACGCATCTGTTTAGACTGGTGACTAGCAGAACCCTCAAAAAAACCAGGTTTTGTTTCTAAACTTTTACTAAGAATTTTGATAAGTACTGCCATCTAAAGATAACAGGTTCCTCATGGTGAACAGTTGCTTGTAATCAGAATTTCCTGCTTCTTTTCTAAGTGGAAAGGTGCCACGGTGAAGGAGAAAAAGAGATGTCTCAGGAAGGATGGAGTCACAGTCTACCCATCCCTGGTGAAGAAACAGAACAAATTGAAGCAAAATGTTCACCAGGTAATTGCTTTTCAATGTCACGTACTGCAATAAATTGGAACTTCTGTCTATCCACAGGCTTGATAGCTATAGTTTATCATGTCAGCAGACAATTTTAAATTGTTAAGAAAAAGGAAGTGTTTTAAAATAAATGAAAAAACGGGTATGTGAAGATGACTCATCTCTGGTTTGTGGCAATTATTGCCATTAGTGTGTTAGAGATGCCCATGTAAGCTTTTGTGGATGCTGTATTTCCCACCCCTCACCCTGCCCAGATTCCTAGGAATATATGAACTTTGTTGGTTTTGAAGGAATTTTTGCCCACATTTAGTGCACATGAAGAAATGTGGCTATTATCAGCATCTGTGCCTGCATCCGTTGAATGTGAAGTGAATTTGCACAGGGCTCAGGCACCGAAGTACAGAGCGGGATTCCTCATTTTACATGAGGTCTGAGCTGATGCACTGATTCCCAGGCTGGGCACGGGTTCCCAAGGATCAGCCCTGTCCTGCTACATGTTCCGTGGCTGAGACATGGCAAGACTTTACCTCTCTGGTTAGTGACAGTGCTGGCAAGTCTTTCAGAACCAGAAGATATACACAGCATCACCACGGGTCCAATTTATTAAATTGGTGGAAGTAAATACCACCTATTTTTATTTGGTTTTACATAAAACTGTCCTGTAGGACCTTTCTAATTCAGTTAAATAGTGAATGATAATTTACTCTTCTGCATAGGACTGTCATCTAGATAGATTGAGTCTTAGCACAATCTATCATTTTTGTTTTGTGGCCTTGGATTTGTTGACTTAAGAAGCTACAGCCAGCTATTCTTCTGCTGTTGTATGTGTTCAGCTGAAAGAGAGGATTTTTCTCTGGTTATGGTAATTTGTTTGCATAGACCTTGATTACAAAATTACCGGGGCAGATTTTGTTGTTGTTGAGGTGCTTTATTCTCAGCAACTCTCTTCTAGACTAAACTTATGGTCCACCCGATACATTAAATTTTGAAACACAGCTGTTTATTTTAATATACTAAAGATGCCTACCTAGAAGACTCATGTATAGGGAAGTAAATAACCTCTAGTGCATTTCTGCTCCATTTTCTTCAGTCTTCTGTAATCTATGGTGCGGGACTATTGATCTTCATTTGCTTCTGTTGTGGGGGGCTTTGGAGCGTTAAGCTGGAAAAAATGAGTAGCTAGAGCTGTGGGCTGGCAGAGCGGCACCGCGCTCTGGACCCGGGCTGGCGCGACAGCTCTGCCCGCAGAAGCACCACGGCGGTACTCTGCAAGTTTGCAGCTGCTTTTTGTATCCCCAGGAGGAGCAAAATGCTGAGTGCTGTGCAACGCATTTTAAACTCTCTTTGTGCTAGGACGTCACACACACGAGAATTTTTTTGAGGTATTGCACAACTACATTTCAGTGCGTGTGCGTGCGTGTGCGCGTTTGGGTGCAAGGGCTGGTGCAGCTGAGGGGGAGGTTTGAGGGACTGGTGAGGAATGACAGCGTTCCCGTGCCCGAAGGCCCCTCCTAGACACTATTCTAGGTTTTACAGATTGCTCCCCTCCATCCCCAAAGAGTTACCTGTCCAGTTTTGACCATTTATCTGATTCCAGTGGAAATCCAAGAAAAGAAGCCGGCTTCCGAATTTTGGGGGCCTGGATTTTTCTAGTCAGCATGTGCAATTATTTGGTTTCCCTGTAATCACACTCACTGAGTGAGCCAGTTGTAACTCCATTAGAACAAAAAAACAACAAAAACAAAAGGATTGAAGAACTTCAAGAATCAATACCAAAAAAGCATTCACAGCTGTGAACACTCACCTTGATCAGATGCCCCTTAGATTTTTTTATATGGGTTGTGAGTTTTGACATCTAGAGCTCAAATTCAGTTGCAGGGTAGGCGCAAATTCTGTATTCACGCGCGCTGTTCGTGAATCCGCAGAAATCGAATTCCTCTGGCACGTGTTTTCTAATCCCTACGAGCGTGCTGGGCCCCCTCCCGCACCTGCCCCTGCCAGGGGCCCCGCACGCCGCGAGCCGCTGGGGAACCGCGCCCAGAGCCTCGTCCACAGCGGTCCCGGCCTGGGCTTAATTTGTTGCACCTCATCGGAAAACTCCGTTTCCACAACGGCATCAGCAAGGATGTTTGATTTTATTACGTTCCACAAGTAGAAGCTGAGAAACACAAAACACAATTCTTTCACTTTCTTTTTTTTTTATAGTATTTGAAAGAATTTTTGGACAGGGCAAGAAAGACAGAAGCGTGTTTATAAGCCCAGCCGCACAGAGGCTCCTGTGGCCCCGTCCCGGCTGTGTTAGGGGCTCCCCACCGCCGCCGGACACCCCGCACCCGGCGACACCACAGCGCTAAGCCCGGGGCTCCGCGGCCTCCCGTTCCCGCCTCTATGGTCCTGGCGTGAGACGGAGCGCCCCCCCTCTATGGTCCTGGCGTGAGATAGAGCGTCCGCTGGGAGGGGGCGGGCCGGAGGAGGCGCTGTCCCGGCACTCCGCGCGTGCTCTGTCCTTCCGGTGCGGCGCCATCGGCGGAGCGGCAGGTGAGGGCCGGGGCCGGGGCCGGGATCCGCGTCCATCCGCGGCGGGCCGGGGCGCAGCGCTGACCGCTCTCTCCCCGCAGACATGGCGATCCGCTACCCCATGGCCGTTGGCCTCAACAAGGGCTACAAGGTGACGAAGAACGTGTCCAAGCCCAGGCAGTGTCGCCGCCGCGGGGTGAGTATGGGGCGAGCGGCACGGGGAAGGGCGGCGGGCGCTCGCAGGCCTCTGCCGTGTGAGACGCAGGCAGCCTCCCGCAGGTGGGCGGCCGCTTGCGGCAGCAGTGGGTGCAGGGATGGGATGCCTGTCTGTGGTGGGTTGCAGAGGTGTGGGCTGTGAGGCTGGCTGCCCTTCGGGGTCTGGCGGTGCTGCCTGGCACTGAGCCCCGGTGATTGGGATCAACGGGGAATTGCAGGAAAGCACGTTTTCAGGTTGGTAAAGCCGGTGCTGTTAAACGTGGGGAGGGTGCTTAAGTTATGGCGAGTAGTAAATTTGTGAAGGTGGGTGTGGAGTGGAACAGGTGGTTACAGGAGAATTAGCAGTGGAGCAGTCTGTGATGGAAGAATAAGGTAGGTGTCAGCACAGCTTACATCGAGTTAGTAGTGGAACAGAAAATCAGCTGGATGACTTCTGAAGGCCTTTCTAGTCTACTTCTTTTGGTAATGGCAACAGGTTATGTGGTCTCCACATAACTGACCATTAATGACAAATGCTGGGATTTATCAAGGTTCAGTGAGCGCGTGTGTTAACATGACAGAGAAGTTCAGTTTGCATCTTTTACCACACTTTGGTTAAATGCTGGGTTTAGACATGGTGTTTGAGATGCGTAGCAATGCGCGCCGTGGATTTCTTATGGCCATGTTTTTTCTAAAAACGGTGGTGCATGCAGATGTGCACAATAACAGGTACTGCGGCTAAAACGAACAGAGGCTGGCGTGTCTCATGGAGAGCACTGTGCTGCTCAGCACCTGCTGGGGGATCGATCTTCTCCGAGACGTGCTAATAGTGTACCTGCTTTGGGCGCCTTACGCCAGGGTTTGCCACAGCCCTTTGCGGTCCAGCCGTTCAGTTCAGGAAGACAAGTTCCACTCTCCCATTCTACTCCATACTTTTGTTTTTAATTCCTTAATTGCATTTCGGTAACTACATAGTAACACACAGGCAGTCTGCCTACCTTCTTGCAAAGTTGCTTGTGTGGCGTTGGATTTGTGTGTGCAAAACGTTGCCGAACAGCACACCCAAACTCCTTGGTTTGCTGAGGAAATTATTTTCCTGAAAGCTCTGATGTACAAATGCGATTAATGACCCAGGCTGAGTGAGTGCAGGTGACTGAAGTGCAACTGGAAACTGCTTGGTGTAGATCAAGTGCCGATGTCCTCCAGTGGGGTGTGTGCCAGCTCTCTGGGGGGTGCACTTGGAGAACGGATAGCAAAGCCCGTTTCTTATAGAGCTGTGCTAGAAGTGCGGGCAGGCAGCCATGCTAGTTCTGAACCTCGCAGAATATGTGAAAGAGATGCGGTGATCCTGGTACATGACAAGGGATGGCTTTTGCATGCTGGGTCCAGCTTTTACACAAATAAACTAGCTTGTAGTAGCTATTTTGATGGAGAGCTGGCTGTGTTAGCGCTTATGTTCATTGTGACTTACATTTTTTTCCCCTTCCTGTAGCGCCTGACCAAACACACTAAGTTTGTGCGAGACATGATCAGGGAAGTCTGTGGCTTTGCACCCTATGAGAGACGTGCTATGGAACTGCTGAAAGTTTCCAAAGATAAACGTGCTCTGAAGTTCATAAAGAAACGGGTAGGTCAATTTGATGCCTTAATGAGGATGTCAGTAACTCTTTTGGTTAACTTTGTTCTCTGCCCTTTCCTAGGGAAGCTTTGTTTTTCCTTAATGTTCTTGGTTTTTTTTTTCAGTTGTTAGGGCAGTTAGTGGTCTGACCTGAGGGAGGGTGGGAGAGGGGGAGATGGACTTAAAGATACTTTGCTGACAAGGCCCTGAGCTACAGTAATCCAGACTCTGTTTGCTATTTTTGCACTATTTGCAAATCTGGTGCTGGGAAGAGGAGAGCAATACTGATGGGAGGCTGGGTACCATTAACCAGGTGACCTCAGAGTTCGTTGAGGGCAGCCCTGGTAGCTGAGAGCATCCTCTGCCTTGCCACCCAAAAAATCTAGGGTAGAAGTACTACTGAGAGTGATGTTAAGTAGTTCCTGGCTGGCCAGTTGAGGTTGATAGGCTTCAAGTCCGTGTTTACCAGGACTTTACCATCCTGCCTGCTTTTGAGTAAAGCATCCTTCAGTGACTGCGTGAGGCTGACAAGGTTGTTTTCTCTGCTCTTTGCTGGGATGAACGCTAACTGTACTGCTGTCTTCTCTGCAGGTTGGCACTCACATTCGGGCCAAGCGAAAGCGGGAAGAACTCAGTAATGTCCTGGCAGCCATGAGGAAAGCTGCTGCAAAGAAGGATTGAGGTGTACAGTCTGCAACTCAATAAAGCCCTTTCTCACAAAAGCTGCGTAGTGACTGTTAGTGGCATATCTGCTTCAGTCTGTAGGGACTGGGGTGGCTCCTGGGGATGCTGAGGGATTGTGCTGGAATTTGCATTGCTCTTTTATTTCGGCTGCAGCTGGAGATGCCTTTATTCCCTTCTTCCACCTGCAGCATGCAACTTCTGCCTTCCTTGCAGATGACCTCCTTTTAAAATCCCTTCCTTGTGCGTGTTGCATTAGCAGGGCTTCTGTTCATTGTTCTGTCTTAAAGTGGGCACTAGGGGAAAAGGAGATGCAGAAAAAAACTTCCAGAGGGCAAAACAAGCCCTGCAGGGGCTGCAGGCACCTTTGCTCATGTCCTTTCCTGCCCAACTGGACGTTCAGAGAGCTGCAGCCTGGCTCACAGCCCTCTCATGCTGCCTGCTGAGAAAAAGCCCATCATTTCAAAGAATGGCTTTGCTCTCTTTGCCCACTCTGAAGAGCCTTTCATAATAGAAAGTGCAAAAAGCTAAATCCTCTGTGGCAGAAGGCCTGCGGCTCTCAGTGCTACATCCTGCCCCACAGCCTGCTGCTATGAGCGGTAATGTACCCAGCCATAACCAATCCTTCATTCCTCTTCTCTGTGACCTCTTTAAGTCTATCTTTTGACTCCCTGTGGTTGCAGAGGGAGTCTCCGGCGGCATCAGGGAGGTGCATTCCACAGAATTCCTGTCCTAGACTTGATGGCAGCTGGAGAGATGTCACAGGTAAGGGTGCAGTAACTTTCTCCCTGGAACTCTAGGCTGTGCTGCATCCTTGAGTCGAGGCAGGTTCCTGAACGTGCCTATCCTATACCATTCCAATGTGCTCCAGGCAGCTGGGACCAGCCTGTGCAAAGGTTAGGGAGGACGCGCTGATCTGTCCTGCCTGCTGGGAGGAAAGAGACCTTTCCCTTACCTGAAAGCAGGTGGGATGCTTGCAGGTGTATGTGGGCCTGGCTCTTCCACTGAACTGCAAGTAGGTCAATGCAAGGAAGAGGGGGAGGAAATGACTGCCATAGGTGGTGAAGGTGATGGGCAGCTGCTGTCTGCCTGTCCTGGCGATCTGGCTCTCTTGTGATCATGGCAAAGAGAGAAAACTTGATCTTCGTGACTGCATCCAAAGCCTCTGGGAGACAAGACTGCTGCACCCCCCCTTGGTTTGGGGATGTAGACACAAATTGCTGCAAAATACATTACCTATTTTTTCTAGCAAAGCACAGCACTCCCAGATCTGGAGTCAGTGCAAGAAATGCATACAAAAAAAAAATGTAGAGAAGGCACAGATATAGAGAGAGCTGTGCTTTACCAGTTCAGGTGGCTGTCAGGTCCTACAAACAGCCTGCCTGGATCTGTCTCCCATTCTTTTGGACTGACTGAGCACCTGCAAACATCTCAGGATAGCAGCAGGCTGGCCAGGGAGTATAGTTGTGTTCTGGGACACTCTTAGCCCAAACCTCTCTTGCCCAGGCTTGCTCTCTTTAGCTTGGAGTTGTCCCTGAAACTGTCCTGTTGATACATTCTGGAGCAGGAATACTCCTCCCGGTCTCGCTGAACTAGCCCTTCTCAGGATATAGATGGTCTCTGCAATAGCCAAGCCTGTGAAGGCTGCAGTGCCAGGGAGACACCTCCTTACCCTTCTCAATCTGCCTCCAAACGTACACACCAGTGGAAGAGAAGTCAGTGGGCAAGAACTGCTACTGAAAATAGTAACAACTTCACACTCCTTCCCCTCATCACTTCAACCTGTTCTTGTGCTGCTTCTATTGCTCTTGCATTTCCCCTTGTATCCTCTACTCACATGCTACTTTCAGCAGCATTTTCAAATCATGAGAGAACTGCAGTCACTAAGAGCTGCCTGAATTCCAGCAGGGTAATTCTTTATTCTCCACTGAGGACCACCTAGCTGAGAGACAAGACAACTGCTGTTCTTCCAGCAGAAGGAAATACATTTCAAATGCTTCATGTAACTACTCTTCCCCTATTTAATGAGTTCTACTTAAACTCATTTTTTCTGGTGTTTGCCATAAGACGAAGTACTCGAACTCTCTACACCAAGCCTGTGTTTACTGATGTACAACAATAGTCATGCTAACACCATTCCTTTTTTTTTTTTTTTTTTACTCAGTGAACATAATACAGCTGCTGTAGTGGCAAAGATGGTCTATAGTGGAGTGCAGTACTGACTGCTGATACTGAGCAGGTCGCTCTTTTGTCCCAGTTTGCTCTCTTTAAGCTTGGAGTTGTTTCTGATGGTATGTGATTTATTCTGCAGGAGGAGAACCATGTCCCTCTGCAACTAAATTTGCTAGCTCTGCTGCAGTGTCCTAGATGAATTTCAGTTTTTCCTCTCGCTTAGCATGGGCTTTTATGCCAAGACAGGGAGAAGTTTCTGGGGACTGCTCAGCCACCAGTAGTACATCAGGTACACTTTATATGTTCCAGTTGTAGTTAATGTCTCCTTAAGCAGATTCTTGGATGTACAGTGAAATTACTGAAAAAAATCTCATTTAAGAATAAAAGAGACTAAAAACTACCTCCACTACTGGTGGCTGATAACATGCAGATTCCTGAGATAAAACTTCACAATTTAATTTTTATTGGAAATACTTAAGTTGAATCATAATTCAATATTAAAGAGTGAGAAATACTTTATTCTACCAAAGCCCTAATTCATTTCAGCAGCTGCGCAGCAGCAATAGCTCCATGTCCCAGTTGAGGATCGCCCCATTTCTGGGCTGAGGCAGAGCATTAAAGGACAAACCACCTTTCAGTCATCAGGTTGTTGAACGTCATCCTCCAGCCGCATCCAGTTTTGAAAATGCTATATCAAATACCTCCTTGTAGTGCTCAACAAAATGCACTTCTAGTCCTTCCGTAATGAATCCAGCAAGGTCGTAATAATCCTTTTTATTCTCTGATGGCAAAATGACACAGGTAACACCTGCTCTCTTCGCCTATGGGGAAAAAGAAAATTATGCAGTCTGTGTGTTTAGTCCTAGAAATCCACCAATCTTGTAGAAAGAGAGATTCTCTCCCATTTCAGAAAGCGAGAACAAGCACAGTTATTTAGGAACACGATCTGGCTTTACTCTCTTCTTCAAAGAGCACCAAGGGCATTACTTACTGAAGCTGTCACTAGGACAGATCATGTTCAAGATCTCCCCAAGCCCCCAAAACACACTCTCCAGTAGCTGCACGGACAGCTAAAGTGGGAGGTATTTCAGTAGAACTATGAGAGCACATCAGGGGATTGTTATGCCAACTCAATGTTTTACAGAGTTTTAGAAGTCTGCTTCAACTTGTCTGAGGATAAACTGTAGATTCAAAGGAAGAATAGTTTATCAGACAACCCAGCACATCACGACCCATAGCACCATTCTGCAGAACCTTTCGATGCGGACACATGCATCAGAAGTGGAACCAACTCATCAAGTGGCAGGTTTTCACCCACTCTCTTTATGGGTGATAGTGCATTTCTCTCTGTTTTATAAATAAATCTCATTTATTCACACTCCTGCAAGTGCAGCCAGACATCAGATATACAGACATCCCTATCACATGTTAATCCTTCTGTAATGACTTTTGTTAAGCAAAATACAAAATTATCCGTTTTAAAGCCACGTGAGAAAAGGGAATCACAGCACAAGGCTGTAGCCTGAACAGATCTGGGGACAGTGGACAGGACACTGACATGAAGCCCCAGCACAACATGCTACCAGAAAGAGCTAATACCATCCTCAAATACAGAAAACACACGTGATGCAAGGCTGATGTACGAAGGAGCTGTGCAGATGAAAAGTACTGCGAGAGATTCCATGCTTGGAAAAGAATTCTGAAACCTGCACAGAATTCTAAAAACTGCAAAGAGTTGAAACCAAAAAAGCACGCACCACTACAAATCTAGTGCTTGGGAGAGTGCTTCAGAGAACTCTATTTGTAAGTTTACTAAATAAAAACAGGATTAAATGACTTATGACATACAAAGAAAGTTCACAGGGAGGAAATGCGAGGTACTAAAAGTAAGTTCCTTCTGTCTAAAACAGAAAAACAGGAATATCTGTATGAAATTTTTGAGCCAGGCAAATTCAAGCCAGAACTAGGAAACAGAGCCTTAATGTTGAGGATGATACTTTTGAATCTACGCTGGATGCCCTCCTTAAACAGGCACTTTATCCCAACATTATTGGACCATATATAACAGTCTGTGATAGAGAAGGCAGCTTTAACAGCCAGATGATCCCTCCCACCCTTAATTCTACCAGTCTCGTAACTAACTAGACCAACACGGACATCCCGGCACAAAGCCTGTGGTCCCATCTCCTTCCTCACAGCCAGAGACAAAAGCAAGATCCCCATGTTCGCCCGGCAGGCTTCTCCACGGTGCCTACTGAAATATTGCCTCTCCCTTCTGCTATAGGAGCAACCTCCCTGGTTGTCCCAGTCACTCCCAAGACGAATCCGGGGCCCTCCCGCACAGACGATGCATGGAGACAGAGAGTGCTCTTACCGCAATAGTCTTCTCCTTGATTCCACCAACAGGAAGAATTTTTCCAGTTAATGACACCTCTCCGGTCATGGCCACATTCTGCCTCACTGGCTGATTCATGGCCAGCGACAGCAAAGCTGTTACTATAGTACACCCTGCACTTGGGCCATCCTTTGGTGTTGCTCCCTGTTGTAAAAAACAAAAAGCACAAAAACCCTCATTCAAAGAGTAGCAAAGCCAGACAACACCTTTGCTGTTTTAACGTGGCACCAATTTCAGGGGTCTTGTACTGCACAAAGCTTTCTGTGGAAGTGTCACTGATGGAATCCTGCTATTTGAATTGGCCCATCCAGTAACAACTACATCACTCATCATTCCTCATCTTATCCATGTGGAATAAACCAAATGAGTCTACAATTTGGTTTCTGGACTGATGCCACCACGATATTCCTCAGGCTCAGGACTCTTGAATAAGCAACTTGAGCAAAAAAAGAGCATGAATAGTTTGAAGCTTTTTGTTGAACTAAGCCAACCATGGATGCAAGTAACAGGTCAGTATCACAAGGGAAGAGAGCATCAAGACTCACAAAATAGTAGAGAACAATACTAAAAGTCATTCAAGGCAGAAAATACCGTTCAGTTTAGACCCCTCCCAAAAAACAGGCCTAAAGTAGTGACAGCCTGGATTCATCTGAGACCAAACAGATCTTTGAGCTGAAAGCCAAAGAAATGAATGGTTGAGGGACTAGAGGCAGAGAAAATGTCTGCTGCTTTCTGATCCTCCAGGAAACCCATACTCAGGTAACAACCAAGTTCCTATTGCAGAGGAAGCTGCCGTAAGGAGGCTGCGGACTATGTTAAATCATGCTTTAACAGAAGCAAAGCTTGGCTATGGTGGTAGTACAAACTTTGTCCTCAGTGAAGCACCTGCCCAAAGCCTGTTACACAGTATACGAGCACCTGAGGACTGCGTGCATTTATTCTCTATCCCGAACACTGGAGAAATGCACTCACTGCTGTTACACTGACTAGGAACCACGGCACAGAGACAGAGTAGCATTTTCAATGCGTAAATGACTTGAAGCCTTTACGAATGACTGGTAACAGAGACATAAACTTTAGTTTCCTTGTAGCTGCAGACAAGCTTTTATCACATTACTTATCTCTATGCCATAGTTTCACCAACCGCACAACAGGGCCAACAGCTACAGCAGAAGTCTAAGATTCCCTGCAGCATTATCAAATCCCCTTTATTCTTGCCACATGCTTGCTGCAGAAAGGAACGGACACATGGCTCATAAGAACGTTTTCACAGGATCCTGAGGAAAATGTCTTCTAGGTTTTACTGCCACATGAGTGCATTCTGCACAATACAAGGACAAATGAAGTATTTTCCAACTTCATCTCATAGGAAGCAAGCCAGCCTAGCTGCATCAGATTACCTCTGGCACATGCAAGTGGATATGGGAAGACATGAGAAAGTCATTGTCGGGTTCCTTCTGCATCAGAAAGGCTCTTGCAAACGTGTAAGCTATTTTGGCACTCTCTTTCATTACATCTCCCAGTTGCCCTGTTACTTCAAGGGACCCATCCTTGTTCTCCTTGTCTTTGGGTCGCTTCAGGGATGTTTCAACAAACAGAGTGGAACCTCCTAAGAAAGAAAAGAAAAATGACATCCTGAGAAAAGTTAGAGGAAAATCAAAGCAGAAGGCTTTGGTGACGCAGAAGCAATGTCAGGAATTTGAATCTGGGCCCCTCTAATGAGACAACAGCTCTTGGGCAAAGAGCAATCGAAACCTGCTCTCCAGATCCATTCAGAAAGCTTAGCAAGAATTCTCAGTAGAACTGCGTTGAGAGTCTCCATTCACTGCTTCTTTAGACTTCACGCTCCACCAGTACGGATGCAACCCATATTTACTGGAAACAAGCAGTTCTTGTAATGGTTTCAGGCACTTTTTGGCTACACAGTACGACAAGTTCATATCATAACACACTTCTGGCCAGTTCTGCTTTCCAGTGTCAGACATCTATTTACCTTCTCCACTGTACTGATTATTTCCCTCCTAACTACTTCCAGGGTTTCAACTCTACCAAAAGTCAATTTGAGCACACAGGGGTCATATCTAAAAACCTTATCCTTTAATGTGTGCTGTATTTCCTGCCTGTGGTGCGCATAAACCCCCAAGTTACTAGGGGAGTAATGCAATGAACTATAACTAGCCACCTCCACCCACCCCAACAGAGTGCTAGAATACCTGTATCTGCCCTTGACATCAAAAGCCAAGTCAGTGGTGAGACATCGTGGAAGAGATACAGCATGCCTCAGCTGTGCCGTAAGTCAGAACAGCACCTCCTGCTTTTAAGGAAGACAAGGTTTTGTCCTGGCTTTTAGCAAGGCTTATGCTTTTAATCATTACTGTTCCTAATGGATACGGTTCATATGGGATACGGAGCATGAAGAGAAAACATTCTGACCTGAAGTCAAAATTAGCCTGGGCTAATAAAAAAGGGTCCTTTCTTTAGGGAAGAGGAGGTCAGAATCTAAAAAGCCACAGAAGTTGGTATTACTGGTGCCAGCAGAGGAACTTCGCTGTACTTGGTAGGGAAAATCCCGTTTGACTACCATACCCAATTTTTGAAAATTATATGGAAATACACACATTTCAGTTTTCCAGCTAGTACCTACCTTTCAGAACCTGCAGACTCACCTCAATGCAGAAGAAGAGGAAGAATTTCTCCTGGAAATGCACATTAACCCAAAAGCCACTGTTTAACTGCACATTGTGTACCTGCACAACTCTTACCCATAGCTGTCCAGGCCAGACCCATCACCACTCCTGGAGGAGTGGTTTCGTACATTCGATCCACAGTGAAGATGGGCTTTCCTACAAAGTCTTGCAGGTTTTCAGGTGTTACTTGGACTGTCTCTGCTTCTCCACTCACAATTTTATAGGCTGATTTTCTCAATACCTGAGTGAGACAGGAATTTGTTTCTGTAGAAAAGCTGGGAATGCTGAAGCAAAGAGGTCATGGTTGCACATAATTTTCCCTCACCTTTTCTACTTGTTTCTGCAGATTCCTCACCCCACTCTCTCTGCAGTACTGCTTGATGAGAACAGTCAAGACATCTGATGTGATTTTGGCTTTGTTTTCATCCAAGCCACACAGAACTCGTGCTTGAGGGACCAAGTACCTCTGAAAGAGATCATCCACCACATTCTTCTGTTAGTATTTGTGAAAAAAGCCTGGTGGTTTCAACTTACTACACTTCATTCTGCCATTAGCTCAATGCCGTTTTCTGGAGTCCACAGTCTGTCTGTTATAGAACGCTGGAATTATTTTAAGTGGGTATTCAAACCAGGGGAACTCTGTCCACAATACAATGTGCCTAATATTTGTTGATATAGTAGGATGTAAATATGTAAGCCTGAAGCTGCCAAAAACATTTTATCAGATATAATGCACAGTACATTACTGAAGTAGTTTCTCTTACCTCCGCAATTGCAAGTTTCTCTTCAGCTACATATCCTGATACATTGATCACCTCCATTCTATCCCGCAGTGGCTCTGGAATGGTTTCTGTTACATTGGCAGTACAAATAAAAAGTACCTGAAAGCATAACAAGATCCTGTCAGGCATTGTCGTTACCCTGCTGCTTTACTCCAACCAGTACTTCCTCACTGTTTCTGTCTGAAGGGCTGGAGCAAGGTGTGAAGGGCTGGAGCAAGATCATGTTCTCTGTGAAGGCTGGTTTTTAATACAGGCAAAGCTTTGGATTCTAGAACTATGCAGCAGGATGTTCCCCCAGAACAACTGTTTAGAAATATACACAGCACAAACTGGGATGTCTGAATGGTCTGATATGGGCCAGAAAACTATCTGCCTTTACATATGGGGTGATCTAGATCTCGCTTCTAAGTTATTTCTGCCTTCTAAGAAGTTAGCACAGAAGCGACCAAATTCTGTACATATATTGCTAATCCATCAATTCTGCAATTAATGGAAGCTGCGTAAAAAGCGCAACAGCGTGTAAAGACAGCCAAATTCAAAAGCTCGACAGCAGCATAAGGCCACCCCAATTCATAGCAACTCTGCCAATCATTATGTGAAACAAACTCTCTTGCCTTTTCTAGCTGAGGCCACGTGCCTCTGCCCATAGCTCTGCAGGGAATGAGAGCTATAGGACATATGCTGGTGATTGTGTTCTGTTTTAAGTACAGACACTTCAGGTAAGCCAACTTCTGCAGAGACCTGCCCTCTGCCACCCGTGTCTCAACCCCATCTGCCCAACTTTCTAACTGAATAAAATGTGAACATCTTTTCATGGACAGGAAATTTTCTACATTGATACACGCTCATACATTCCAGCTCTATAACCTCTGCAGAAGAGAGAAATACCTTTGATAAGTCCACGGGTACATCAAGGTAATGATCCAAGAAGTTAGAGTTCTGTTCTGGGTCCAACAGCTCTAGAAGGGCTGAGGATGGATCCCCCTGATATCCTCTTCCTATTTTATCCACCTATGGGAGAAAAAATTTAAATGCTACAAGAAGCTTCTCACCACAATATATTTTCATGCAAAGATTCTTTAAAGGCTCCATCTCAAAATTTTCATGTGTTTGTTCACAAACAACCACCAGTTTTCTGTGGATTCACCCTAGTCACCACTGTCCTACAGGCACAAGCACATGACACACTGACAAGACACAGGACTTTAACAGTGGTGTAGGGAGGCACCACAAAGTCTCAGAAGCATGCATACAATCAAAAACAAGGGAGTTAGCATGGATTAGTGGGCAAACCAAGCTATATTCACAGAACACTTATTCCACAGAGGGAGGACTACAGGGTGCTAGCTTATGCCATTTCCCTAATATTTAATCTAAGATGCCCTTAGTCTGCTCAAAGTTCAAAGTGCATACATACAGCCACTCAAAACAGCTCAGTGGACTTGGCTGCTTTCACCGAATCCCAAACTGGCTGAGGATGGAACGGACCTCTGGAGGTCATCTTGTCCAACCTCCCCGCTCAAGCAAGGCCAAGTATAGAGCTGGCTGCCCAAGACCAGCTTTTGAGTATCTCCCAGGTTGCTGTCTCTTTCAGTGCTGTCCATGTCCCCAGAAGGAAGATGGCTCACAACAGGGTGCCTCTCCACTGCTTTTTCCCCCATAAAGAACAGAGTTAACTAGACAATAGTAATGCAGCGTGCTACTATGGCCAACCGAAAGCTCCTCACCAACACCACCTCAGTAGAAGTGCCATGAGCTACAGATTTCATTACCTTTCAAATTGTTACCCAGTTACTCATTGGTTTCATTACATTGCAGCTCACTACCCAGCTTCTTAGTCCCCCACACCATTCCCAAGCCATCTGCTGTTGGTCTTTCCCAGGCATGTCACACAATGGAGCTAGAGAGACCTTTGGTCTATTCTGAACAACTGCTGCTACATCCTGTCCTTACTCACTTTTCCGCAAAGCAGTAGGCTGGTAGACCTGGCTCTTATTTATTCTCAAATCAGACCTGGAATTGACTGTAAGCATCTTATTCCTTATAGTTTTGCTTCAGACTTACTGAGAGAGTGACTTTTTCTAATAATCACATGTTTTTGTGCACAATGGTGTATCCACACCTAGGCAGGGAACACAAGAGCTACTGAATTTTCTGAATACTCAGCCCGCACCACTACGATCCTCGTGATCCAAATAGTTGCAATTTAAAGGGAAGGGCACAACTGAATATAAAAGTTGAAGTCCGTTATAGGAAGAGAAAACAAAGGTCTAAGGTCTGTCACCCAAAGAACTGGAGAGGTCAGCATACTCCGAAAACAAAAAAACTAGGACTTTTAGGAATGTTACTGCTGCACCTTTCCTGTAGGGGTCAACAGTTGATACATACGTTTTTAAGAGCAAAAACTAGAAGAGCAGATACATCACCTCATCGATCAGTATAAGTGGATTCTCTGTCTTGGTCTTCTTCAGACACTGGATGATTTTTCCTGGCATTGCTCCAACGTACGTCCTCCTGTTTTACCAGAGACAGTGTTTAGGGAAGAACTACGAAGTACAGCACATATCACACAACATAGCATGCAGATGGTGAAACGGGCATATCCTGCTGGGAAACAAATCTATATTTCTTTAACATCTATCAAAAGCATTCTCCACCACCATACAAAGCACCAAGACCCATCTAGTCTGTTTTTAGTACAGATTAGACCTGAATTCTGTCAGAATACTCCTGGACTGCAATTTTTTTCTTTAGTTTTAACCTCTTTTAAATCAGTGAGAAGCAAATAGGTAACGCTAAGAACAGAGAGGGTCGAATAGCAACTTCTTGGTTTTGGTTAAAGAAATGTTAGAAAAGGGAACATTTCATTCTCTCACTTGGTAGGGGGGAAACAAGAAGAATCAGTGTAAATCAAACGGTACACTGAAGGTACACACTGCTAACAGCAAAACATAATCCTTCCGCTAGAGGAACAGGCAGAAGCAGAGCAAGAGGATGACAACGGGCTGAATGCCAACAGGCACAGAGCAGAGAACATCCTGAAAAGTATATAAACTATTTCTCTCTGCTTCTGTGTCACAGAAGGGCAGAACCTCACAGATTCAATCCGTACTGCAGAACAGCTGCTCTTCTCACCGGTTTGAAAAAAATTGCTAGCTTTATTTTCAGGTCTACGTGGAGGGAAAATAACTCCCCGGCACGGCCTGATTTCCTGATTTTTGTATTTGTTTCTTCTCATTCCTCCCGTTAATATTCCCGTTCCCAAGATTTCCTCATGCAGCACCTCCCTCCTGATCACTCAGCAACCAACTCTCAATCACACTTGAACGCATGCGAATCACCTTGTTCAAACTGTCACCATTCTCTAGTGCTGACATTTATAGACAAACGTGAATTAGCACTTGGTATCCAAGTACAATGCTTTTGGGAAGCTCGCACAATTTTTCAAAGACCTCCCGTAAGCATCCACAAGAAGCAGGGAGCAATTGCATTTTGAGGCATGAATATGATTATGATGAACTCTTCCCTTTACTGTCATTTTCACCTCTTCCTATATCCAAATCCTTTCAGCAAGAGTTGGCAGAAAAGAGATTAAATTACGCACATTGTCCAACTTCAGTTACGCTCCTGTTTTGACATTAATAAAAACTGCTGGATAGAGAAACTGCTTAAGGTACACTGACCTGTGTCCTTTTATTTCTGCTACATCAGTCATCCCTCCAACACTGAAGCGGAAGTACTCTCTGTTTAGGGCTCTGGCAATGGAGCGGGCAATGCTGGTTTTGCCAACCCCAGGAGGGCCATAAAAACACAGGATCTTCCCTTGGGTGGACCCTCGCAGCTGGCTGACTGCTATAAATTCCTGCACAACAGATGAATCACCGGTAGTGAACAGAGGGCAACTGCAGCATATTTGTTATCGGGTCAAGCAACGCTTACGAAATGAGCATCATACACAAAACTGGTCCTCAAAGGCGTTGGGGAGGGCAAGGGGAGAAGTTATGTAAAGTTACTGGTGCAACTCTTCCACTGTATGGAATTAATCACATCAGCAAGCAAAGCCACAGACCTGCACGATGCAAGTCAACCTATTTCTGTACAAAGGCTGGGCCTAGTCAGCATGAATAATGCTAGTGCTGACAACAGGCTGAGACTCAAAAGGGATGATCTGCTTGCCGATGTGCAACAATGGGCTTATTGTAAATCATTTAAAATACTGAAATAAATGGTGGGATTAAGCCACAAGTCTTGGGCACTACTGGAGAAAGAATCCCCCTTTGGGGATCAGAGAAAAGACGTTTCACAACCTTTACCTTCTTCTGCAGACTGAACAAAGCATTTTAATAAAAGCAAAGATTCAGGATGTCTAAGAATTTACTGTTTATCGTACATATCAACATCTCATTGGTAGCTTAGGAGGTGCCTATACAGCTTCTGTTTCTGCACACAGTGATTACTGAGGTGACCTAACTGTCATCAGTGCTGTCCACAGGGTAACACAGAACTGCGCTATATACAGCATATGGAACAGTAAGAGAAACTGTCTTAATGCACTCTTGGAAGGAAACGGCATCGAGCTGAAGCTGAAAACTAGCTATACCCAGTAGCTTCACCAAACCTGGTAAGCTCTCGCTGCGATTTGTTAACACAAAGTCAGTATCTGCACCTGCCGATGGGGCATTTTCATGCACTCCTCCCAGAATCCTGCCAACACTGGGGTTGTGTTTCACTGCTTGAATGTGCTGGCTGGCTAAAAGCAGAATCCTATTCCTGTCCTCTGGAGAGGGAAGCAGCTCCCACTGCAAGCTGCTGCAACCTGTTGCAAGTATCCGGTCTTCTCTAAAACAGCTTCCCGAACAATGGCAAGTACAGGTGGGACACATTCAGGCAAAAGTGACAGAAGTTGTGGAACAAGGCAATGCTCAGAACTATCTTGTCTGCTTGTTATGAGGCTGTATAGCAGACCGTAAACCCCTCAGCATCCAACACAACTCTGGGGACAGGTAAAGGTCATGAGGCAAACAGGCATCTTAGCCAACATTTCCCCCTGCCTCTGCTGTAGGGGTGTAAGCAGTGGTTCAAGTGTGCTTCGGAAAGGCAGAAGTTTTGCCTTTCAAGATGAACCATTTTAATAACTTCTCAATGCATTGATTAAAACCCAGAGGCTGCTCCCCTTGCATATTTATACATTTCCTCAGCATTAAGTAACAAAACAGCATATTGTCATTTGAAATCAGAACATGACTTTCACTGCCACTGGCAGTTAAACACATTAACTTATCACCAGAACACTCCTACAGCTTTCTGTGATTCATGAACTAATGCAAATTCAATGGCGAGCCGCAAGCTGAAACACAACCAAACTGCCCGATGTCAGGCAGAGTGTGAAGCTGTGCTCTCTGCCTATTCCTGCCTTACCAGAATTCGCTTCTTGACATCATCCATTCCGTAATGATCCTCCTCCAGAACTGCTTGGGCTCTGGTCAGCTCCAGGTTCTCCTCGCTGCACTTACCCCATGGGATGGACGTCAGCCAGTCCAAGTAGTTCCGTGTAACACTGACAGAAGCACACAAATGAGAGTGATTTGACAACAACCAGCTCACCTTCCTCCACTGCCTTCCAACATAACCTCACCCAAAACAAGTGGCGTATAAACTGTACTCATCAAGAGGAGACCGGGAAAATATCATCATTATCTGGGCAGTCATTGCTAACATTTCATTGCGGTCTTCATTCCCTTGCCCCTTCCACAGAAAATCAAAACTTTTGTCTCAGGAAAGCAAGATCTGTGAAAAAGAACCTTCGCCTGGGTATTTTCTTCTGCTGAACTCCCATGTCAGCTTACTCTCTTTTGCTTGCATTACTTAGGAGACAAAGGCTGTCGGCCTGCCACGACAATCCCACACGAGCATTTATAGCTAGAATCACACTGTCACGGTAAAGGCTGCACAAAAATCCTGTTTGTAGTGAAGCCAGGAAGGCTTGAAAGCAAGACCTGTTTGTTACCCACTGGGTGCACAGCAACACTGGAATCATGGTTATTGAAATAACCACTGGCTTTGTGGTTATTTATTTTTGAACACCTGATCCTACAGACTGGTATCACCAACTATCACAAGCATACGCTGCGCCCTTGTACGAGGCATTTGAAAACATCCTACAACTTTGCTAAAACTTCTGGTCTAATGTTCTAGCAACAAAATAGACTATTTTAATTACAGAAAATTATCAATTCAAATCAAACAACCAGCCCCACCTAATTTGGAGAAAAGGAAACTGTTAAAGAATATTGATATTTTTGCACTGTTGTATACTACCCTTACTACTCTTCAGAAGTCGAAGATTTGAAATTTGTCAGAGCAGGATCTTTCTGCCCAAGACAAGTTTCTATTTTTGCCATGAAAATCCTTAGTAAGGTTTGTTTTAAAAAAAAAAAAAAAAAGCACCTCCAACATACTGTTCAAAGACTTGGATTGCTCTACACAATTTCCCTGCAAGATTTTTTGGTGCTGTGCTGGTTCCTGTCTGAAGCTGAGTGGGATTGTTTGTAAGCTCTCCACTACTGTCAACTGTTTGGATCAGGTCATGAAACTTAAAAACAGCAAGCTAGTATTCTGTTTCCCCAGTGGACCAAGATAATGTAAAGAAGAAAGCTTCCTGGTTCAGAAACAAGGAAAAAGAGCTGGATGTACGATATGACAGAAAAAGATTTCAGACTGGGAAAAAAGTATGTTAATGCAGAAGCTAACGACAGAGGTAATCAGTTTAAACAGACTACTACTGAGGAGAACACAAGTGTGTAAAAGCAGCACTCATCTGTTCTAAAACTCTGCACACTCAGATCATGGATTCAAACACACAGCCAAAGGTTCAGGTCTCACCCTTTGGGGATTACTTGTGACCACAGTAACAGCCCTCGCAGATCGAACTGGCCCCTGCTGACTCTAAATTAACTGAAAGTTGTGGGGATCGGTGTCATCTGAGAAGCCTGCAGTAAACTGTGCGGTTATGAGCACAGTGTCCCCAGCGCTTGGCTGGTCGCAGGATTTGCTGTGTGGCAATCACCACACCAGCTAAGCTTTGGCTTCTTTCTCCCAAATACTTCCTTTGCAAAATTGCTACCGCTGTTACTTCTCTGAAGGAAATGGAGAGGTACTATGCTAGCTGTGGAGCCCAGTGTCTCCTTCCTAGCTTCTTCCCTTCTCCTAGCACATACTTATCAAGATGTTTCTCATCCAAATGCCATGTCCACCCTCAAACACAGTCTTTTACTCCAGCACAGGTACTTTGTTTTAGAAGCAAAGGTTAGGGCACTAAAGTGCTGACGAGTACACTGACTGCTGCATTGCAATAGCATGTCACCTCAACAGACATCAATGTTCAAAGCAATCTCAGTTGCTGACAATCCATGTCACAGATTATGTGGCAAAAGATATTCACTCCTTTGCAGCTCTGATCCTACCCCAGCACTTGAGGGACCGACTCAGGTAGCTTAGCCAGTGTTAAGTATTAGCTACTCCCTTCTTTTCTCCTGCATCTACTGAAAACACCTAAAAACAAGAGAGAAGAGCCAAACTGAAGGACTGTAGGAATCACTGCACTTTTCACGAGGAAGAAAGAATTGCACAGTACTTATACACAGCATTAGGTTGCAAGAGAAGAGCTAAAATGTTCGAAAAAGGTCAATTACAGTAAAAAATAAGAGATTCACAGAACAATCCTACAACTACGATGTGATCATATGCTACCTTCAGGGAAAACAATTATGACAAAAAGAGAAAAGAAACTCTTAAGGTAAGTGCTTCACAGAACTGGACTGATTTCCCTCATTTCTCTCATTCTCCTAACTAACCCTGATAGCAGAGGACACAGCCATGCACTCACTTGAATTCTGAGGAGTGATTATCCAGCAAGCTCAACTTGTTCAACTCTTCGTCAATCACATCCATAACATGCTTTGGCACTACCAGCTCCTTTAGTCGCTCACGGAATTTTTCTTCTATAGCATCCTTGTCCTCTTTTTCCAGACCTAGCTCTTTTTTAATGATCTTCAATTGCTCCTGGAGAAGATATTTGCGATGCGTCTGCTTGATCTTCTCCTCGACCTAAACACAGCAACAAGTATCGTAACTATTCTGCTCCTGGTACCACCCATCAAACATCAAATGCCTCCAAACACTTCTGAGTTATGACCTTTTCAGCAACTGAAACTACAACAGAAATCTTCATTTGTCACATGTTCTACTGTAACAAGTGACTCTAGTTGTACCATTTCAAACACTCTGACAGCAGTGTAAGTATCTGCACATGCTGTTTATGCATGCATATATATATATACATGTTTTTTGCCAAAACGACTCTGGAAATGACCTGCAAAGCATGACCTCCCTTAGAGCTCCCCTGTGCATTCTATGTTCACACGCCACTTCCCTTTGACATACCATAACTTCTCATTCATCTGTGCCCACTGTCCAAGCATATTTAGGAGCTGTGCAGTTTAATTTATCTTACAGAAGGAAAAGCTGTGGTTCATCTTTCTCCCCTTCCACCTAGGAAAATTAGGCTTGACAGTTCAGTTTTTATTTTTAAACAATCATCAGGACCTCAAAGTCCTTTTCTACAAAGCTGTTTTCTATCCAATTGCCTGTCCTGTTGCATGGGGTTATTCCAACCCATCTGTGAGACTACAAATTTCTCTTTGCTGAACTTGAGGAGGTTCTTTCTGACTCTGTGAGAGACAACACTAACAGCTAGCTGCAGTCAGACTTTGTACTGTTGATCACAACCCTTTCTGCCCAGCAGTCTAGCCAATTTTTTCTAGCTACCTTGTACTTCATCCTTCCAGTCCATATCACCCCGACTTCACCATAAGAACACTAAAGAGGACCACGACCAAGGCCTTGCTAATGTTAAGGTATGCAGTACTTATTCTTCTCCTCCAGGCCTTCTTATCAGAGAAGGTAATCAGGTTGGTTAGGCACAGTTTGGTCTTTGAAAATCCCTTCTGGCTTTTCTAAGTCATCTCCTTCTCTTTCATTTTCCTGCACAGGGCTTCCAGGAGGAAGCAGAGCTAACAGCAGATTCTGTAATTACTTTTACGAACGTGCAAGAAAAATCAAGTTTCTAATGGAAAAAGGGTATCAAACATTAAAATAATCTCATTCCTTTAGAGTGTGTACATCTTGCTTCAAAATTCTTCACTGACAGTGCTAAGCACCACAGTGGTGGACATGATATAAATATATGCAAGATACGTATTATTTGACTTACCTCCCTTCCAAGACGTTGCTGAAGTTTGCTCAGCTCGTATTCCTTCTTTAGAAGGGAAAGGGCTTTGTAAAGCCTTTTAGGAATCTGGAAATGATAGACAAAATGAGTTTTCAGATGCTGTAGTCTTCTCAACTCCCTGTACAAAAGGCTACCATCCAGAATAAAAAGCTCCAAAACGTTGCCTGGGAGATACTTTTTCTAATTCTCCAGCAGCCGCAGATACAGAAAGACCAACTGCCTAGCAATTCAGCAACATGCAACCAATGCAAGAAAGACGAATGTTTGCCACCAAAGATGCAGAGCATCCACACTTTCCCTGAAGGCAAATTACTAATTACGCGCTATATCCTTCAGCAGGAACCTCGTCACTGACATTAATCTATCACCAAATGTAGCACTGAAGGCTCCTCTGTACTGAGGCTGGTAGAGAAATCATGACGTATGACAGACACACTTTCGGTTCAGCTAGCACAGCTTTAGTTAAAAGTTTCATCTTACACTGGTTTCTTCCAAGATATCTTGAAGCTCATGTGACTCTGCTCCTGTTAGTGCTGCACCCATGTCACTCAGATAGATAGGGTTATCTACCACACGCTGTCCAGCCTGCATCATCTGAAGTACAGACTCTCTGGAAAAATGGTAATATAAACCAAAATGTTCAGTAAATTCTTACATTCACAAGGGAGTAGCTTTATGGAGTTATTTACTTGTTATGATTGTAAGGAAATGAAATGCAACTTGGTTTCAGAGAAAAATAGCTTTTTAAAAATTTTACAAAGCCAGTGGTCAGTAACAAACGCATACATCACTTGATAAAAGCAATGATCACTGATAAATACAATCAACTATATGAAATGTTATCTCAGTAGTTACATAATTTTTTTTGTGTCCCCCTATGCTAAGCCTCTTATGCTTACACATGCATTGGACTGTGACAGTTATTGCAGTGAGCTTCACTTAGACCCAGACTACCTGCTGCAAGACCCACTGTCCTATCTCATATCCAAGCTTCACATAAGGTTCCAAAACTTCCTCTCTTCTTCTAACAGCAGACGCTAAAGCTTACAGCCCAAAATAAAATTCTAAGTGGCAATTCAGCAAGTGTCTCCTCTTTGTTACAGCAAAAGGACAAGTGGAATAGAAAAGTTCAGGGTACTCCAGCCTGAGAATACACTGGTCCCAAAGCAGGGCAGCATAAGAAATACATACCTGTACAAAGGGTTCAAGGCAATGATGTCCCGGATCGTTTTGACAATTTCTGCAGTAAGTGCCTACAAACACAAGAAAGATTTAATCAAGAAAAAGATTGGAAAAGGACAAGGCCTCAGTACATACATAATATTCCCCAACCTCCCACATTGGGGAGCCCAGAAACACATCCCCCGGCCACCCATCTCCAATGCTGTGCTGAAATGGTACTTCGTGTTGGAGCAGTTACTCCTCCTGGGAGGCAAGGCAAGGCAAGAAGGGCTACAGGCTGGCTTCCTGCATACACAAAACTTAACTTGTTCTGGGACAGAAGATACAATCAGGTTGACCACTTAAGTCGCCTTGGAGCAAAGGTTCCATTTGCTATGGGATGTTACACAGACTTAAGCACAGCTCAATCTCTTCAGTCAGCAACTTTTTTTGAAGTGACTGGTTCTAAGGAACTAAGCTGTTGTAATGAAAATTCATTAATTTCATAAATCCCCTCATGCAGTGACTGTGAGAAAAAGGAACTGGCTTCCAAAGCCTGAAATTACAGCTTCATTTTAGAACTCTTCCTTTTAAGCAAGAAATATAGATGCAACTCCACAGGACAGGTCAAGGTTTGCATGATTAATTCACTTACTTTAACCTCTTCTGTGATCTGAAAATCTTCATGAACCACATTCTCTACTTCTACCATGAGAACTTCCTGTGAGGAAGCAGCTACAGGATCTAGCACCACTTCCACACCTTGGTCCTTTGCTCCAGGCTCCTCTTCAGACTCTTTCTTAGAGCGTTTCTGTTTCCTTCTAACTTTCTGTTTGTTCTCAGGCTCCTCAGGCTCAACCTCTAGCTGCCTGTTTATACGAATCCTAAAAGCCAAAAGAAACCAGATACAATCAATTCCGCTCTGCTACACGTGACTTCAACTTTTCAACATGAAAAGGAAAGAGTTGTATTTTGAGTAAACTAAAATTCCAAAATTTGACAAAGGTGACTAATAGATTATATGTGTTTTGACAAAATTTAAGTTTAGGTTCATTCTGTCAAAATAAGGCTTGATTTAGTAAAACAGTAATAATCAAGTGGCAGATACTGATGGGACTTACTTAAGTAAATTTACAATGAGTAAGTAGCAATATAATAAAAAGTTAACTGACCACTGAATTAGCTGACTTGTTTCTGCTCCTAGATTTTGTTTAACAGGTTAGGTTTCTCAAACAAAATCAGAAAGAGCTGGAAGAAGTCAGAGTAGGCCTGTTTGAAGGAAGAGGGACAGACTAGACCTAAGCTGCTCCCACTGTGTCAAATTGGTATGTACTTAAGATTGTGTAGTGACACTAAGTGGTGATTCAAAGGAATGGGCTGTTAAAATATGCTTCAGCAAACAAAGACACCTCCTAGTATTTCCTCTTCACCTAATGTGAACCCTGAAAGGTTCTTTTAGTCTTTGGATATAGTCTCAGAATAGCTTTTACTCCTCAATACCTCCTAAATGTGTCCCTGCTAATTTAACGTGCAATGTAAGACATTTACAAAGGGATCAAGTTACCAGGTCAAAAACCTTTTGTGCTCCTCCTGAAACGCTCAGATTCAAGTTCAGTTTCTCACCAAAGTTTTTAAGCTCGCCTTTGAAAAACAGTGTTCTAAAGCTTGTCTGTCTTTGCTTGCCTTTCTTCCAACAATAACACTAGTCTAATAAATACACTACGGTGCTTACCTTGCTTGTATTCTTAGACCATTACAAATGAATTCCACTATTTCTAAAGATCATCATTTGTTTCAGATTGTAGCTTTTCCATTTCCTTCCTCAAGTTCTCATTACAAAGACATTCATACAGATGCTGCTGCCTTATCCCAGAAGGCATTCCAGAAGGTGTATGGGGAGAGCTAAGGGAGGGATTTAGAAATGAGAGGACCCACACTTGCAGGACACCACATTTCAGTATTTTGGCTGCTAATATAACAGTTTCCTTTTCTATATTTTCCCGCCTAAATGCAGCATGCTCCTCATGTCTGACATCCAGCCTCGTTCCTCCAATGGACATGACTGAACAGTGCTCTCCGTCTCAAATAAAGACAAATTCCCCACATCTTCCAGGTTACAGGGAAATATTTCTATTCCAAGTAAACCAAAACCAATGGCTGCCTATTTCCAGAATCTAATCAAATGAGGTCTAAGACTTCATTTGGAAAGGAGCTGACTTCCAAGCTCAGGCAAACTCAATTTTGAGAAGTATTGCCCATTTTTTGCTGTCCAGAAAAAATGCAACTGATGAAACAAAGTGAGTGGGAGGGAAAAAAGCAAAGCTTCAAAGCAAAACCCACCCTGAAACAAAGCTGTCCCTCCCCATGTGTCTGTCTTTATATTTTCCATTCTAATGGAAACTAGTTATTTGATGCTTTTAAAACCACAAATTTGTACTTGTCTTAGTTCAAAATACTTGGCACAAATAGCTAAACCTACATTCCCAACAGTAATCTTATCCTATTCAATTCACTTCTAGGGCAAGATTGGTAGATAAGTCAGAATTACAGTTCTGGACCACTCCGTTCTAATGAATGCTTGCTTGCATCACATTACGGTTTATGGGAGAACGACATGCGCTAGGCCCTTCTTTTTCAGGGCTAATCTGCTGCGTCTGTAATAGCACACAGAATATTGCGTCTGAGTACAGAAAACATCAGAAAACATCATGGTAACAAAACAAAAGCTTGTCATACTTGAGTTCCATATGAAACTGCATATACATTCCTTTATCATTTTCATCGTGTATCTGTCTATAAAGAAGTCTAGTGAGATACAGCGGAAGTACAAGTAATTACCTTCGGTGCCCCATGACTATCATACGCAACTTGTCTCCAAGGTCCTGCATTTCATGAATCTGTACAAAAGTTCCCATCTGGTAGATTTCGTTCAGATCCTCCACCACATCAGATTCATTGCTATTGAGAAAAAAAAAAAAAAAAAAGTAGATACTCAGAATCTTGAGAACACAAGTAAAATTAAAAATGGAAAAAACAATCACTGGTTGCAGAACTTTAAATTGGACTCAGGAGCAAAGACTCTTCACATTATCCCCACTGTCACCACCACGTAGCCCATTTCCAAATCACTCAACTACTTGGATGGTTCATCCCCCCCCTCCCCAGATAACAACAGCCTTTCCTACTGCAAGACTCAGGCCCCTAGCAGTGCCGGTGGTGGTAACAGACACTGTCATAGTAAGAGAACGGGGCAAGCACGTATACAATTTCTGTAACACTATCCAACACAGGGAATCTCAGATCACAGCCTTTTGTGTAAATGCAGCCTAGTCATGGAATTACCCTATTGTTAAAAAGATAAACACTTACTTGTCATCCTTTTTAAGAAATACACCAGCATAAGGCTGGGCAAGACGAACTTTCCTCCTCAGCAGCTCAACCAGCTTCTTATTTTTTACCTAGGACAATAAGCGTGAAGTCAGACATAGATTCTCCATAAGCTCTGCACCCTCGGCGTGTAAGGCCAGGCACGGAGATATCCTTTGACTGAATTATGAAGTCTAATTTCTGTTCTTCGTAGTCTTGCCTTTGTTAGTAGACAGTAATATGGAAGTGGAAGGATACTGGAGAAACATGAAAACTGATTGCTTAAGACAAGTCTCTGAGCACATAAGACAAGCCTGAAGGCAGGAGAAGAAACCAGGCCTAAACTGTACAAACCTTATGAGCAAGAAACTTCTCAGTCACTTGAGCAACACTCCCTAAGTGTTTCTGTTGCTAGCAGTATTCCCTTCCCTTCCATACTCATGTCCCAGCACTCCACTCCTCCTAGGGAGCTAGTCCAATCTTCTCCATCAACTGCCTGAAGTTCGCCCACCCATCCTAATTTAAATCCTCATACCCAAAGCCTGCCCTGTTCAGTATCTCTCCTACAGCCCCACCAGCCTACCCGAGGCCCTGCTTCGAGCCCCCGACAGTACGTCGTCCTGTTTTACCGTCTGACTCGCCTCCACTCTGTTGATGCCACGCATCTGTCTCTGGCAGATCTCCCAGCACCACTGTCGTCGTTATCACAGGAGGCTGAACCCTCAGTGACCAAGAAAGCACCTCCTCATGAATTCTGCTGTTGCAGAAAGTCACCCTGCTGACCGCGAGTGTCCTTTCAAAGCAATGGACGTACGCTGCACTGCTCAACGCTTTTGGCAATACGCAGCATGGTCTTGACAGAGCAACATGAGCAAAAACACCTTTGTTGGCCCGTTCTATCTTGGCGTATCTACTTGACTTTTGTACAATGTCTAGCAAAACAATGCTCACCAGTGCCACAGACGTGAGCAGAAATAAAACCAATAATTCCACATTCACAATAGAGACCTCACTTTGTCAATAAATAAAGTAATAAATGGCAGCTCAATGAATTCACAGGATAAAAGACAGCATTTAACAACTGTCTTAATGTGAGGCACCCCTGACCCATGCACTGAAATTAATGATTTATATATAGAAGTGTCATATGATTGCATGCCCAAAGATCACAATAATATACAAGCTTCTACATCCCCCAACGCCACTAGAAAGACACCAAAAGTTGCACACATTAGATTTAGACATGCAAAAACATACAACAGAAATAACATTATGATAAATAGCACTACAAGAACAGAGAATTATTGGTTCAGTTCTTGTTACATTTACTCCAAAATTGGGTTAGAAAACTACTATTAGCAAAAATATGAGTACTTCTTCCAAAACAGTTACAATTTCAGGAAGAAAAAAGTATTTCTGCTCTGTGAGCTCACATCACATGTCAAAGATCAAACTTAAGTCTATTAAAAATAACTAATAGAGTGCAGAGAGAAGGGCTCATGCTCTGAAATTTTAGGATTACCACCCTAATGGTGGCAACCCGTCTCAGCACCCTCTCCCACCTTATCAGTGCTGCTCTGCACTGAATTCATGCCTTCCTCTTCCATCTCACCAATTACCGCCTTCACAAAAATTGTTCTTCTTGGTGCTACGACACAAGCCCACGAAGCTAAACCAAGGAGATGTTTCCTTAACCTTCAGCAAAGGAACAAGGAGAGGGCAGCTGCCTCTGGAAGAGTTCCCGCGTGAATCCCTGACCTTCCTCACCACAAGCAGCTACGGACTCTGATGCAATACTTGTGAAACCGTAAGTCTGCTACTATCCCCAGAAGCAATACTCCAATGTCATCAGGCTACCTAGCTAAAAGCAAACGTTAGGAAGCAGAAGGCCGTCCAGCATGACAACCGTGCCGCCCTCCCGAGCACCGAGTAATTACAAGGAACCCGTAAGGGCGAAGATTAAGGCTTCGACCAGAAAAGCACCGCCGGTACCGCCAGCAGCCGGAGGGCGAGCTCCCGAACCAGGTGCCAGTGCCCCAGGACAGCTGCACGGCCCGCCGGGAGGCACCGGCGGAAGGCGGCCCTCACCCGCCTGACAGCTCCACGGCCCGGAGCCTGCAGCCGGGCGCCGAGGGCCCGGGGCGGCGCCGCTCACCTCGATGATCTTGATGAAGCGCGGAAAGACGGGGTTGCGGGTCACGGCGATGAGCGGCACGTTGGGGAAGTGCTCCGGGACCAGCAGCGGCGTCAGCGCCGTCATCACCGGCGGGGCCCCACCGGGGTCCGCCC
>VXAL01006386.1:33837-107526 GCA_013399475.1 Chauna torquata
TGCGGGAGCAGGACGGTGCCCCGAGGGGCTCGGCGGGCTGGTGCGCTGAGAGGGGAGGCTCGCGCGCTCTCCCGAGGCCGCTCCTCGGCACCGCTGGGTCAGCCCGGCCCCGCCGAGCCCGGCCGGGGCGCGAGGCTGCAGGAAGCGAATGCGGAGAAACCGAATTGTCCCCGGTGAAACGGGGAGAGAACTGAAGGGAAACGGGTGTGCGGCTGCAAGCCAGAAGTGAAAGAAACCGTGCGCTGCTCCGTGCCGGTGTCCGGGCGGTGGCGTGCCCCGGAGAAGCACCGGGCAGCGGCCGGGGCTCCTCGATCCCCACCCCGGTGCGGGAGCACCGCCCAGACACGCCGGGTGTCGGGCGGGTGAGGGCAGGTAGCGAGTGGGTGCAGCCAGGACCTCGACGAGAGGCTGTGGAAGAGCCAGAAGCGAGGCCACAGCCCTGTGCATTCCCTGTACCTGGGGGGTCCCTTCCCGGTGGAGAAGGGGCCCTACTCGGGCAGTCCCCTGAGTGTATCTTTGGTCACTGCTCCGTAAGGACTCTCCAGCCGTATCCTCAGCGGGACAGGACCTCGGTGGTCTCCCAGAGCAGGGTGCCCAGGACCATCCCAGGCGGCTTCTGAAGGTCCCCAAGGAGGGAGACGCCACAACCACTCTGGGCAGCCTGTGCCAGTGCTCAGTCACCACACAGTCAAGAAGTGCTTCCTGATGTTCAGATGAAGCCTCCTGTGTTCCCGTTTGTGCCTGTTGCCTCTTGTCCTGGCACTGAGCACCACTAAGAAGAGCCTGGCCCTGTCCTCCTTGCACCCTCCGTTCAGACCTTTATGTACATCGGTAAGATTCCCCTCTCAAGCCTCCTCTACTCCAAACAGCCCACGCTCTCTCACCCTCATCATAGGAGCATTGCTCCAGTCCCTTCATCACCTTTGTGGCCCTTTGTTGGACTCTCTCCAATAGCTCTGTCTCATTCTTGCAGTGGGGAGCTCAGCACTGGACACTGCTCCAGGTGTGGCCTCACCAGTGCTGAGCAGAGCAGAAGGATCACCTCCCTTGATCTGCTGGTAACACTCCTCCTAATGCAACCCAGAATAGCCTTCCGTTCCACAAGGTCACATTCCTGGCTCATGCTCAGCCTGGTGTCCACCAGGACCTTGAGGTCCTTTTCTGCCAACTGCTTTCCAAGCTAGTTGGACTCCAGAACGTACTGGTGCGTGACATTATTCCTCCCTCGGTGCAGGGCTTTACACTTCTCCTTTTTGAACTTTATGATGTTCCTGTCAGTCATTTCTCCAGCCAGTTTGAAAGATTAAATGAGATTTAGGGATTCAAGGGAGCACTCATCTGGAGCAAAATGGATGTGGCGAGTGAGGCATTCCAAGTGTCAGGCAAGCAGAGTGAAGTCCTCTGAGTCCTGCTGGCCATCATCCAGAAGGCCTCTGATTTTGATGATACTTGACAGGACCATCCTTAAGTGCCCCAAGGGGGCTTCCACTACCTGCACATAGAGGTGGGATTGTTCAAGAGGGATTCAGCTGGATTCAGTAGGTTACATGGTTACTTCAAAGAGCTTCCATGTTCTGAGGAGGTCTTGGTAGAAGACCAGCTGCCCTTAATATCTTTAGAAAGACTTTTTAGGTTGATTGGAGGGAGAAAGGAAGACAGAGCTAGACTTGTCTCAGGGGTATCCAGAGGCAATGGGCATGAATTGAAGTACAAGAAACTCCATTTAAACAAAGAACAAGCTTTTTTACAGTGCGAGTCATTGAATACTGGAAAAAGTTGTCCGGAGAGCCTACATCCTTGGAGGTGTTAAAAACCCAACTGGACGAAGTCCTGTGCAACCTGCCGTTGACCCTGATTTGAGCAGGGGGTATAGCTAGGCAATCTCCGGAGATACCTTCCAAACTCAACCATTCTGTGATAAAGAGCTGTTGGCTGTATTAGAGGAAAGAGCACATGAGCATGTTTCTTACCAGACTTGGAGGTGTGGACCTGGCTGCATGTGCAGACTATCAGCACCCCAAATGCACTAATAGGCCTTGATGGCCCTGACCAGCCTCCTTTGGGGCCTCTACCCACACTCCTGAGCCCAAGAGCTCTAAGCTCAGCGCTGGGGCTTCATAGCCAGAGCTCCGTTGTTGGAGGAGTGCAGGTCTCTAGTTCAGCGTCAGCTGTGCCCACGCCTGCTTGCGGACCCTATTGATCTGGACCCCAACTCCTGGAATTATTTTTTTCAGCTTGACCTTGGCCTTGCCTCACCACAGTATACCTGCACAGCCACCACCAGACCTGGCTTGACCTCAGACCTGTCTCATCATCACTATACTTGCTTATGAGCTGGACTCTTGGCTGCACCTGGCCATCATCTCTGGGTCTGTGCTGCTTGTCTTTCTTGGGTACTGTGGGCCTGGGCCCTGACTGGTGAGGCACTTCCCTTGCCAGCTGTGTTACTCACCTCGGTTCCTGTCCCTTGAGGAGCAGAAGGCAAGAAGGGATATCAAGGGGAGAAGGAACTAACAGCTTTCACTGTTGCTCAAATACCATGCCATTAATGCAGCATTTCAGAGAGTAATGTAAACTCATTATTAAGCCTCAGAGACCTCTTCCACCTAACATTTTTTGGGGGTAGATTTCCCAGATAGAAGTTATGTGGCTGTGTGCTGTGTACTGCATATGCAGTAAGTAAGCAAGCCTCATGCAGCTTTGCTATTATAGACATACGCAAAAGACGGCATCAAAGGAAAAGCTTTAGGGAAAGGCCTTGTAAAAATCTGAATTTAGTATTTGACCCATGACGTAGACACATGGAGATAAGGAAGTGTGATATGTAATGCTAAAAGTAACATCCCTACCTTTGTGAGGTCACAGTTCTGAGGAAAAATAATAGAAAAAAAAAATCATGGAAAAGCATCATGGAAAAAATTCCCTTTATTTTTCAAATATGCAAACTATTTTTATTAACACTGAAACTCACAGCATGAAGAGAAAGGCCTTGGGAATTAACATAGTCAAAGTGCCAGAATGCTACAAACACACTATATAGCAGTGATTTCCAGTTATCTCTTTCATCCTTGGGTAGAGCAAAAGAAGGACATGATTTCAGGACAGATTTCATGGGCAGATCTGGCTCCTGAAACAATGTGCACATATCACATACTTAATGTGATCCGTGGTCTATTGTGTGAAAATCCATATTCTTCATGTATTTTCTCTCTTAAAATTCATTTTGAAAAGATGAGTCCTAATCCAAGAGCTCCTCATGTATGTATGCATTGAGATAGCTCCCTGTTTTATTCCAAAAATTGCCCATCTAATCATTAGGAATAAATTGTTTGCTAAGAGGAGAAACTTGGAAAGTTTCTACAACTAGAAGCAGCAGTACTGCAGTAAAGAAAAGACTGCATAAACTCTCACATATCTGATAATTTAGAAAGACAGCTGATAAAATGATTTAATATTTTCAGTTATGCAGTTTTGAAGGCTGAGTTAGTACAAGGCCAGTGTTTGGGTTTGGAAAGAGTACAAACACTTTTGTATTCTTGGCAGAGCTCTTAAAAGCTTGCCTCTTTGCAAAGTTGGACATGGCAGGGACTCAAGTCCTTGGGATATATGCAGAGAACTCAAAGATGACGTGGAGAGTTCTCTGCACACATTGAGAAGTTCTGATTATGTCACCAGCAGGTACAACTTAAACTTAGCATACATTGAGCTTCATCCTGATAAACCTTGCTTTGGAAGACTCGATATTGGAGTGATGTAAAATAGCCTCTGCTGTTTTAAGGATGGAATTAGTTATGCAAATCAAGTTGGGCATCAGAATTAAGTATGCAACTTCACAGAGTGAGAGTTTAGTATTTTCTTTCCTTCTTGGATTAGCAACAAAAAAATTAACTCCGTGTGTATATGTATGTGTTTGTGCACATGTGCCCCTTTCATATACATATATATATACACCTATATATATATAAGCCTATATATAAGCTTATATATATACCTATATATATACATCTATATATATATAAGCAAATTCCTGACAATACTGTTCGGGTATTGTAAACAGATAGACAATCCCAATCATAAATTGGTAAACAACATGGGTAAACACCAGAGCTAAAAAATATCATCTGAATTCTGAAATTCCCCATGGTAGACTGGTTTGCAGTATTCAAAAATGAGACATCTACTTGTTTGTGCTCCATTAATCTTGTGTTGAAGACAGGAAATCACAAATGGCAAGGCTTGGAGTGTACTACTTTGTGGGAACAACTGAGATCATTTTGATGCAATGTGATATGGAGAGCCCCTTCTGTGATATGTTTACATATCTGCTAACAGCAACTGAAAACAGGTTAGAGTCCTACTCAGTTTTATTGAAGTATCATTAGGATCCTTTCAGATAGCTTTTGAAAATGATCAGGCTAAAAGGACCCTTTGCAATATCTCTAAACCAGAAAGCACGTGCATATATTATAAAGCCAGAAGGGACCCTTATGATCATCGTTTGACTCTAGGTATAACCCAAGCCATAGGACTTCCCAGAATTGATTCCTGTTTGAGCTACAGTCCAATCCAACAATCTTTTCTTCCAATTCATCCATCAGTTTGCCCTTTATATACAGGAAGTCTCTTCAGGATTAGAATTCAATGCTTTCTTGAGAAGTTGGACAAATAGTCTGAAAAAAAGAAAAGAAAAGAAAAGAAAAGAAAAGAAAAGAAAAGAAAAGAAAAGAAAAGAAAAGAAAAGAAAAGAAAAGAAAAGAAAAGAAAAGAAAAGAAAAAAGAAAAGAGAAAAACAACAAGATGGAATTCAATATGGACAAATAGAAATTACTACATTTAGATAACAATAATCAGCTGCACAAACACAGGCTGGGAAATTACTAGCTAGGCAGCAGTTCTGCTTAAAATGATGTAGGAATTATCATGGATTACCACTGCTATCAATGCTATCATGCTGTTCTGAAAAAATCAAGCACTTTATTGGGTTTTATAAGCAGGTCTGTTCTTTATGAAGAGTTAGACTCATGTCTGCTGAGCTGTTAATGGCAAGTTAGTGCTCTCTTAGCCAACTGTAGATACAAGCTAATGCAGTGAATCTTAAAACTCTTTGATTAAGATCCAGTCTTTAGATACAGCCATCTCATCAAAGTTAGAGTCTAACCTCACTAAGATTTAAGACAGGCTGAACAGACTTGAATATGCTGTAGGTGTGCATCGTGGGCAGTTACCCCGATGCATAGCATGCTGTTAAACTATGGTAACTTGAGTCTAAGTAATGTACATGAAATATTCTTTCCTCAGTGCTTAGCACTAATAAATCTTTAGTTGGATTGTTGTGTCAAATTTTAGTTACTCCATTTTAAGAAAGATGTGGAAGAACGTGGAAAAAGTCCAGAGGACAGGAATGTGAATGATTATTACCTGTGAGGGTATACTGAAAGAACTGGGTCTGTTTAGTCTAGAAAGGAGAAGAGCAGACATTATAATAGCATTCATACAAGATAAAAAATGCTGCAAAGAGGTGGATAATAATTTCTTATCCTTCTCACTAGGACAGGACAAGAAATAATGTTCTTGCACTGTAACAAGAGAGATTTATGTCAAAGAAGAAAAAAAATTGCATTGGAACACTTGGAGATCAGAAGAGCTTAACAAGCACCTTTTGGGATTGTTTTGGACGTAGCTCCTCCTGCCTGGAAGCACAGGATTTCCTAGATGACTTCCTGGGGTCTTTTCCAGCTCTATTTTCTATAAGCTCTATTTTCTATAGGTCTCACAAAAAAAAAAATAAATCCCATATATGCTGAAAATCATAATAACTGCTCTATTCCTGGGTAGAAATAGCAAGTAATTATGGCCAAAAAGATTTGGGCAGCTGGATTTTGTTGCCTTTTAACATTTCAGACATTCTTGAGTGATGTATTCCTGTGAGTGCTATTTACAGTCCTACTCCCAGAATTACTGTCCGAGAAGCTACTCTTATATTTTGAACATTTGTAATCCTTCACTTGAATGTGGAGAATAACAAACACTGCTGTGAACTAAGTGTTCCAGCCTTCTGCTTGGAAGGCTTAGTTTTGCCTCAAAAATTGGACTCCAATATCAAAGTTTATAAAAATTAGTAAGAAACAATTTGTAACTTATGTTTTAGACTTAGCAGCCTTGATACTGTAGCTACATTACTAGGTAAAGCTGTATTCTGCCCTTCCGCAGTAACCGGTTATGGAGCAGTTAACATTGCTTATTTCAAAATCTTTTGTCAAGAGGGCTATAGCAAGTTCTGTTGTACAGCTACAGAAACCAAAACAGATGGAAAATCACCTGGCTGAGTACGTGGACCAGTTTGGTCCCTGAGGTCCTTTACCCATGGGTGTAGCCAGCCTTCCCTCTGGGTTACCTGACCTTTGGGCACCCGACGGCAGGTAAGGGATAAGAAAACAATGTTATCCAGAGCTCCTTTGGGTTCCTTCTGAGTTTGTCAGAATTTTTTTTTGTTTGTTTTGGAACTGCACTTGGATAGGGAAGTTATAGTCCAACCAACTTAAATAGCATAGTTCAGGCCTTAAGAATGAGAAAACTCAAAGTGTAAGATAGGAATATTGTCTCCATGTTACTGTGGCAGGGATGAAGGTGATTGATGCAAAGCTACAGATAGTTTTTTTCTTCTGTTCCTGCCTCTGAACTGAAAAACTGCCCATTTGTACAAGCCAAACGTCCATTTGTATAAGCCAAGGTCCACACTTGGTTATCATCTCAACTTGATACTTGATGAACAAGGGTTGAATTTCCATTTACCTCCCCCTTCCCTTTAAACAGAATTTTAGTTGTCTAGTTGTTATGTATGGGTCAGGTCCCACATCAGCGCTAACAGTCATTGAGCTGGGAGATTTTTTAATTGCTCCTGTTACATTCCTGTAACCAAGCAAGCTTAGGAAAACGTTATGACCAGCTGCAAATGTCATCTTTTCCTGACTAAGTTCAGCAGCATATTCCCCACAATGCCAATTTCTTGAGTCACATATATTCTAATGGAAGAACTTATCTTCTGCTGTTTACCAGTAATTGGTCCTCCACTGTCCCAGTTTAGGAAAACCCTGAACACCAGCTTTCAGGGACCAAAATACCACTGGATTATACAGTTGCTCTTAGCTGCTTTTACTGATGACAGTCTCAGGAGAGGAAGGGTGCTCTATACCAGCTAAAGCATGCAGGAGGTCAAAATACATACATCTAAGAATGTTTTGGCTCGTGGAATAGGAATAATATTTGTGAAGAACAGCCAGGTACATAACTGTACGACAGCAACTTGCCCCTGCTAGCGCAGATCTCTTGTCAGAACAAGCAACCTGCCTCCCACAGTCAGGAAACAGCCTGCTGCCTTAGGGTCTGGGGCCAATTACTACATAGAGCTACAACTCTTCTGTTACCCATTTTTGTCTGCAAGAGATGCATTTGACTGTTTATCTCAGATTCCCAGCTATATCCCAACCCACAAAAGTAGAAAACTGTGTTTACCTCCAGGATGCGGAACATGGCAGCAATATTTAACCCTGCAGTTACTGAAGGACCAAAGAGAGCCTCAGGATCTGGCTTTGGGCACCTCAAGAAATGTGTTCTAGGAAGTTTTGCTAACACTGGGGAGCTAAGCACAGGCAGGTGTGGTTGTGGTTGGAAAAGCTGCCTCGAGCAGATGACTCTGAGGTCTTCTGTCCTGTGGTCCACTTAGATGTGCCTCTGAGTGTATGGCTAGGGCTTCTGGATGGTAAGGAGCATTCTGGGAAGCCAGGGTACAGAGGTTTAAGAGATACACTGGGTTTGGAGTAATGAGCAAACTGTTGATATCCTAAATCAAGTTTAGATAGTTCAGCTGTGCCGCGGGAGGCTGCTTGCTGCTGTTTCTGGGCTTAACCATTTCTGAAGCAGGACAGTTACAATTTAGTAGCCCAAAAGCTGTGGATCCTTTCCATCTTCCTGGTTGTGTCTAGACATTCATTTTCTGGATGTTCATGGACCTGGAGGTTATGGAGTAAGTCCTGCTGGTCCTGTTTATGTATGTGAGAGACACAGGCTCTGTTCCTCTGTTCCATGGCGGGGGGATAGAGCATGGAAGCAGGTCCCTACTTGTTGCTTGGACCTCTGAGATGTTCCGGATGTCACGTGGGCTTATACCCATGTGTGTTAAACGGAAACTGAGCTCCATCTCATAGGAACTGAGAAGTTTATCCTGATGAAAACTTGCATTTATAAGTTTGGGCTCTGGCGTCTTGTACAAGTGATGAGAAGTGATTGGGCACTGTCTGTAAAAGATAAAGAGCTGTAGAAGGATAGAGACATTTTGAAGCACACTCTGGAGCAATGTGACTGAAGGAAAGGTGCTTCTGAAAATAGCCAAAGATGGCCAAAGGTACGATTTCCTTGGGAGTTTCATGATGAGGGGTTTTCCGGGTGAATCTGGGGTGGTAGGGAATCGTTCTTGGCATGGAGACGCCACCCAGCTGCTCAGGTGGGCAGACTGGCCTTAAGCTTTGCAGTTCCCCTTTTGGTTTCACCAAGAGGAGAACAGATTTCTAAAAAGAAATGAAGTTAACTGGTGTATGGCAGAGCTTGGTAAAGGGGAGAGCTCGTTCAGAGGCTTGATAATGGATCTAATCAATTCTTTAATTGCTTGCTGCTTTCACAATCCTTTAGCTGCTTCCATTAATGAAACGCCAGTTTGACCCCTATTTGTACTACCAGCCAGCACAGTAAGCCCTGTCCCTGCTGTATGGTCCCGCATTCCTTCAGGAACTGGGCAACTCTAATACCTACAGCCAGAAAGGCTGCCAGAGGAGCAAGAAGCCTTCAGGAAGCATTAATGGTGTTACTGTGCAAACACCAGGACTGTGAGCAAGGAGGACACTGGGTTTATCATAAACACTTGCCAGTGAAGAGTTGAACAGGAGTGCTGGCGCTCTCTGGAGATCTCCAAACGGCCAATGCTAAAAGCTTTATGTGCCCAGGGGAAGCCACTGACCAAGTGAAGGCTTTGCTGCTCTGCATCTGCATCTGCATCCTGCAGGAAGGAGACATCATGGCAATATTCTGGTGCCAGTCCACTGGTGGTGGTGTCACTGACCCACTTTGTCACTTAACTATGCTCATACTTAGCTCAGAAATGAGGTAGCTCCTGGTCCAGCTCATTCACTGTGTCTTACTTACTCAAGTCTAACTCTTGGATCCCAATAAGAATGACTAAATCAGGCTTTTGTGGAATAAAAGTTTCTGTGCAGTTTAATTTTCTCCTCTTTAATGTCAGTCGGAAAGAGATAGGGGAGAAAAGGGATCAGGGGAGACTGCATGTGGAAGAGGGAGGAGAAAAGCGTAGATCTTGGAAAATGGATCTTTCTCTGTCCTCCACTCTGTCCTCCAAGAGTTCTGTTTCAAGCCTTGGCTTTTTACAGCATTAATTTGCTCTCTGCTGCCTGACTTCAGAGTGCTGTCTCACTCCTGGGGTGCCTGTGGGTGTCGTTCTGTGGGCAGACCAGGTGGGAGGGCTGCTCTTTCTCCTCTATCACAGAATTACCAAGTTCGCAGTCCTGTGCATCCAGCTCGTGCCGGGAGAGATGCTCCACAATGCCAGCACCCAGAGAATCCCCCAGGACGTTGGTGGTTGTTCTAAGGCGGTCTCTGAAAAATCAGAGAGAAAAATGAAATACAGCTTCTTAGTATCAATTAAAGGGATGAAGAATATTTTGAAAAACATGAAGTTTTCTTCAATTAAACTTTTTCTACTTTTCAAGTCACTCTAAAAATTGGCACTTCAATATTTAAAGAGAAATGATTCCCAGGGAGCTGTCCTTGACTGCTGACACAGGCTTCACATTCATTCCTGTTCTATTGCATTCCCAATTTTTCACTGTAAATTTTCGGACTTGCCACAAAATAAGGGAAACATTGTTATTGTGGTTGCACTAGACAGATTCCTTTCCAAAGGTCTGCTCAAGACTTTCTGCAGATTTAGATGAGCCTTGCCACATCCATTATACTTCAGTTGTATTTGTTTTACAAGTTCAGAAATTCCAGTGCAAACCTATGGCTTAGAGCAGCTGTGGAGCCAGATTTCCTGAGCACAGACAGTACACACTAAGACAATGCACTGGATTCTTCGTGCAAAACAGCAACGCTAAAACACCCTTTGCAATGAGATATTCTCAACAACCACAACTGCTATGCCAGAGGTGAACCTATCATCAGTCCAGCAACCCACAGTATGCTTCAGCAGTAACAACAGATAAGACTTTTGGTACCTGACTGAAACCAGCCTTTGTGGGTAAGTACAAGAGGTAACCTGTTGTCTTAAGAGACATGGCCTTTCCCGGCCAACTCTGATCTTATGCACAGTTCACAGGATGAGTGGAGGTGTTGGGCCAGACTGTTGCCAACTGCTCAGCTATGGCTGGGAGCAGACTTTGGCTGCTTTGGCTACAAACCAGCAATACAAGAAGAATAGAGGAAACACTGACAGTGTGTATCCCTTGTTGTGTTAGAGAAGACAGAGAGCAAGGGCTGTGCGCAAATGCATTCTTCAATCTAGTTCCTGAGAGCACTCCTGTGAAATCACTTGTCCCACTTGCCTCACTTTCCCTTGAAAGGGAAAGAAAGTAGAAATGGAGCAAGGTAGCTGGCTAGCTGCACCCCTCTAACAGCTCCTCAGCTTTGTACAGGCCAATCTCATCCCACCTTCCTTGTTTGGTAGGGCAGAACCATCATCACTCTGCAGAGTGAATTTGCGTATTACTGGCACAACCTGTCCCTATCGGTCTGCAGATGGTTTCTGGTAGTTATCTTGTAAGATAAAGCAAACAAAGGACATTCTGCTTAGTCACCAAGCTGATCTGCACGTGAAGTCTGACACCTTGGGTCACTGAAGTATATGGTGAAGACTCAAGCACGAACAGGGCTACTGTGCAAAGATCTCATGGATACAGGTGTGTTTCAAGCCTAACAATACAGGTCACTGAGTCTGCTTGTAGCAGAGACACTGCGAGTGCAGATGAACTCTGTAAGCACTGGCGGGGAGCACAGAGCAGTGCATGCTGCTGAGCAGAGAACTCACAGAAACCAGTCCACAGCGATGATCAGCGTAATGTCTTCAGTAGGCAGACCCACTGATGTCAACACTATAACCATAGTCACCAGTCCTGCCTGGGGAATACCTGCGGCTCCAATGCTGGCTGCCGTGGCGGTGATGCTGGAGGGAACAGGAAAGCACAGCTATCAGCAGAGGGAAGAAACAGGTAGCTGTATTTGCAGAAGTGTCAGGAAGTATCTCAATGCATTATCTACAAAACCATCTTGGCAGTCTTTCTACCCTGGTCACAGAGCAGGATGGTGACACAGAACCAAGACTCCCCCTTCCAGGCACCCATCCATAGCAGACTGCACACTGCAGCTCTGCCTCAAGGACAGCCCAGACTTGGAAATGCAATAAGGGCTCAAGTGGAGCCTCAAAGATGTGGTGCCCAAACCATATTTGTTGCTACACCTGGAGGCTTCATCTTCCTTTTCCATACTTTTTTATCTCATTGCATCTTCCAAGCATAAGAGCAACCTGAAAGCAGCTCAGATAAGCCAACAAAACTGGAGTCCCTCCTGTAGCCCCATAACTCTTTCAAAAGTCACCTTATTGTGATGATCTGCCCGAAGTCAAGTTCATAGTTGTTGACTTGCGCAATGAAGATGGCTGCAAGGGCCTCGTACAGAGCAGTGCCATCCATGTTAATTGTAGCTCCCACAGGCAGAACAAACCTCGTGATGCGCCTGTCCACACCGTTGTTTTCTTCCAGGCACCTGAAGGTGATGGGCAGAGTCGCTGAGCTGAAAGGAATTTACAAAAAAACATGAATCAGGTATATGCTGACTGTGGAAGAGGGACTAAGCCTCTGCCTGGTTTATGACCTTACCCACCTGCTTTTTCACCCTGCCATGTGAGCCAGAGGCCAGATGCTGCTAGGAGAAAGAACAGTCTAAGCAAGGTTTCCTCAGATATGGTGCACGCTGCAGTTGCACATTCAGACATGGCTTTCCTCAGGGGCTGGGCAGGGGCTGTGTGGCCCTGATGCTGGTGATGCTGGTGTAACACCAAAAGAGGGTGATTCTGGGGGATTCTGGGTACATAGGACAGAGCCTCAAGATCAAAACTCCTTTTCCGGCTGTGAAAAAACTTGAGTCCTTTCTCCTCCCCAACTCAGTGCATAAGACAAGAATGACCCATATGTGAGAATATATCTTGCAGCGAAAGCAGAGAATTGTTTCTGAAAGAGAACACGAGCAAGAACAATGCTTTGTGTTTCAGTGTGAAAATGTATGTGGGAGAGACTATGTGCTTGCCAGGAAATGAATACAGCAAGAAACACTGCACTGGAATGACACAACAGCTACCTACGATCCATCGCTTTGGTTGCGTGAGTCACTGAACATGGGTGTTTGTGCCTTTGCCTAGGCTTTCTGTGAGTTTAATGCCAGCTGCATACAGTACGTGTGCCTGGAAAAGAGAAATGTGCAAATGTGTGCGAGTACATGTGTGTGGAGGTACACGCGTGGGGAATAATGTTGGGATTCAGTGGGATTTGATTTGTGTCCTGAGCTCAGTATTTCAGTGCTGCAAGGAGAGTCACCACCATATTGGGTAAGGAGGACCACGGGTCATGCACTGATGGTTAGAGATGGCCACACAATTAGGGCTCCTGAGCAGGGGAGTGGGAACCTTTGCACTCTTGAATGAGTTGGCTGGACCAGTGCAAAAAGCTGGTAGTGCTAGAAATTGTGAGACCTCAGCGCTGCTGGAAGTGCAGAAAGCAGCCCCATATCCACACCAGCTCCAACCCTACTTCTTCCCGAGGCTATGTAGCCATCATACCTTGAGGAGGTGCCCAGGGCTGTGATGAGGGCCTGCAGAAGCCCTGCAATGAATACCCAGGGGTTCCTGTGGGTGACGATGAAGTAGAGCAGTGGCAGAATGCAGAGGGCATGAATGAGGAGTCCAACGATGACAGTGAGCGTGTACATCCCCAGCTGGCCCCCCATCACTGCCAGGTCATCCATCTCCAGGATTTTACCAGCAATTAAAAACATGATCCCAACTGGGGCATACCTGTTGGGCAGAAACACAAGGACAATGCTCAGAACTGATGTCCACACTTTCATACTTGCTTCAATGTATGCTTTCTGGACACATCCTCAATAAGCCAGCACACCAGAAGCGTGCTGGTCAGTGGATGATACTGCTGGTTTATTTTCTGGCAATGTGGAGTTGTTCACTGTGCAGTCAAAAAGCAGCACTTGTTGCTCTGTTGGGGAACTGCTGTGTGCACAGCTTGGGCATTGGTGGAAGTTTCTTCCTCCTTCTGGGTTCCTACATGTCACCTCAACACTCCTTGTAGCATTGCTAGCACAGGTTATTTACAAGAGTCTTTACAGTTCCTACCTTTCCTAACAGAGCGTGGGCTGAGGGTATCTTTTTTACTGAGAGGCAGAGAGTTACAGAAGTAAAAGGGAAAGAGGGAGTGAAACCAATATTGTCCAGTATGCCCTGGGATATCAGCCATGTTATCTTTAGAGGTTCCCATATAGGGAATAGGAACATACAGAGAATCCATAGCTAGCGTAGCAAGGAGTGGGCACACCAACATCTGTGAAGGCAGCCATGGCTTATATGAAGCCTCTTTCTGAGGTACACTGCTATCCTTTCCATTTCTTATAGGTTTTTTCCCCCCATAACAATGCATCTCATGAGCAGCAGTGAGGCTCCACAGGAAGGAAGCCATAACACAGACATGGAGAATATCATGGGCTCTAAACTAAACATGGACAAATAACTGGACCAAAGAAAATCCCAATGCCATCGCCGCACCTCTCAGGGCTTGGCCTCTACAGCTCAGGAGCTCACATGCAATTCATGCACAAGGCTCAGAGGTCCACATGCCAAACTCCAACTTAGCCTGGGAGGTTTGGAAAAGTTTCAGGAAAGGATTTCACAAATATTTCATTTCCTCTGACCTTTTTCTTAGGAGACATTCTTGGCTGCAGGTAGTGACCAGATCTCCCCAGGAAAAAGCAGCTCCTGGGAGATGCTGTGCAGACTGTGCCTTCAGGAAGGAGCGCTGGTCCTCAGGGGACACTCCTGCCTCCTATACCAGCAGGATTTTCTTAAGTCAGGAGATGTCTTCAAACATTACCTATTGTATGTGCACAGGCAGTTTCCTAAGTGTAACCTCAACACTCTGCCTTTCTTTGCTCTAAGAGGCAGATGAAGGCAGTTTGAAATTGTCTCTGGAAGCAGTGTGCACATCCACTTGTTCCACTGTGCTCTCCCTTCCTTGCCCTTGGGCAATTCTTTATCTCCCCTTAGGAAAGCAAGGCCCCAGATTCTGGCTCAGCCATGGAAGAAAAGATCCCAGAGGGGCTGGGGCTCCCCAGGCAGTGCATTGCTCTGCTATGAGCTCAGGGTTGTTCTTCCCCTTTATGTCCTTCTGTGTAAGGCCTGTCCCCCTGTGCCCAGGATATTTCTCCGTGATACAAGACTGTGACTAGAAAACCAGGGAGAGAAAGCTGGAGTGATTAAGAACAGGCAAGAGGATGTGGGGCTGACAGATCCTTCCCTGTCAGGCATTTCTATATATTCTGCCAGCCCCATATCTCTCCTGTCTCATGGTACCTACTGCAAGCTCCTATTCAGAGCTTGAGTTTGAGACAGGTAAAGAGCTTAAAATAACAAGATTTCGTAAAATGCTGCTTTCTAAGAAGACTCACTGCAGCAATGCCTTGCTTATCTGCATGTACATGTAGCACAGGCAGCCTTACATAGGAAGCAACAAGCAGCTGAGCTCTAGAGGAGCTGGGATCTGGGAGACCTCAAGCTGAAAGGTAGCAACTTTGAGTTAATCTTGCCAACCCAGGTCCACTTTCAGAGCTAATGCATACGGGTGCCACCGAGTGGCAGGAAACTGGTAGTAGGTTATTGTGATTCATTGCTAAGTCAGACTCCTGGAACATAGCTGGAAGGAAAGCTTTCTGTGGGAAAGCCTCACACCCTACCGCTGTTGGTAAGGCTAAGAGATCTTCCACTTCAGCTCTCTGGTCTTCCAAGGATGTTTCCAGCAGCCTCAAGGAAAGCAAGTCCTGGTGTACCTGATATTTCTAAGGTAAAAACAAAAAACAGGAAATGAAATGTGAACAAATATCCCATCCAGACTTTTCCCTCCAGCCTGATGGAGCCAAAGGAGAGCTGTGCCCATCTGCTTTTCCTGTGCATGTCATCCTTAACACTACCCCATTTCTCATCAGGTCAGCGGAAACTGCACCTGCAGACCTCCTTCTCCAACCGGCCGTGCTCCTCACCAGATGATAATGGCCACCAGCCTCATGATGGCTTCGTTGAGGCAGTTAAAGAACTCCCGCAGGGCCCGTCCCTTCTGCTTCATGCTGCCGATCACCAAACCGAAGCACATGGAGAACACTACCAGCCCCAGCGCGTTCACCCCATTGGCCGAGCCCGGGATGGGAATGACTTCTTCAAAGGTCAGCACCTCGGAGACGGTCCCCAGGGCATGAGTGACGTTCTCCAGGATGCCGGTGAAGTTCTCAGGCACAGGGAGCTGGGTGGTTGTCACACTGGCTGTGACATTGCTGCTGTGGAGGACTGTTCTGGTGAAGACCCTGGTGCTGTACTGCGTCTTGTACTGAAATGACACAGATTATCAGATGCACTCACAGTCCCTTCCTCAGGAGCTCAGGACAACATGCTAGACTATTGCATCCCTTCCTGAAGAAAGGAGAGTACGGTGAGTTCCTACTGACCTTTGTGGGAAACTTGCCTTGTGTGTTCTCAAACTCCCCAGCTTAGTGCTTTCATTGAAAAGTTCATAGAGTTTAAGGTCAAAAGAGAGCATTGGAACATCTAGAGAACTTCACCTAGGTGCCATTTACTGCTTCAGGTATGGTTGTATATGGCTAAAGCACCCTTTTTTTCAATCTCAATTTGAAAATATTGAAAGACAATTCAATACTGCCCTGGGTTGTTTGTTTCACTGTTAAAATCTGCATCAACTTTTTAATTTGAACTGTTGCTCTCATGTTACAGTCATTGTTACCTCTAATACCATGCCTTCTCTTTTGGCTTAAGATCCCTTTGATACGATTGTTCTCTCCTTTGGATGTATTTATACTCTTGCAAGGCAAAGGCTCTTTCTTTATTTGATAGACTAAGACTGAGCCCCTAAAGTTGTTCACTTATGTCTATCCTTGACCAGATTTTCTCTGCACTGTAGTTGTTTTCTAGATATTTCTAATTTTAGGAACCCTAAAAGGGAGATAGTTTATCTGTATCCATCATTTCTCCTTGCAATGAGAGATACCAATATGAAATTAACTCCCTCCTTCTCTGTTTGGAAAACCAAGGTCACATAGGACCATTTAACAATAGAATAAAGGTTCACGGTCACTAGCATATTCCCCACAATATCCCCACACCCTTTTCAGAGCCCCTGCTTTCCTCTCTCTCTTTGTAGGACTCTTCACGCTCCTTATTCCTAGAGATATGATTTTTTTTAGTTGCATTCAATCACAGTGCACCAAGTTTAGCAAAAACCAAGATTGCTTGTTGGATAAATACTTCTAAAATTGTTCTTCCCTCTAATAACAAACACCGTGACTGCAGCAACCTGTTACTTACCAGCAGGCGAAGGTGTCTATCTTGGAGCACAGCTAGGGAACCCCCAGCTCTGGGGCCCAGATATTCTGGCTCCTCTTTATACTTCTGGAACCCTTTATACTGCTTCCAAGGGCACTAGCACTATGGAAGAGACAAATTCTTGGAGAATCTGTTCCCATTTCACTGCCAGTCCAAGCCTGCTAATTGAGGTTACACAAATCCTTCCTGACTCTGAGTGTGGGATGAGATGGAGGCAGGAAGCCAGAGCTGCTCTGCTGTGTCTGCTCTGGGGTTTGAAGCCCCCCATCTACAGACAGCTTGAAAAGCTTGCGTGAGGGATGCTATAACACAGACTAATGACTGCAATGCCTCCTTGAGCAGTTGGAGTTAGGAAAGTGTGAAAGCAGTATAAAAGCAATCTCTGTTCTCATCCCTCAGAGAAGTAGGCTGGACCATAGTCTACTGCACAGGGCACAAAGGGAGGTGATAGGTCAGATGAGATTTCATACCTGTTTGAAGCAGGCTTCTACCAGGTTGGGCGGGAACATATTCCTGCAGTAGACAAAACAGAGAAAGAGTTATTGTCCTGTTCGACTAGCAAGGATATGGGCTTCAAGGCCAAAGTCTCTGTCCTGGAGCAGAGTCTTTAGTCACAACAGACACAATGCCAGGTCAGACTATGGAGCAGATGGGCCCTTTCTGTCTGACAGAAGATGGTAATATGCTGATCTGGAGCCAGATGACCTTTCTACACATGCATGCAAAGTCCTAGAAGATCAGGGTGGAGTGAGCCATGGAGTAACTTGCAGGTCCACACATTGGAACTGATCCTTAGCATTATCTGAGCACACACTTTCTGTCTATCTTTCCAGCTTATTAAGCATAAATCATGGATCACAGGAAGGGTTGGAAGGTCCCTCTGGAGGTCTGCAGTCCAACGTTCATCTTGAAGTAGAACCATTGAAACACTAGACCTGGCTGGCCCTAGCTTTGTCTGGCCAAGCCTTGAAAACTCTCAAGGATAGAGATCCTCCAAATCTCAGGTCACCTGTCCTAGGGCTGCACCATAATCCCGCGCAAGAAGCTTTTCCTGATGTCCCCCCTGAACCTCCTAAGCCAATACTTCTGGTCAGCATGCTTTGTTACCATTTCTGCCATTACAGAGAAGGGTTTGCTTCTGTCATCTTTGCAACTACATTATCTGTATGCTGCTATTAGATCACGCCTTAGCCCCCAGGCTGAACCAGCCCAGCTCCCTCAGCCTATCCGCATAAAGCATGAGCTCTGAACCCTCGGTAGCCCACCAAGATACACTTACTAGTGGGGGAGAAAAAATAGGGGCTCATTCCTTCCCTCTCCTGGTTGCTGGGGCCATACCGACCCTGTAGGTATGCTATAGATTTAAGAAGATGAGTCACATGAAGGATTAAATCTCATCTCCCCAAGGCTGTTCAGTCCAAGTGGTTTCTTTCTTTATTTCACCCTGTCACTCCCAGCTGAATCCAGAGTATTCAGATACTCTGGTCCACAATGGCCAGCTTTTATTTCTCTCAGGTATTTTCTGACTGGTCTTCTGTTCTGTGAAGTCAGTACTTAGACTTCATGGTTGGTGACTTGGTTCCTGGATGGTGGCACTAGCTAGAGATTTTCAAGCAGTGTATTTTTCCATTGAAGAACATTAATTCATTCAAGAGACTTCTTAGGAAAGTGCTTGCTTCACCAGCTTTTCTAACAGAAACTTCCCGCTGGTTAGCCTGCCTCTGACTGTAAATCTTGAAACCTTTCCAGTATAGTTTGCTGGAAGCCCAAAGCCAGATTTCCCAGGGTGGCTGCGCTCACTTCCTACCCAGAATCAGAAGCCTAAATATAGGCAGCACCAGAAAGCACCGGCTGTCAGGTGTTACAAGGTCTCTGCTTCTTAATATCCTAACAAGCAAAAAGGGAGAGGCTGAGCACCTCAGAGTTAAGCTTAGAAAATGATAAGGATGGCACGATTTTCCCAGATGTTTAGGATGAAAATTTCAGATTTGCTTTTCTGTGGAAAAATCTGAAGTTGGGACTTTTCATTCCATTGCAAAACAACACTTAAAAAGTACAACTTTGGAATTTCCCACAGAGGAGGAACCCCTGGCTGCCAGTGAGACTCCCACGCTTTTTTTCAGACTCCAGAAGGTTGTATTTCATGCATGTGGAAAGAGACTACGCACATACACCACTGAGATGTGGGTCCATTGCAAAAACATCATCAGACCTTACTGAATCTTGAAACAATACCATATTACAATCTTTACAGTACTGCCTTGCTCTCAGCCTCAGCTCCACAGCCATCATCTGAGCTCTCTGTTATTCTGTACCTCAGAAACATAGCTTCATACCGCAATTGACTGTGGAAGGTCATGGCAAGAGAGGGACGGACAATGTGTTGGGAATCACTTCCTCGATTTCCTTGGTCCAGTGAATGGATATTTGGATGGATATTTGGAGTAGCCTTTGCTAGGTGAATTTCTGAAGTGCATGCAGTTATTGCTAATCCTGCTTTCAACATTTTCTTTACAGAATTTTTTTCAGTCCCACTGTTTGCTGATCCTTTCAGATTATTTTGCACAATCAGTATTTTGTGAGGTGCTCTTTTCTTTCTTCCCGAACAGGAGGGACTCTTAAGCAAAATGAGCAGGAAATGAAACAATGTCAGATACATGACACCTCAGAAATATCAATGGAGATGTTACACGAGACTGGATTGTTGTACATTTGTCAGGTCTCAACCCCTTTTCTTTGCTTGTTTGCCTTTGGGTTAAAAACTGTATATTAATCTTGACAATGCAACACGTTGATAGTTTTCATTACTTGCTTTGCTGAGCACACCTTGGCCTCTTGCATTAATACCTCTAACACAAGGGCTGGACTCCAGAGCTCCAGACCAAGCATTGCATCTCAGAGTGGCAAAGCTGGGCAGCAGCTTGCAGTTCTCCAAGCTTGGCATAAAACAGTCATATGAAGAAGTGTTGGCACAACCTCATCACCAAATACTGATTTTGATCATCATTATTAGAAGTAATAGAACTCATTGAAAAATGTAGGTTGAAAGAGACAGCTAGTGGCCCCATTTCAACCTTTTGCTCAAAGCTTCAAAGCTAGGTTTTTCAGGTTGTTCAGCTGAGTTTTGACTGCCTTCAAGGATAGAGATTCCCCCATCTCCTTGGCTCCCTGTCCCCAGTCTACACCACTTGTAGCAAATGTTATTCCCTGTGTTCAGTCAGAACTTCTCATTCCAGCTTGCTCCCATTGGCTCTTGGCCTTTCACTGTGCACCTCTTAGAAAAGTCTGGTTCTATCTTCTCTGTAACCCTTCTCCAGGCAGCAGAAGACTGCAGATGGATCACCCCAAAATTTTCCCAGGCTAAAAGAGCCCCATTCCTTCAGTGTCCCTTCATACATCATGTGCTTTAGCCCCCAACCATCTTAATGCCCCCCCACTGGACTCTCTCCAATTTGCCATCATCTGTCTTGTACTGGGAGGCTTCAAACGAGACATAGTGCTCCCAGGGCAGTCTTGCAAGTGTAGAGCAGTGGGGATCAGCCACTTCCCTTGACCTGCCGGCTGCACTCCTACTAATGCAGCCCCCTACACAGCCGGCCTTTGCTGCTGCAAGGACAAGATGTTGATACCTGGCATCCCCCACAGTGTGCCAGCTGTGGCCAGCGTGATCAACAAACTGTGCTGCACACACCACTGGAGCTCATTCTTTCCTCTGGAGGATTTCAAGCTATGTTGTGCACCTACTGAGGAACTACAGAGCCAGCCCATCCATTCATGTGAGGACACCTAGGGTGGCTTTGCAGCAAGGTGCTCTTTGGCCACCAGCTAGCAGGTAGTTCAGCTGCCTTGGCTGGTAGGGTGATCCTCACCGGGAGACCATGGTGTGTTGAGAACATTGTGATCCACAGAGCAGCTCACCTGAGCAGAACTAAGCCTGTGCTGTGCTGCATGTACAGTATGGCCTTCAAGCATGTGTCGTGCTGCATGTATCCTTTGGGTGCAGGATAAATTCAGCCAGCTAATACCAACAGAGGAGCCTACAAGCAGTTCCTACTAGGTACCAGCAATTATACATCCTGTGTGGCCCTGCTTGTATGTAAAAGTGCAGCAAGAAGTTCTTGTATGAATATGCTTTCTGTTTGACAGCAGAAATGGTGAATAGAATTGCTTTTCTTTTAAGAAAAATCCTGTAAGGTCTCAGAGGAGCAAAATGGGGTAACCATCCTATGGACAGAATCTGCACGGCATGCTGCACCCTGATCAGAGCCCCCTTCCATGCTGCACAACTCAGGCTTCCCAGCATCTGAAAGGATGTAAGATTGCCTGTACTATCCTCTCTTTCTTTATGGTGTTAGCTCTAATAAATAGTATTTTAAATGATATTTTACAGAGTCTGAGTACCTTTTCTACTGGTATCATAACAAACCAGCACCTCCTGATGCAAACCAGCTGGTTAGCAGAGAGGGCCTGATTTGCTCAAGTGTAAACTCAAGCACTCTACAAAGGCTGTAGCTCTGCAGGAGGGTGATAAGCTTCTCCTGACTGAGCTAAAAGTAGCAGGCTGGGCAAGACTCAGCCAAAGACCTCTTCCCCTGACACTGTATGCCTAAAGCTGTGACATTTCAAAAGGACATTCAGTGGAGCAATCTCACTGATATGGGCTCACATGAGACCAGCTTGTTCACCTACCTTACTAAGTCCATGAAGGCATCTGTGGTCTGCACCTGCTCGATTCTGCCTTCTCGGTGAAGCTTGTCCTTAGATCCTTTCCCTGGGTGGATGATGATCACCATGAGGATGCCAATGAAGACTGCTATGATCGTGGTCACCATGTAGTAGACCACAGCCCGCATCCCCATCTTCCCTGAGGCTCTGCCATCCAGCGAGGCCATTCCTGGGGAGTCAAACAGACAGACAAAGTGAGAAGGTCTGTTATCTTAGAGGGAGGGGGGAAGCCCAAGGAAGATTCAAAGTGTGCAGGGGACATGTGTGAGTTGGATGGGGAGCTGGGGTTCCTAGGAAGCATGACACACAAGGGGCAGACTTTGGAGCTCCAGGATGGTGTCGATATGGGAGGAAGTGGCTTGTGGTTATGAAGATGCATAGCATTGGTAGGTCTTAGGCTGCATTTGGGAATACAGCAACTTCTTCCTAAAGCTCTCAGAAGAGAAATAATGCCCTCCCAGTACAGTGGGTCTTTAAGTCCCTAATGGTGGGATGTTTCACAGGGTGGAATGCATTGCAGCGCCTTCCACTGTCTGAAAGCTTGGCTGGCTGGGGTGTCTTCTATGAGGACCTGGATGAAACAGGCTCTCCAGCTGGTGATCAACTCCAACTGTTTTGAATTGACACAAATTAACATCCCCTAGGCTAGAGGAAGCCTGAATCAGACTTGGGCAACGAACTTTGACGTTCGAGGTTATGCAGAATGAAATCACAGAATGACAGAATCACAGAATGGTTAAGGTTGGAAGGGACCTCTGGAGGTCATCTTGTCCAACCCCCCTGCTCAAGCAGGGATATCTACAACAGGTAAATCCTTCTTAGTGCTCAAGTGTTGGGCATTGGAAACACCACATTGTGTCCTCCCCAGTCTTCTGAGAAAGCACAAGGCCGTCTGCTTCTCTTTGCCACTACTGAGCCAGCAGGGGCGTGAGTGTAAATCATGGTCACTACAGCTGTAGGTTCAGGCTTGTCACAATTAGCCCAGCTTATCCAAGCACCTGCAGCTAGGGCACAAAGGGATACTCCAACAAGAGTTAGCATCAGTCTTAGCTGAAAGCACCAGAAAGCTCTTCTTACCTGTAATCAAGCTAGAGACAATGAGAGGAAGAACCAGCATCTGGAGCATGCGCATCAGCAGCTCTCCCGGGAAGGAGAAATACTTGATCTGGCGATAGGTCAGCTGGTAGGGCCGGAGGGAAAACGCCAGGATGATCCCTGTGAATCAACAAGGGATGAAAATGGAAATGGGACAGTGTGATTCAGTGGTCTGTACCTCAGTCAGTTCTACAGCATGGCTTTCCTCTTCCTCTTCTTCTTTCAGCTCCTCCCCTCCCCAAAGGAGCTAATGCTCTTCCTTTTCTAAAAGGCTACGTTCCAGTTTTCACTGTAAGTTGTCTCTCCCTCTGACATATCTACATGCACAAGAACCTTGTGCTGAACCACAGGTCTCCCTGCTGCGCTATTTGTTGCTCTTCTGGGGTCTATTTCCAGGAAGCTCATTACCACAGAAATGCTGGGACTAGAGATGTGACTGCCCACCTAAGTTAGCTCAGAGACTTTGTTCAGCTGTCTATTAGAGCTGAGTTCAGCCAGCCTGGATTGAAAGCTAGGGACAATCCACTATGTGCTGGGCAGCATTAATTTGCACTGCATCACAGCCCTTTGCATCGGTTCCCCCTTTTGATGAAACTAAAGCTGTGGCGTGCTTTTTAGCTTACTAAGAGACAGCACAGTTAGAATGGTTTCAGGAGACCTCTGACAAGCCTGCTGCATTTAGAGTTCAGCTTGAGGCTGGCCAACTAGCAGCAGTCAAAATGCTGTCCAACTCAGAAGCACCCCTGAGAGCAGGACAACAGTCCTTGCAGAGGGGGAGTGTGAGGGAGCCCTTGCTTCTGGCTGGAGCTTAGGGACAGTCCACAATAGAAAGGGTTTTCTGATCCAGCTCTACTAATCCTCATAAAAAATCACCCAGGTTTGCTCAGAGGCTTCGTGTGAGTGCAGCTATAGACACAAGGGCTCTTCAATTTCACTTCCCCAGCCAAATTATTATGATAAAATAAAACCTTTGTGAGATAAATGGACTTTTCCGCACATTTATATATGGTGCCCAGTGTGGCCACCAGCTTCATACCTAGTAAGACTGCAGCGATGGTGAAGAGGACGAAGGCATTTCTCCTGAAGAAGTTTTTAGCGCTGTCAGCAGTGATGCTGTGCATCCGCTTCTTGGCCCGCGCTGCCCGCTTCTGCACCGCCTGCCGGAAGCGCTGTACCCGGCCCTCGGCGTTGAGCCGCTTGGCCGCGTCCTCGTTGAGGAACAGGCTGTTGACGTGACTCTGCTCGCTCATGGTCAGCACGGCCGCTTGGTCCTCAGGGCACGGCTCTGTCTGTGCTGGGCAGGGAGGAGCACAGGAGGGAAAGCATAAGCTGCAGCATCTGACACCTTGCCCTCATTTTCAGGTCGTTTCCCTGGGGCCCTGAGCAGCTTTATTTAGCGCTGAATAAGGAGCAGGCCTCAGGGCAAGACGTCTAAAGGGCTGCTGGGTGCTCCTCAAGACTGTGGCCAGGAAAGTGCTCTGGTGTCTCCGGAGAAGCTTGGCCTCTGTAGCACCTGCCTGCACTGAGGAGCAGCTTGTGGTGGCCTGGGGAGCCGGAAAGGGCTCCACAGCCACCTACACTTGTTCTTAGGCATTTATCAGTTTGGACAGGAACGAATTTTTATCACCTGGTGATAAAAACAGTTCCTGTACACAAACTGTTCCAAACAAGACCAAGCAGCAAACAACATTTCTGACATACCTCCGAGATGGCCAGGCCTCTACCAAAACAGCTTTCACAATGACAGAGAGCAGCACTGGCTGTTTCTGCAGAAAGGACCATAATCCCAAGCTTTGCCTTCTGCGGAGCCTAAGGATAATGCCTGACTGACTATCCTTTGAATCACAACAGAACTTTGAAGTATTTCAAGTATTTCTGAACCATTGCTGGTCAAAGTCCACTGATTGGGTTAACCTGCTGTCCTGTCTTCACAGATACTAAGATCGAGATCAAACCTACTCCAAGGGACCAGTTCTGTTCCATTACCTTCTGGCCATGAGGGCTGGAGCAGTCTCTTTACTTTCCTTAATTCTTTATTTTTCACCATTATTCCCATATTCGTCAAACAAAAAGAACAAGGGGGCTACACTCACATATCAATCGAAACTGGAGTGCTAGGAGGCACCAGCAATCCAACACTTGTTATCTTTAGGAGGGTTATTGCCTGACCATGTGCATGCCAGTTTCCTACTGTCACCATGTCTTGACAGACATGACCTGAAAATGACTCTTGTTCCCAAGAGTTTGCAAAGAAAATATGACTAGACGAATCCCACAACCCAAGAAGCACAAAGTCACCTCAGCACATCAGCAGGTGCTGAGAGACCTTTCTTTGGTGATGTAAGTCAAACTACAACCACTCCACTGGCAATCCTAAATTTAAGTCAAAGAAACCATCACATATTGGGATTACATTCTCTATAAAATACACACCTAGTCTCTGCCATTTGAACCCAGATAAATGCCTATCATGAATTGAAGGCATCACCTTAGACAGTCATCAGTTCATGGTACAACTTGTTTTATTTGGACTCAGTTTTTTTGAATTTTAATTGTGGCACTGAATAATTAAATAAACATTTTCATCTGTAACTGAGTTGATACTGAAAAGCAGATTTTTAAATGTGTTTAAGAACCAAGATGCATTGATGCTTCTGAAAATCCCTCCAGATGTCTCTTTGCTTCCCTAAAATCTAACCACCTTTAGAAAGAAGGCTTTAAGTATTCAGGCTTTAAGCCACACAAGAATAAAAATAGGTAATCAGTCAATCAATCAATCTTTCTGTCTCAGAGCCTGGCCTCACAACTGAATCAAACTCTGAATACAAGGTCTGGAATAGTCATTGTTAACACACATTGTCTGTGAGCTTATTTTTGGATCACTTTTTCAACACTATTGTCTTCTGGGCTACAAACACAACTGCATGTCAGACGAGATGAAACACAGGACGTGTCTCCCCCTCAGCCCAGGAGAAGGGAGAGACACCTTGAGCTACTCCCCTAAGGGATGGGGAAAACTGATGGAAATGCAAGGGAGGTGCAGGGATGGGTCTGGGCAGGCAGAACTGATCCCACTGCCAACAAAGGGAGAGGACTGGTGTGAAGGTCTTGGAGCAGAATTAACTTAAGACAGGCAGACCCGGAACACAAAAGCTCTAGCAGCACAGAAGGGCCACCACGACACACAGCGCCTGACTTGTTTGCTCTCAGTTTGTGGGTTAAGCTTCTCCTACAAGAGAATCACCGGAATAGGGGGACTGGCTCGAGGCAAGGAGAGCCTGTGTGCCAGGCAGTGACGGAAGGCATGGGGTCCAGCAGGAGACCGGGGGTGTGCAGGTGTCTGCAGCCTACTAGAGCTGACAGACCCCAAAGAGGGGCAGGGCTGGATACGGCCAGGCCTCGGAGTGACAGAGACAAACGTTCCCCGGGGCAGAGGGACTGTGCAGGCTTTGCTGCAACTGCACTGGCCTGACAGGAACCGAGCACCCGTCCGCAGAGGTGCGGTGGGAAGGGAGGGTTGTTTATAAACTGTTGAATTTCCCTTCTGTCTATCCTAGTTGCTTTACCTTTCATTAGGAAATTAAGTGTGCTAACTTATATTCTAATAAAGCCCATCTTTTGCAATAAAAACTTTTTTTTTTTTTTGAGGTGTTCCCTTCCAGGACCTTCCTACCTTCCTAGGTAGGCCTAGGCCCAACCACCTCACAACCGCTCTGAGGTCCAGTCACTGCCATGCTCCTTGTCTAAGCAGGTTGGACTGTGCGGTCTGCACAAGCGATCCCTCTCAAGCTCCTCACCCGTGCTTAGAAACATGGGCACAGACACAGAAAGGGACCGACATCGTACATCACCCTCATGGCAGCGTGTCTGCCAGCCTGCCACTACGGGGCACTGCAAGATCTCCACTAAGTGTGCTCGCTCACACAGGGATCATCAGAGTTCTCACTCTCCCAGGCATTTTGATCTTCTCCCCTCCCAAAAGGGATGAATGCTTCGCCTGAGATGTCCCACACTGTAGAAACCATTGGAAAAAGTTTTTTTTTTTTCCTAAATCTCATCCCTGGACAGAAGAGCTCTGATTGTAAATTGCACGGTCATTTCCAACAGAGACATGGAGAAAAATCTCACAGTCACTCTGACAGAAGAATCATTTGCACAGATGCTAATGCCTTCATGAGGTTCAGAGCAGTGAAGAGACACACCTGAGGCTGCCGAGACAAGTCACTCCAAGTCCTCCCAAGACTAAGCTGTGTGAAGGCCACCAGCAAAGATTCTGGGTTTTTGCTGCAGGGACCTTTCTGTGGGTCACTCAAAGTTTTGGATTTGCAACAGCATTGTATGGGTTTTGGACTGAGACCTGATTCCAGCTTGATCACATGTTCACTTCGTTATTACACCACCCCCGCTTTTATCTGCTGGTAGAGCCAATATACATCAGACTGGGTGAAAATATTGCCTGTCTTCCTCCTTTTCACGGCCAGACTGCCTCCTTTTCACAGCTATGCACAAGATAAAGAAACTCCAAAATACTTAATTCTTCAGTGCATTGAGTTTATGCATCCTGAGCTTCACAGTACATTAAGAAACTATCCCAGTGCCTCAGAAGAGTCTTGTATTATTTTTTAGCCTCCCACCTACAGATTTGGACAAATAAACTTATTAACTGTCATGTTCGAATGAGCCAGATCTTTCACACACCTTATATCCTCCTGTCTTAGCAGTTACTAGCATCACTGTCCCTACAATAACAGGACACCTCTCAGATCTCACCCTCTGCTATCACAGACTCACTGAATAATCCCTTTCCTGAGTTAAACAGGATCAATCTTATCTTCTTTTGTCTGCAGGATTTCCAGAAGTCTGTCCCAGAGCTTACTGCCCTTACGGTGATAAATGTAATTGTCTGAACTGTCAGTGGCTGTTGGGATGTGGTGTGACTTCCTACTGAGGAACGGCTGACTGCCCAAGGCAAACACTTCTAGAAGGCAAATCGCCAAAGAAAGTGTCAAACCCTCCAAGACTGTCTTTCTCACTCACAAACCACTCTTCATCAGACAACCTAGCACAGCTTGGTAAGATAAAGTGCTACCTTACTCCAATATGCAAAGCTCCCATTTCTTCAATGAAGTGAAAACAGTCATTCTGACAGCTCTGAAATCACCCGTCATGGGCTTGCCAGATGCAAGCCAGACTTCCCATTTGCCATCGTGACCCGAGGAGATGTGCATTGAAGCAGGAGTGTGGAAATGCAGACTCGCCTCTCCTCCAAACTTTACCTTTCTTAGAGTTAGACCATACCACAGCAATGACAAGAATTCCTGTACAGGGAAGGTGGGAGCAGAACCCACACGTATAAAGGGACTCACCTGCTTTTTTCTCCAGATGTCTCCCCATCCACATGTACTGGAAGAAAGTATTTTTGTGCAAAGAAAATTAAATTTCTATTTTGATATGGGAAAGTTCAGGATGAGTCAGTACATCCCATGTTCCACCATATGCTCAGCAGCCTTCTCAGAGCAGCACTTATCACACAGAAGGAGCTCACCAGAAGAACTCGCTCCTGTGACGTCCCCACCCTCTTGCTGACTAGCTGCCTTTCTCCATCTGCATATTTTGCAATACAGCAGGCCCCTCCACAGCACATTCCCTCTGCATCGCCAGCCTGAAATTGTGTAAATATTCTCTATTGCATCAGCTGGAAGTTCTCAGACTGCTGCAGTAAGTCATCAAAATATGCTCCTTGCAGATAAGCAGTCTGCCAATGGCATGGATTTTCCTTCTTGGGAGGAAAATGGTGGCTTTGCTCTCTTGGTGAACATTCTCCTATTCATGGCTGCTTCTCCAGTGTCCAGTCTGCCAGAAACATTGAGATATTTGAGAGAGCATTTTTGGAGGTAACTTCAAGGCCAGACCAGGAAGCACAGGATATTTTGTAAGAAAGTTCAGTGTTGCAAAACTAATGCCTAGTTCCTGCCAATAAGGTTTCACATAAGCAGTGGAATGTTGGGTATTTTAGGGAGAGCGGTCAGAAGACAGTGAAAGTTAAAAATGGGGAAGGAAGACTTTTATATTGTATTTTTTGTCATGCTCTTTGGAGAGTTTTGCATGGTCATCTTCCCATCTGCCCAGGGACAGGATTTCCAACACAGGAGGATGGGGGGCAATAGATTTGTGAAGAGTGCTTAAAGCCCTAAAAAGAACTGGAAAATAGAAAATCTCTGAATTAACTGAGATGCTTCTGTTCCAGCTTGGGCTGTATTTGAGGAACAGCCCTCCTCTCTCTGCTTTGTCTCTGCTAAAGCTGCCAAGTCAGAAAAGCTGGAACCATCCAATGTGCCCTGGCTGAAGGGAAAGGGGAAGCAGCCATTGCACACTAACCAGTCTTGGAGAAGATTGTGCTGGGGGATATTGAAAGGCATTTAAAGAACAAAGCTGTTATCAGGCATAGTCAACAAGGGTTCATGAAGGGAAAGTCCTGCCTTAGTAATTTGATCTCCTTCTATGATAAGGTCACACACTTGGTGGATGAAGGGGAGGCAGTGGATGTAATCTTTCTGGATTTCAGTGAGGCCTTTGATACTATGCCTCACAGCATCATTCTGGACAAGTTGTCCAACTATGGGATAAACAGGTACACGCTACGACGGGTGATGAAGTGGCTCAACAGTAGAGCTCAAAGGGTTGTAGTGAATGGGGCTACATCTGGTTGGTGGCCATTCACTAGCGGTGTTCCCCAGGGCTCAGTTCTAGGGCCAGTCCTGCTCAATGTTTTATCAATGGTCTGCATTCAGGAGTTGAGTGCATCGTCAGCAAGTTTGCTGATGACACTAAACTGGGAGCTGTTTTTGACTCCCTGGAGGGACTGAGAGGTCTTGCAGAGGGATCTAGATACATTGGAGCATTGGGCAACCATCAATGGCGTGAAGTTCAACAAAGGAAAATGCCGGATGCTGCACCTGGGATGGAGTAATGCTGGACACAAGCACAGACTGGGAGACGAGTGTCTGGAGAGCAGCTCAGCACAAAGGGATCTGGGGGTGCTGGTCGACAGCAGGCTCAACATGAGCCAGCAGTGTGCCCTGGCAGCCAAGAGGGCAAAATGCATTTTGGGGTACATTAAACACAGCATAGCCAGCCAGTCAAAAGAGGTGATTCTCCTGATATATTTAACATTGGTGCTGCCTCACCTTGAGCATTGTGCGCAGTTCTGGTCTCTGGTTTACGGTCATCCATAAAAAGGACGTTAAGGTACTTGAAAGCATCCAGAGGAGGGCAACAAGGCTGGTAAAAGGGCTGGAAGGCATGTCCTATGAGGAGAGGCTGAGGACACTTGGGTTGTCTAGTCTGGAGAAAAGGAGGCTGAGAGGCGACCTCATTGCTCTCTGTGACTTCCTGAGGAGGCAAAGTGAAGAGGGAGGTGCCAGTTTCTTCTCCTTGGTGACTGATGACAGGACGAGTGGGAATGGCACAAAGCTGCGCCAGGGGAGGTTCAGATTGGACACTAGGAAAAATTTCTTTACCACAAGGATGGTCAAACACTGGAACAGGCTTCCTGGAGAGGTGGTTGATGCCCCATGCCTGTCAATGTTCAAGAGACATTTGGACAACGCCCTCAATAACATGCTTTAACTTCTGGTTAGCCCTGAAGAGGTCAGGCAGTTGGACTTCACGATCTTTGAAGGTCCCTTCCAACTGAATTATTCTATCTCTACCAGGAGGTAGTTTCACTGGAAGGCTAAGAGGGGTAGCATCAAGGCAGATTTGCATCCCCATGTCAGAGATCACATACATTTACCCCCAGCTGCATGCTTGTCCTTAAATATCACTTTATAGTAAACAGGAGCTAAGTAACGTCAGGACAGTATTGTTCTGCAGAAGGTGGCTGCTCATGGCTTGGACAGGTATACGGTTCACTGAGCTAAGAGCTGGCTGGATGGCCAGACTCAAAGAGTCCTAGTGAATGCAGTTCAATCCAGTTGATGGCCAGTCACCAATGGCATTCCCCAGGGCTCAGTACCAGGGCCAGTTTTGCTTAACATTTTCATCAATGATCTGGATGAGGGGATCGAGTGCCCCCTCACTAGGTTTGCAGACAACACCAAGTTAGGTGGGAGTGTCGATCTACCTGAGGGTAAGAAGGGTCTGCAGAGGGATCTGGATAGGCTGGATCAATGGACCGAGTCCACTTGCGTGATGTTCAACAAGGCTGAGTGCTGGGTGCTGCACCTGGGTCACAACAACCCCTTGCAATGCTACAGGCTTGGGGAAGAGTGGCTGGAAAGGTGTCTGGCGGAAAAGGACCTGGGGTCCACAGCTGACTGACCATGAGCCAGCAGTGTGCCCAGGTGGCCAAGAAAGCCAAGGGCCTGCATCAGAAATAGTCTGGCCAGCAGGACTAGAGAAGTGACTGTCCCCCTGTACTCGGCACTGGTGAGACTGCACCTTGAGTACTGTGTTCAGCTTTGGGCCCCTCACTACAAGAAGGATATTGAGTTGCTTGAGTATGTGCAGAGAAGAGCAAGGAAACTGGTGAAGAGACTGGAGGACAAAACTTATGAGGAATGACTGAGGAACTGGGGTTGTTCAGTCTGGAGAAAAGGAAGCTGAAGGGAGTCCTCACCGCTCTCTACACCTATGTGAAAGGAGGTCGCAGTGAGGAGGGTGTCAATCTCTTTTCGCAGCTGACAAGTGATAGGATGTGAGAAAATGGTCTCAAGTTGCATCAGGGGAGGTTTAGATTGGCTGTTAGGAAGAATTTCTTCATGGAGAGGGGTGGTCAAGCATTGGAACGGGCTGCCCAGGGAAGTGGCTGAGTCCCCATCACTGGAGGTATTTAAGAGATGTGTGGATGCAGCATTAAGGGACATGGTTTAGTGATGGGACTTGGTAGGTCAGACTGACAGTTGGACTTGATGATCTTAAAGATCTTTTCCAACCTAAGCGATTCCACAGTTCTATGATTCTATGAGACTCATCTCATTTTCCAAATGGTATCCTAGCTCCTCTCAGATCTGTGACAAGGCGATGCAAATCTGCCCTGATGCTATCCCCTACGGAGGGTTTTTTGCAAATTTATCCAACATTTGCACAATGGGGAGTGCTGGGCACAAACCTGAGTCTGCCCATCCATCTGCAGTGATAAGGATAGTAATGAAACAGCCCCAGCACTGACCTTTCTGCTCTGTGTCTACTGCTCTGCCGCAGCCTGGTGGCTCATGAGAGTCTCAGTCCAAGAAACACTGGGAACTGAACAGTTCCAAACTTAGAAACAGAAGCTAAGAGAGTAAAATATTGCACACAACAGAAAAACTTTTTGAAATATCTTAAATGTATGCTTTGACCAAAGACTGTTTAATGCACACAGGGCCCACATCCTTATTCTTGCCCCTCACCTGCTTGGCAGCTGATAAACAGAGAAAGGCAGTTTGAGTATTGGGGAGACAGATGCAGCCATGAAAAGATATAAGTTAATCAAGCCTCAGGATCATAATCTGCCAGACAGGTTGCTTGCCGGAGTCCTGCTCACCCTCTGCCTCATACTTTGCAGTGCAGATTGCTTTTCTTCACTTGAGCAAGATGGTCCATGTTACCAGGCTGCTAGGACCCAGCCTAGATTTGATTCAGTGAAAGAGTATGAAGCAGCTTCTTGATAGGTGAAGAAACCAGGTGAATAAAAACAAATGTCCTCTCCCCACTCCCGAAACCTTTGCCCAACAGCCAGAGGAGACTGCCTGAGACTGCCTCAGCCTCATGATCTCTACTTGGAGTGTACTTGCTGCCATGGAGATGCAGCCAACAGAGGCAGCAGTTTGCACAGAAGGTAGCCAGAAACTCTGCTGTGTTTGTGCACTCAGCCATGGTGGAGATGGTCCCCAGGGCACTGTTCCCAGCACTGGCTGGAGCCATCACTGGACCATTAGAGGCCTTGACTCAGACTGAGGGAAGATGCAGCTCTGCAGGAGGTGCTGGGGATCTTTTTTTGGAGCAGGGGAATGGTCTCTTGCCTGAAGGAGGTTTGCACTGGTTGAGGGTTTGTATCACTCAGTGAGGGAGCTGGGGGAAGAGGTCAGCTGACTGTGTGCTGATGCAAAAGAGATTGGATATTCGAGACCCTGCAGACAGAAGAATGTGAACCCCAAATGCACTGAAGGAGGGGCAGGCGGAGTCTGTGCTTATTAGGTTGAGAAATAAAGACTCCCGTAATGATGAAGGCTGGAAGACTGTGACTCCTGGCAACAAGAGGAAAGCTCCTGCTTCACCTGCAGATCTGCAGCTACAGAACAGATTCAGTGCCCTGGTAAGAGAGGAGGGCTGGGGGCTCTGAGCAACAGCACTCTGAGCTGCTTGAAGCCTACAGGAGCACCAGGAGGAAGCAGTGAGTGCTAGTAATGGAGACTCCCTTCTGAAAGTGACAGAGGCCCCCATCTGCCAAACTCTTGTCGTCTAGAGAGGTTTCCTGCCTACCTGGGGCTCAGACCAGGGACACTGTGGAGAGACTGCTGACGCACTTGTCCAGCCCTTAGACTGTTGCCCCTGCTACGTGGACACTAATGGTATGGCTGGGAGACCCCCAGAGCACATGAAGCTAGACTGCATGGCTTTAGGGGCAATGGTCAAGGACATGGTGGCCCAGGTGGTGTCTTCACTGATCCTGCTGGTGAGAGGGACTTGGGGAGGAGTGGATGGCTCTTGTGGCTGAACAGCTGGTGTAAATGACAGGGATTTGGCTTTTACGACCATGGAGACCCTCTCCGAGGTCCAAGGAAAAGATGGGATCAACCTGACAAGGTAAGGCAAACGTATTGTAGCAAATGGCTGGTTAACCTGATGAGGAGAGCTTTAAACTAGAAATAATGGAGAAGGGAGATGATGACTGAAACAGTCAAATGAGGAAGTGATAGACTGGCTTGGCAAGCACAGGGTGCACGGTGATGTGGAAAAGGGAGACCTTAGAAAAAAAATAAAATAAAACAGGGGCCCACCTCTAGTGTAGGAACGTAAATAAGGAAGTGTCAAGAAGACACTTGACACTCTCACTTGGGGAGAGACTCTTTATCAAGGAATGTAATGACAGGACAAGGGGTAATGGTTTTAAACTAAAAAAGGGTAGGTTTAGATTAGACATTAAGAAGAAATTCTCTGTTATGAATGTGGTGAAGCACTGCCACAGGCTACACAGAGAAGCTGTGGGTGCCCCATCCCTGACAGTGCTCAAGGCCAGGCTGGATGGGAGGTGTCCCTGCCCATGGCAGGGGGTTGGAAATAAACAGGCTTTAAGATCCCTTCCAACCCAAACCGTTCTATGATTCAAAGAGAAAACAATGCAGGAAGTTCTCACACTTTTCTGGGGAAAACAGCACAAGTGGTTGCCCCTCTGAAGTGCATGTACACTAATGGACACAGCATGGGGAACCAAAAGGAGAAATTAGAGATCCACCTAAAGTAACAGGGCCACAGTCTCATTGGACTCACAGAGATGTGATGGGACAGCTCACCTAACAGGAGAGCTGCAGTAGACAAGTACAGGCTCCTCAGGAAGGACAGGCCAGGAGGGAGAAGAGGGGGCATTGCCCTCTATGCAAGAATGCACAAAGCATGAAAAGCAAGAAGCTTTGCCCAGGCTCAGGATTATCAACCAGCCGAGGCTCGGGATTAGCAGGCAGACCAGTGTAGGCAGTGTTGTGGTGGGTGTCTGATACAGACAGTCTCATCAGGAAGAAATAGGTGAGCTCTTCTCCAGACGACTGGAAGAATCCTCATGGTTGCAGACTCTGGACTGTGAATCCTGGGGGATTTGATTTCAACTACTATGATATCTGCTGGAGGGACAACGCAGCAAGGCACAAGAAATCCAGGAGCTTTTTGGAGTTAATCGATGGTAACTTCCTAACACAGGTGATTGAGCTGCCGAGGAAGGGAAGGTCTCTGCTGGTCTGATACTTACAAACAAGGAAGCACTGGTCATGCTGTGAAGGATGTGAAGGTCGGGGGCAGCTGGAATTCAGGATCCCCACGCAGATGGAACAAGGCAACTAACAGTATTGTGTATATTGATGAGAGAGGGTCTGGAGCCACCCTCAGTGGTGACCAGATGAGACATGGTGGACACAAACTGGAGGACAAGGAAATTCTATTTATGCATAAGAAAAGACTTTTTTTTTTTTACTGTGAGGGTGGTAGAGCACTGGAGAAGGTTGCCCGCAGAGGTTGTGGGGTCTCCATCCTTGGAGATATTCAAAAACTAACTGGAAGTGGTCCTTAGTAATGATTCTGAGTAACCAGCTGCGTCTGACACTGCTTTGAGCAGGAATGTTGACTAAGTGATCTCCAGAGGTCCTTGCCAACTTCAGCCATTCTGTGGTCCCTCTGTCTCCAGCTGACACACTGTGTGACAAAGCTTTGCTGGCATTTTCAGACAGCACTGATACACCCGTCCCTGGCAGTCTCCTGGAGCTGATTTATATGTATAATTGGAACAGGGCTATGGTACAGTTCCACTCTCTTCTTCTCTCACCCTGCACAGCACTCTTGCACCACACTGAAAGATAACCAACAAAGTGCTGCTTCATGGAAATGGCCAAGTACCATTAGTTGCAGCCAGATCATGAGGACCCCAGGGGTGTCTCAGCAGAGGTGGGCTATCAGTCAGGTGGATCCTCTGTGAGACACTCTTCTGGGACAAGGAAGTTCCTGGACACTGGCAGGACGTGGCATTACAGGACACTCTCACCGTGGCGTCTGGCATTGGAGAAGGTAAATGCAAAGTTTAAGTGAAGACTTCCTCTGCCTTCTTGCCTTGCATTTTGCTTTCTCCTGAGGCAGAACATCAGCACTCAGTCCGTCCCCTGCTCCCTCTGCCCAAGTATAGCGTGCTGGCATGGCTTTCTGATGTGCTCTGCTTGTTAACCTGTCCAAGAGATGTCAGCCAGATATCACAAAACCAACCCTAATGCAAGGCAAAAGCCTGTGGGGCCAACACAGCAGAGGAGAGCTCCAGTCTCTGCTGGTGGACTCAAGCTCTGGGCTGGGACAAACCCGGTTGTCACTACTTGGGGCAAATGGATGGGAGACAACGATTCAAATGCGGCTGCTTTACATCGTTGTCCCACTACTGCTAATGTCTGTGTAGAAAAACACACAGAGGGTTAATTAATTAGTCATTTTTACTCCCAGGACTGGCAGAAGTCAGCCAAATTAGAACTGCCCACTGCAAAGTCTCTCTCCAGTTTACCGGCCTCCAGGGACTGAGGGAAGAGTGACAAGAGAATCCCAAAGCCGCGGTGGTCAGTACGGCACGTACTGTCACACCACTGCCACCGGCACGGAGCCTAGCACTCAGGCAAGCTATAAAGAGACGATGCTGGAAAAGCAAGTCAGAGTCAGGTGTCCCCCCCGACAACGGCCGCCCCAGGCTCCCTCTTCCCTCTCCTAGCACAGCTCTTCTTTTTTTTTTTCCATTGCTGAAAGCCAGCCAGAAACTGTGAAATAATCAGCACTTCTGAGCCCACTGTTTCTCTTGTCTCCAAGGAAACTCTGCTATTATGTTTAATATCAAAACCAGTGGGATTTTCAAGGAGGGAAGTCTCCACAAGTAGCAGCAGGGAAGCACGCTAAGGGGGAGAAGAGGGAGGCAGAATCTCTGCAGGAGGAGAGGGGCTGGGGAAGAAGCTGGCGCAAGCTAGGCAGGTATCTGGGGGCAAGGCAAGGGGTCAGTGAGAAAGCTGCACTAGTCTTTCTGAGGTGGACAGCTTCTGGAGCTGGGTCACCTCGTCACGAGCAGGCAGAAGTCAAATAGTTGTCCTTGCGAGGAGGGAGTGAAGGCGCAAGCCTGGGAGGAAGGGATGAGCCAGGCTGCTCACGGGAGGGCAGGCAGGGCCATGTCTTGCCCTCAGAGCTCTGCTCAGTGGCCTGGTAACTGCAGTTAGCAGCAAGCAAGTGCCATCTGCTTCTGGGCAGACCATGGGCACTCCAGACTAGGAATCTACAACATCCCTCCAGCACCAGGTAAAACAGGCACTTCGCAGGGGCCATCTCCGGTGCCTCCACTCCTGTCTCACTCCCCCATCGGTAGCTCAGTGCCTGTTGTCAGGAGCACTGAATCCAGCCTCTGTGCCACTACCTGCTTTGTTTTCCAGTACCAAGGACCAGGACAGAGGGCTCACAAAACCCTGGGCTGGAGGCACTTTCACCCCTCTTGCTCTTGGATCCTTTGCAGCCTGCCCCGTTGTTTGTCCTTGGAAGGGCAGTGCACGCTGAAAGCAATGCAGCCAAAGTGCCTACACTGACAATTTCCATTCACCAGCCTAATGGGGTGAACTCAGCCATCTTTGAGTTACTGTAGCAGCCCCTGGCAGGGCTTTCCACTTGGTGAAGCGCTGGGGCTTGTCCATTTTCCACTCGCCAGCTGGCAGCCAGCTCCCCCCAGCCAACTCCTACCACAGCGATGGACACAGGAGGAGAATGGACCTGCCCAGGGTCCAGCCGCTGGCACATCTCAGTGGGAGGGAGCTGGCTGAGGGGAGGGGAACATGCAATGGGCAGGAATTTCATCCCCACTAAGCTCTACAGAGACAGTGATCACCAAATGACCTGCTGGTTTCTGGCCTAAGTCCAATCCTGGGAGGACAACTGCCTTTCTCCCCATTGTCCCCTACTCATACTAATGTCCTGTGACAAGGTTGGCTCTCTCTACCTGCCCACCAGGTATTTCACCCAGCCCCGAACACACAGTCCCACTTTTAAAGCACTCCTTTGTGGGCAGTCCCCTCTCCTAAAGCGGGGCGAGAGTTCTCCCTGCTGCCCCCTCATGCGTATGCCCAAGGAAATCACCTGCCGTCCTCCAGCCACTGGACCTGGCACCGCTCTTATTCATGCATTCAGATTTGCTGACAAAACCACTCACCTGGAACAAGTGTCAGTTGTCAAGCAGGACGACAGCAGGTCTTTTTTCGCCTTGGGGGATTATTCTGAGTTGTTTTGTTCTTTAATTCTTTAAGCTCGAAGGTAGGATGCAGGATTTTCTCCTTAGAAAGGTACAGCGTTAGCAGAGAGCTCTGAGCAATACCTCCTGTGAGAGGAAAGGAAGACTGTAATATGCTCAGGATACATGGCAGTAGGGGGTGGGGGAGTGGCATGTAGGAGGAGACTGCAAAAATCTTCGATGATTGCAGGAGACCAGAGGACAGAAAGCACCTGTCACTGTGATGTTGTGTATAGCCCAAACTGGATTTAATGCTACCAGTCTTTTGCGCTTTCTTCTCCCTCCTCACACAAGCTGCAAAGAGAGTTAGTAGTAACAGAGAGCAGGGCAAGATGTTAAATGAGAACCAGATCTCATCCCCATCCCAGTCCTGCCCCTCAGTCTGCTGCCTTCCTCGAGGGTGGCTGCGTGCAGAAATCCATCCAGCAGCAGCGTGCAGAAATCCATCCAGGAGCAGCAGCTGGATACCCTGAGCAGGCAGGTCCTTCACCAGCCCCGTCTGTGTAAGCAGGACCTCAGAGATCCAGACACACCTCTGTGGTTTGTCCAGATCGGCCCGAGGGGATGGACATGTGTCTGTGCCTCAGCCAAATAGCTGTAATTTCCCAGTGGTGTATTAGGCAAGTCACAAGGCAGAATCCATTCACTGAGCGTGCAAAGGAAATATGTTAGCAATACAGTCTGTCAGGGAGCCAAACTCTGCTTTCAAGGAAGCAGGCACTGTCTTTACTCATTGATCAACTAAATATTGGTTCCTGCTGCACTTTCTTTCAATGGAAGTCCTGCATTTCAAAATTTTACGTTAATGCACTATGCCAAAAACACAAGTCAAGTTGCAGGTGAGAGCACCACACAGCCAGTGCTGGCTTCTGGATGGTATAAAGTGAAGAATTATTTCCAAAATACAAGCCCCAGCACCAAGGCTACAACAGCACTTCTGTTGCTATTCCTGCCAGACACACAACTCACAGGGAGACTCGTCGGTTGTTACCTGACGGTAGACTTCTCCCTGTTTCAGGTGGCACCAGTGCAAGGGCTGTGCTGTGTGCTCCAGCTTCAGTGCATACCAGCAGCAGTGCATTGTGTCTGCAGCTAGAACGTGCCACAGAGCAAGGACCAGATCAAAGCCTCAGTGTCAGGCTCATCTGGCAGAGAGTCCTGAAACTGAAATCCCCCAAGCCCTCTGTCCCCATCAGACTCCATGGGAAGGGGAGAACGAGACGTCCTCCGCCCCAGGTTACAGAGCAGCTCCCAACACCCACTGTCTTTCTTCCAGAAAAAGACATTAATCAGGAGGGTGATTAGGTGAGACTTTGCTGGATGGGCCATTTGGAGCCTGGGGTCTTGACTAGTTCTATCACTCTTCCTTAACTTCCTCCCTCTGCCAAATCAGCATGGACACAGGCCATTGCTGCATCAGGAGACAAGGACACACCGCCTGCACCAGACAAATTGCTTGGTCTTCATGTGACTTGGTTGCTCATTCGTAATGGAGGAAATAGCACTCATTTTCCTATTGAAGGATGCACAAGTTCAGTGAGGTCTCAGGTCATGCGAGTGTCAGCTGGGGACTGGAAACCCAAGCCCTGTACTCTGCGAAGTTTCAGTCATCTTTTCAGCAAAGCACATACTGGAATGTGAGATAATTTTCTTCCAAAATGAATGTCTCTGGTTATGTGGCATAGCCTCCAGCGTTCTGCCTGCACCCCGCACCCAAAACACCTGCAGAAATGCGGCTGAGAGCCAGCCCAGCAGCAGGAGGAAGAGGAGGCAGATCGCGGACACGCAGCCTTGTACACAACCGATCTCCTCTGCTCCTTCTGTTGGGTCCATGGCCATCGGCTGCCAGCGGGGTGGCCCCAGACAAAGGACATCGCTTACTGCTCCTGCCCCTGCTTCTCTCAGTGGCTTAGCCAGCAGCTTGTCTTACAGAAGGATACCTGACTTTGCTGCTAGCTGTCCGCTGCAGGCTCGGGTGATCGGCAGCAGTCAGAAGAGTGCTCTTTGCATGGACAGTGCATTTCTGACACTACCCAGAGAGGGGCAGAGCTGCCACGCACTTGGCCATCTCTCAACAGCTGCACGTTTTTCCCTGAACCTACTTCAGGGAGAAATGGTTGATTAACAGTGGATAATTGCCTCTTTCCACCTTCTAAGCCTGCAGTTCAGCTTGGCTCCTAGAATCTGTACTAATCCCTACCCAGTTTCTTAAACCCCAGTTTAATACATCTAGGCCTTCTTAAGCCATAAACTCACAGTGACGAATGCCTTAAAACTTCTCTTTCACCAACTTTATCCATGTTTCATTTTGACTTTTACCTAGGGCAATTTCCAGACACCTTCGAGTTATAAAATAGGACACAGAGCAGTAATCTGAAGCTATGGAGGAGGTGAAGAGCTCTTGTCCCTCGGGACGGAGCTACCTGATGCCCAGGCAGAGCCTTTCCAGGGTGGAGCAATTCCCTGGGGAGCAAACCCCACAATGAGCTAGGACCCTGAGAGTCTCCTCTTTCTATGAGTGCTAGGCACGCTTTATCAGCCACATTGCACAAAGGCCACATGATACTGTAAGTTATCAACAGCAGGTAAAAAGGAAACTCTCAATGTCACCCTTGTGAGAGGCAATGAGAGAAGACAAGACAACTGCTCCTTATGGCCCTTAGCCACCAAGGGTCTTCCAACGCTGTCCTTATGCAGCCACTTGAGAGTGAAGATAAAGAAAGGGCTTGTTGAGGAACAGCCTGGAATAGCTTTTCCAAATCAGCTCCCTTGTGGTTTTCTCCATAAAGCGCCTTTCAAAATGATTTATGCTAATCTCACAAGCAGACTAAAAATGTCATATAGGGACAGGGCAGTTTGTTTTGCACCCACTCCCTCTTTAAACACGCCCTTAGTCTGTATCTCTGCCTAACTTGGAAAGACCTCAGTCCTAAATGATTGAAGTTCTGGGCAAAGGACTCTTGAGACAGATTTTTACATAGGGTTTGTGTCTCTCTAAAAGAGGTTTGCAGGCCCAGTAGAACAACTGCATCTTTATTATCTCTTTGGTTTTTAAGGAAGACGTTGATTACCTATTTGATCTTCGAAAAGCAGAACACCTAAAGATGGACATAAAGTGTTGATTCCCAATGTGATGATAAGGAAAGCCCCACATGTGAATCTGTTAGCATCCAGTTATGACATATTCAGGTTGGTGTACGCAACTTGGATGAAGCATTGAGGCTGCAGGCTTGGGCTGGAAAAAAAACTTCAGATGGCTGTGTCCACTATCCCACGGGTTCACTACTTTACAATAAGCATTTATTGCTTTAGCCTTTTGGAAGGGCTCAATTTCTCTGAACTGCTGAGAAAAATGCTTTAAGGAGCATGCTGTAGTGAATCGCAGGCGTGTGTGTACCCCTGCCACCCTGATGTGCTGATCACTGGGAGGATGTCCTTGAACAACCCTTACCTAGACCCGTCAGAGTAATGTGGATGTTTTCTGCTGCAGTGTAGAAAACCCAGTTGCTAATTGCCATGGGGAAAGATGTGATTTTCTTATACGTTAAGCAATCCTTCAACTCTTCCTTCTTTGGATTTTGCAATTCTGTGGTCTGGTTCTCCTTGTTACAGTAACCTTAATTTGGGGGTTGGGATTAATTTTGTATCCTGCACTGCTCACTTGGCCCAGGGAGCAGAGTCCGATTATGCAGCCATGACCTTCATTCCAAGTTAGCAGAGTTTCTGCAAATGAATCTCCTCTGTGTTTCGCAGAGCTGCTCAAATAATGGAATTTCCTTCCTATGGGAAATGCCAATATTTCAACATTTATTTTTGCCCTCTTTTGGAACAAAAAGTCAAAATTTAAACTTGCAACACTTGAAGTTCAGACAAATTCTAGCAGAAACGTAAAGAAATGTTTTGGTTTGGATCAGACTGATATAAATCTGCTCCCACTTGAGCTGTAATATTTCTTCATGTGAGTGTCTCTCACGATCACATTTTTACCTTGTTGGATAGACTGCAGCTCTCACGATACACTGCCCTGAAGCTGAGCTGCTGTGGTGCCTCATCCTTGGTGCAGCCTCAAGGGTGAGTGAAGGCCAAAGGAGAACAGGGCCAGGAGGGCTAAAAGAGCGGTTAGAATTTCGGATGGCCAGCAAAGAAAGTGATAGCTAAAACCTGATATTTCTGATGAGAAAAATTCTCCCCCCAAAGTCTTGATTGGGTCGTTTCAACTGATAGTGAGACAAACTTTTTTGAACTCCTGACATTTCCGTTGTTCAGAAGTGCCCTCATTTTCTCCTTGGTTCTGATGAGTACATGGGATTGAGAGCTTTCAACTACACTGAATGCCAGCTCACGCTCCCTGCTCCTCCCAGATGCACAGGGAACGTGTGCTGCACACTTGCAGGGGGAGTTCTGCTTCAGGAGGTTGTGTCATCTGTTTCACGCCATTTTTCAGAAACCTCTGTAAATCACTGTACAGCCCCAGTCAGTGTGAACGGCAAATGCCTAAGCTGCTGGTGATGCCTGAAGTCTTAAAAACACCATTTGTCAAACTATTCCACAATCTTTACTGACACTTCCACCAGAGAAGGATTCCCCTGCTCTGTCCCCAAAGTGTTCCCTGGTGGAAACTCAGCTGAATCCCCCCCTAGTAGGGAGGAACAGATGTGGGGAGTCATTTTGCTTTTCTCTGCCCAAATCCACCTCTGACTCCTCTTTTCAGCCCCTTGCTTTTCTACTGGCAATACAAACTGTCTAGCGGTTGTTCTGCCTGATATATTTGAAAGAGACTTGATTTAGGTTTCACGCCACAAACAAGTCCTTCCTAAAGATCTCCTGTGGCTTGCCTTATTGTATTGTTACATTTAACTCTACCTTATTTTATATTTTACCCATGAGTTGGGAATGCAGTTTGTGCAACGCAGAAACAGTTCTAATGCACACGTGGCATTGCTTATTGAAAACTGTTTTTCATTTCTTTTCCATAAGCACACTGCACTTATCCTTCCTTCCTACCACTGCTCTGCCTCCTGCAGCCTGTGCCTGGCTGTGCTTCGTATGGCACAAACAGCTTCCCCAGTTCTCACGCTTCCAGGTTTTTCAGGTCTCTCCCTATTCACTGTTGCAGTTTGTGTGATGTAGTTGAGTTTCAGCAAGGACACCAACAGCCATCAGCTGCCTCATTGTGTATTAGCATAGAGCTTCCATACTTTGTTCGGATGGCTGGAAAAAGCACTTTTTGCTTCTGCAGGAGATCAGTCACAAAAAGCAAAGTAGCAGGGCTGTCTCTTCTATGCTTTACTGGCATTTTAGCTGTTAACCAACTACACACGCTATGAGGTGTTTCTTTTTGAAGTAGGCAGTTCTCTCACAGTCACTTATAAGTTTTAACAGCTGAATTCTGGATGTGCCAAATTTCTCTGGCTGCTCTAAGGACACGTGTGCATTGCAACCTCACAGGTGAATTCATAGCAGGTAGAAGCATTTCTCAGGACTTCATGCGCTTTGAAACATCCTGCCAGAAGGAGAGATGGCATCACCCCTAGGGACTGCCCTTAGAGAACGATTATTTCTTATCGAAATTCTCACATGCAAATTGGTTCAATGAGAATATTTCCTGCTGTGGAGAAAGGTAGTGTTCAAAATGTGAGCTACACAGCACCAGATGGATGTGCCTTGCCACAGCTGCTCTTGGAGGAGGGAGAAGCCAGGGCCTTTCCCTGTCCCTTTCTCCTCACCTTTACTTTTGAAAACAGCTATCTAGCACAGCAAGAGGCAATTCAGACTGGCAGGATAGCTGAATGCCCATACTGGAGTGAGATGAATGTGACCTGCCCTTATCCCTTCATCTCTCGCCTTGTCTGATTTCACTGCATTTCTTCTGTGATACTTTTCGAACACTGAGGCTCAAATCTGGCATGGTTTCTTCCATGGTTCAGGATCTTTTGGGGGCATTCACTCTACAGAGTTTTTCCCACTTTGCTCTTTCAGCAGCTCCCCTTCCCCAGCTCCCAGCCTCCCCGCCGGCACAGCTGGGTGGCAATGGGGCAACCAAGAATGGCTGGGGAGAAGAGAATCAATCCCACCCAGTTTCCGAATAAGAGCTGGGTTCTCAGGAAACAGGTTATTAGGTTGGCAGCAACTGCTCTGGAATGGTCTCTGGCTTGAGGGATGTGAGCAGGTCCCTGGGGCCTGGGAAGTCATGAAGGGGGAAATTTATCTTCAGTGGGGGGTGATGGCAGCCCATAGGACAGCCGTGTTAGCAGGAAGGCCAAAACTGAAACAGCTGTTGGGTTGAGAGGAAGCTGCAGAGCTGCATATGGGGTATACTGTACTGTTTGACTGCAATTTTTATGCAGCCTAGCAATGCAAAAATAGTGAATAATATTTCTTGGCAGGAGCAGCAGTCCGCTGAACAGTAGTGGACACAATTATTACTCGATCTGAGTGCGGTTTGTTACTGAGGATGAGACACTGCGATACAGCACCTTCATGTACACCCTGCTCCATGTTAACAGCCTGAAATGCCTCAAGTGGCAATTCATTACGTCAGGGGAATGGCTTACATGGCTCACTGACAGCAGCACGCGACTTTCTTCTGGGCATCCTATACTAGTGAGTCGTAAAAGCTGGAGAAGGTCAAAAAACCATACTGATATTTCAAGTAGCTTGGTCCAATGCTACTGTGGGTTGTCTGCCTTCTCTGAGCTGGGAAAACAGGATGGAAATACTTTACTTCTGCTGCTCTGATGATATATTTGTCCAAATTTAACTTGGCCCATTTTCACTGGTATTCTCCACATGGTATTACCATTGGCACTATGCTCTTCTCCATCAGTTCCCAACGCTGTATGTGTGTATATTACAAGGACAAAAGGGACCATTTGTGATCATCTAGTCTGACCTCCTTTTTCAGGACAGGAATAGCCCTGTGTTAATTAATTTTCTTTTAAGTAGAATATACTATTTAGCAAAATTTCTGAACCTGCATTACTCTTTTCTGGTGGTGAAGAATTCACCACAATTCCAGGCAAATTATATAAGCCTGGGTCTACCTGACCCTTGAAATTATGCATGATAATTTGGAAGAAGCAGTCAGCTGCTGCTGTAGATGAGCTGAACTGAACTTAACGTTAATAGCAATACTGACATTAACACACCAGGAGGGTGTAGCATACCTTAATCAATGTGGACATGCAAACACTCTTGCATACAGCACTTGCAGGCACAGTCTTAGAGAAAAAATACAAATGAGATCTGGGGTATGAAAAGCTTAGTCAAGCAGACACTGGACAGCAGTACATCCAAGTTTCTTCCAGATCCCCCCCTCAGATCATTGCTTCCCGCAGCATAGATTAATGGGTTGCCCCTCTTCTTCTCCCAGCCGAGATCTTAGACTACAAACCCATGTGCTACTTGTGTTGACTTCTGGCGTCTGATTTTGCAGTTTGCTTTCCTTCAGGAACCTATCCAATCATTCACTAGCTTTCTTGAAGGTGAAGAAATCAAAACTACAGGATTTCAGAGAAAACAGAGCTGCATGGGAAGTCTATACACCCTTGGCTTTCCTTCACTGAATCACAGAATCCCCTAAAACCAGCTGCTCTCAGCCACTCCTGATGGACTTTGTCTTTCATTCCCACCAGTTCTCTCTAGGAAAATCATGCTCTACCTCTCTCTTCTTCAGAGACTGTTTTAACTCTTTTTATAACACCCTTGTGTCATGTTTCTTAGGCTCCTAATTCTGACAGAACATCTGTTTGCCTTAGAGCCCTGCTCTAAGACCCAATACTTCGAAGTATTCGAGGTGAAAGTATAGCCTTCCCTTCACAGAGCTACAGAAGTGTCTGCTGGGCACCCGTCACCCAGCGAGGCTGTGTGGATATGGTGTCTGGGTCTCCCTGGAACACCCAGGGAGCACCTGAGCTGTCCACACAGCCCTGGGTTGTGATTCGGAAGGTCTCCGTGTGCATGGAGGGTGCTACGAGCGGGCTGCTGCCTGCCAGAGCGCAGCATGGCACTGTAAGAGCAATCACTGTGTGGATCCCTCCGTCCTCTAACCCAGCATCCTTGCTGAGTTCTCTGGTAGTTTTCTTAGAATCATAGAATCATTTAGGTTGGAAAAGACCTCTAAGATCATCCAGTCCAACCGCTAACCTAGCACTGCCAAGCCTACCACTAAACCATGTCCCTGCGCAGCACATCCACACGTCTTTTGAAGACCTCCAGGGATGGTGACTCAACCGCTTCCCTGGGCAGCCTGTTCCAACGCCTCGCAACCCTTTCAGTGAAGACATTTTTTCCTAATATCCAACCTAAACCTCCCCTGGCACAACTTGAGGCCATTTTCTCGTCTTATCGCTTGTTGCTTGGGAGCAGAGACCAACCCCCGCCTGGCTACAGCCTGCTTTGAGGCAGTTGTTCTTCCTCCCGCCATCACAGATCATGAAGCAGAAAGGTGAAGCGGGGGCCCGGATGCCTGTGGGTGTCAGACTGAGCTCAGGCAGGCACACAGGGCCCAAATCGTAGCACGGAGAAGCCTGGAGTGGTGCTCGCTGCACGCTGTCAACAGAGCAATGCAAACTGTCTCATAGCTCATTACAGAAATTGAGCCAAAGGGAAGGCACGTTTGCAGCTTATCAGGCCACCTCCTCTGTGAGCTCTCTGATCTACTTTTCCAGTGATTGTTCCTGACCTAGGAGAAGCCCCTGAGAAATCTCACAGTTCGTAGCCTGCAGCTAAATGGGCATCAGCAAGCAGCCACGGTGGGGAGGCGGGAGCGCGGCACGCGCGGTCTGACTAACCAGCTGGAAAATTCCACTCTTCTTCGTCGCAGCAGACCATGCTGGAGCGCTTAGGAAGCAAGCCTTGCCAGCTGTGTGTTTATCTGCTCGCCGGGCTGCTGCTCTGCTTTGCTGCTGGGAATTGTGTCACATTTGCCAGGACACCTGCACTATCTGCTCAGCCCTCTTTTAGTACTGTGATAAGAAGTAGCTATGAAACAGCATCCTGCTTCCTTTGCTCTGTTTCATTATATTTTTTTAGCACTGCTGATAGTCAATACAGGGTGGCACGAAGGGTGAGGCTCCGGAACAGGGATGCCAGCAGAACCAGCTTCTCCTCCAGCTCCGGCCAAGCTGCGCGCAAGAAACCAGTGCTTCTGATGCTTTCACTCCTGGCACCTCTGCTATGTGATCAGCTACGGACATCCCTGCCCCAGACTAACCTGAAGCCTGCTAACTTGTGTAAAATTGGTCAAATGACTTACAAGGTGTCTTCTTCTGACTATCAAACCATGAATGCTAAAGTAATCCTAATAAGTGTCAGAACATTTAGCCTTACAATACTGAAGGAATACTGACTGGCTGAGGATCTGAAAGCTTCTGAGTGCTCCCAGCCCCCATCACTCTCTTTGCTGTATTTATGCACACCTTTCCCCCCTCTCCCTATTTAACGCTTGCGCATTCCCAACCACAGACACGACACACTCTTACCTTCTGGATTTGCAGCTGTGCTTGCTGGAAGTAAGTTTAATCCCCTGTTAGGAGGCGAGAAAAGTCTGCAAGTGGCTGGGTGGAAAGCCTCGTGTTACAATGTCACTCAGGTCACCAGCAGACGCCCATTAGTAACCAATGGGAATAAATCTCACGGGAATTAGGCAGCTGTAAATCCTGGAAACTGTGCTTCACGCTTCAAATATACTGTTGCTGGATTCCTTTCAATACTAAGCACTGAAATAATAGAGAAGGCATCTCAGAAACCTACACATTTAAGCAGCAAATCAAGAAATAAGCATTATTCAGACTTTTTCCTGTAACATTCCTAAAAAGTGCAGTGTCTCGCTTGCTAATGGCCACAAGGCACCCAGCTGCTTGTGATCATCGGAGGCACAAGGAAATGCAGAGCGAATGTCTCCTCAGTCATCCAAGAGACTGAACACGCACCTTGCAGCAATAACATGCTTTTGGCACGGACAAGGGTAGCGAGGTGCAGGCAAGAAGCACTCTCTGAAGGATTTTACTTAGGTACTCAGTATCAAGGTTATTTCCTAATGCTTCAGTTCCATGGTATGCTTCCCCTTAGACAGGTTTTTGGATGCATATGTAAGTTTTATCCACGTTTGAAATATTGCCTCAAAAAGAGTCGATGGGGGAGGTCTGTTAGCACTTTCCAGGTCAGTTATTTTAAAATAAGGTATCAGAAGAGGGACAGAAATTTGAAGAAGTGATGTTTCCTCAGTCTAACCAATATTTCCAGGCATCTAGCACATAACTTAATTCTTGAGTTCTGGTTAAAGTGCACATCTTGCATAGCTGTTGTAGAAAATGTAAAAGATGGAACCAGAGTGAATGAGGTGACATGGACAACGTCCTGCCTTTACTTACATGAAGCCCAAAAGCAAAGCTGCTTCTTGAAGGTCGCAGGCATCTGAGCTTCTGTTCATAAAACCTGGATTTGCGTAAATTTTGTAAGAAGAGCAAATTGTATTAGAGATATCCCATACCCTCATCACCCATTCCTGTGACGATGGGAAATGGCACAAAATCTCTAGAAACCAGAAAAAAGAATGAGCATTTCCCAGTCGCTGCAAGTCTTGTAGCACCTTTAATGCTTCCCCTGGATCAGGAGTCCTCTTGAGTTTTGGATCGCCTGTATGGATAACAAAGTCTTCATGCAAAATCAATCGGCGCACTGATTATTACCTCTACAAGGTTCTCACCATACCTTCACTCAGTAGACCTGGAGTGAAGCATCTGGAGGGCTTGGGCGGCAGCGGGGAGCCCAGGTTTGCTCAGGGGCCAGCCTCTGCCTTCTCAGGCCAAACGACGGCATCTGCAAACTCCCGACTGCAGAGAAAAACCAGGCACCGAGCTATCAAAAATGGAAAGAAATCCTTTGGAGAGGAGCAGCTATCCACAAGCCCCACACAGCATCTCATCCGTGGCTTGCTCCTTATTCCTTCTTGTGACTCTGACTCCTGCCGGTCTCCGAGAGCGAGGCCCCGCCGCTGCCCTCCCAGCCGGGCTGGGAGCCAGGGTCGGCACAATCCGCGGCGGGGCACGGATCTCTCCCTGGCTGAGTGGTGCGCACAGACAGTGGCATGGCGAGAGCAGACGGCTGGCAGGGCTCGGACCCCGCGCACTCGCTGCCGGGAGATGTTGGGCGAGGGCAGCAGGAGCTGCAGGAGGGGAGAAGCGGGAAGGAGCCAGGAGGCCTGAAATCAGGTTTAGTAATGCTGAGAGCTGAGGGAGGACAGAGCTTGTCCTGGGGAGATAAGTGACTGCAAGTGATAACAATGCCATCTGGTATTAATTATGAACTGTTTGCAAAGTCAGAACAGAGGAGGCCCTTCTCAGAGCACACGGCCATGCACAGGGGTCCCTGGAAAAAGCCAGATGAGCTCTTTCCTCAGCCCTGAACGCTACAGCCTTGACCTGCAGCACTGGGACGGTGCCAGTGCCATGCTCTGTACCGTGCCTGCTGGCCCAGGACGACCCAGAGCTGCTCAGCACGTGCTGCTCCTGCCTGGTGCTGCGTGGCGTCCCGGAACCTGCCTGGGAACGCTCTCCCGGAGCACTTGGCCAATGCTACGTTGTGTGGTGCATATAGAGCCCACACACCAATGCACAAGGGTGTTGCTTACATTTCTTTCCAGAGATTGACCACTTAATGTCTACTGATACTTCTACAGAATTGCAGGGGCACTACAGCTCAGAGGAGGAAGTTGGGCAAGATGTAAGCAAATCATAAAGAGCCTGGAAGTGCTTTTCCATGATTTTGCCATGCGTTGGAGTAGCTACAGCCTGTCCATACACTGCAAAATCTTGTGTTAAGTGAGAAATTAAGGTCTCGGATGTGCTTTTGTACAATACAGTCTTCAAGAGCTTCATCAGATGGTAAAGAGGCAACTAGAGAAAGAAGCGTAGGAGATAAAGATGACTCAAGTATTACCCAAACTCACGACAAACTTGAAAAAATCAAATGAGAAACATAAATACTTAATTATATGGCGGTTAGACCCAGACTTTCAGTTCTCATTTACTTTTAAGCTGCATTTGACTGGTTAAATCTCCCATAAAATCTGAACAGAAATAAGTGTAAAGCATTCACAAGGTGTCTGGCGGTTCTGTGAAGTGTCTTATGCCCATGGCTTCGTGCAGCTGGTCCACACAAGCAGGTGTATCCAGTGTGCTGGGGATGTACACAGACCCACCTTCCTGGAAGAGCTGGTTTTCCACAGCACTGCTGTGGTGCCCCAGAAATCCTAAGTGTGGTCACAGTGTACGGGCTATGTTTATTTAGGCTGATTAATTCAACCTATCAAGAAGAGCTTAAGCCATGACTTGAAGTAGTCAAGTGCCATCAGAAGACATTAAAGAGAGGGCATATTAATTTAAAACAAATACAGAATAAAGTTCTACAGTTGGGAGCTGACGCTAGACATATTCACACTAGATACAGCCCTTTAAGGGCAACAATTTTTAATGACTATCACATGCGAGGGTATCAGAGAGTTCCTTTAATTCAGCATGCTTTATGCCAGAATTGGATATCTCCTCTCAAGGATATGTTCTAATTCAATCATGAAGCTCACTGCAGAAAAAAAATGAGAAAAACTCTTCTGCTGTACAGGAAGCCAGTGTGGATAATGTCATTTTTGCCTTTAAAAGCTATGAATTATATTAGATGTCATGTATCCAGATTTAATAGAACACCTGGTTGACATGAGAGAAGTTGGGGATCAACAGAGGAATTGCAAAGTGGGTGAATTGAAACAATGGATGAATGAGAATGGGTAACAGCAATAGGCAGTTTTGAAAGAAAAGTGCATGCTGGAGGGCAGTGGCCGCTGGGCTTCCTCAGAGACCAGGATCAGGACAGGTGTTTTGTACTCTCATTGCATAATATGGCACAAAGGGTGGAAGCTTGCCAATAAAGTCAGTGGGTGCAATCAAACTCAAATTTAAATTTATCCCTGACAGAGCGGATGGGGGTATAACGCAGAAAGATTTCAGATGCCTGAAGACTAGGACTGAGACTAGGACATGGTGCAGCTCTGTAAGGACAAGATGCCAGCTCGTGCATCAGAGGCTCCTGCCAGCAAATGGGAGCAGGTCAGTTGGAAACGACTGAGTAGGAGAAGGACTGGCTTTCACTAGCCACAGAACGGTGATCTGGAAAACAAGCAAACATGGGCTGAACAGACTGAACGTTGTCGTATGGGGCATCTCTGACATGTCAGCTGCAGTGCTGTTTACCGTTGTGGTCACCTGGGCTCAGAAAGGCTGAGGGCAAAAAGACCTACCGGGCTGTAGGATGGGATACACCAAACAGGAGGGGTACTATAGGAATTGCATCCCAGAACACCTAATCCCACTGCTCTCAGCAGCATCCTAGAGCCTGGGATATTCTTGACCAGAGCTCAGTATGTCCACATCCACTTCCCTTAGCTCAGGCTGCCGTGGCAGTCCAAGGGCCTTGCTGACAGCTACGGGAGAAGCCTTCCAGGAAGGTCTTGCGGTCCAGCAGGTCATCAGTGGAGGCAGGCAGCAAATCTGACCTCCAGCCGAGTGTCCTGTACGGCAGTGTAAACACTGGCTCTGCAGCCAGCAGCCCCAGCACAAACTCCAATGCCCGGTATCACAGGCTGCTGCACATGTAAATGCTTTTCAGCAAATGCTTTCTTTCTTCTCAAGCAAGAATAGTCATTTCTGTGTCTTCAGAGAATGGTCACCTTAGAAAAATACAAGATGGTCTAAGATGCCAGCACTGTTTTCAGTAGAGAAATCAACTTTAATGTGATTTCGAAAAACAGCTTTATATATATATATATATTATTTTCTATTACAATAAGAACTATCTTGCTTTGTTCATAGGCAGTTATAAATCTGCCCCTTACAGACTGAAGTTTGGAAGTGCCCACTTACTGTGCAATGAATGCATTCACCAGAGCTACAGAAAGTCTGGATTCAAGTCTACTCCAGCTTGGCAGGGTCGAAACCTGTGTTTTAGGGTGTAATCTACCTGTCAGGCTGTTCCAAGCGGTGAATGCTCCATGTCCCTTGTTGGGTCCAAATCAGTTTTTGTAGATACTAAGTGGTACCAAAGAGCCAGAAGAGAAAATTGAGGCAGGGCCGGCAGGTGCCAGCAGGGCACAGTGCCGATTCAGCAACACTGAACAAACACAGGTGAGGAAAAGCAATCACAGATTTGTACATACTGCTGGGGAAGCTACTGAGACCATCCCACCTCTGGTCCCACTACAGCATCTAACACTTTCCTAACAGCTCTTAAAAACTCAGAGATGGAGTTTCCGCTACTGTTGTAGACAATCTCCTCCAGTGCTTCATTATTGCTTCCATTTTTTCTAGTGTTTTTCCTGAATTCCCCTTGCTGCACTTCAACCCCGTTACTTCTCATAAGTTCTCCAGATAAAACCAGAGAACAGTCACTCCTTTCCCCTTTCCAGCAAAGCTGTACATTTTTAAAGACTGTCTTCTTAGTCCTCTCAAGGCTGAACAAATCAAAATTCATGTATCTTTCCTTGTGGGTGATGTTTTCCAGCTCTTGCCTGCTTTCCTTCTCTGGCTTCCCCAATTGTTCCACATCTTTTCTGAGGTCTATAGCATCCCAACCTGGATGCAGTCTCAAAGTGAAACCTCTAATGGGGGCAAGTAAAATTGAAAGCTTGCCGTACTTTGTGTACTGGCGGCATTTCAGAGCTCCCTAGGGTGCTTTTTTGCAGCAGGACTGCATCATTACATTGGCAGTACGTTTCACAGTACTACATCTGAGAGTTGCTGTCACTCTCAGACACAGCAGTGCCTCCTATAGACCACAGTGACAGTCCTGTAATAAAGCAGCAAGATGCAGAAAGGTGCTAATTCTCAAACTTTCCTGCAGCCACCTCATCAGGACAAGTTAAGACAGTTACAATTTACTTGTGCCCATTATATACTAATTTGTTTGACTTTTACTACACTGTGTATCACAAAGGCACCAAGAAGAAGAATATGAAGGGCAGGTGGAATGAATTTCTCCTAACTCTAGAGAGGTGGTAGGAGATAACCAATCTTAATTGCTTCTCAGTTAATTTGCAGGAACCAGTTCCACAGACCCGATCTCTGCTGGGTGAAAGCCTGTGAGGCAACCTGCCGCAGTTACTTTGCTCTTTTCATAGGCTGCCTCCATTACAACCACACCATTTGCAGCCCTTCCACCTCCATTACAAGCACACAATTAGCAAGGAGGGGATGTGGGATGTGAACGGCAGAAGCTGAGCTATTCAGCAGCTTTGTACTTTTACTTGTTTCAGGCCAGTGAGGTACACGGCAGTCAGCAACGCTGCTTCCCAGAGAAGAACTGTGCATGGGCAGGGTTCACCATTGCATCTTCCACACCTCACTGCCCACTTGAGACATCTCCTTTCTGGCTTTAGCATTAAGCAGGCACCAGCAGCATGGACCAGCTCTACATCAGCCTTCAAAAACACACTCAATGCGGCTGTGATCTGCTGGGACCCCATACAACCCATTTGTGCCCCACCATCCTCATTAGCAGAATGGCAGTAATGGTCTTAACACCATTTGTAAGACGTGTTCAATGGAAAAGAAAAGCTTTTAGGAAAAGTTTGACTACTGGAGACCAATACTGGATTTGTACAGAGCGTTGCTGTTCAATTCAGCGTAAGGTTGTTTTGCAAAACCGAGGAAAGAGACCGATAGTGCATTCTGGTCATGTTTATACTGAACTTCAGAAGTCCTGAAAGACTTTTGTTAAAAAAAGATCAGCAAAAATATGTTCTTTTTGCATTTGTTTATATCAAAATCCATGTTTTCATCTTCCAGGAAACTGCTTCTGTTGTACAGAGACAGTCACCTCCCTTGCATAAACCTTTACTGAAGACTTGTGTCATCCACCCCTGCTTGCTAGCGCTTAGCTTGGAAAAAGGGTGACTGACCTTCCTTTAATCCGAGCTGGCACCCAGCAGACACAACGCAGAAGAAAACAGACTCGAGTGAAGAGCTGTGATAGTTCTGTGACTGGTAGCAACTGATGAGCATCACGGGCATGTGAAGTGACAGCCACCTGCATGTGTGGCTTTGGAAGGAAGCAGTGCTGAGCAGCTATGGGCACTGATATGTAAAACCTGTCAATTTTGGTAGCGTGCGTAACTGTGATATTTACTGCTGAGATAAGGGCATCTTTGCTCTGAATCAGTCTCTGTAAACACGCTCCTTGCTCTGGGTCCCAGACAGGCCTGCAAAGGGCTGTGCTTGCTCAGGCGCAGGCAGCTGCTGGGATCTAACCCTGCCATCCTCTGGGGAAGCCTGTTCCATCTTTAAAGCCTTTCAGTAAGCTTTGGTTGAGCTGAGGGGCTCTTTGGTGCTCACGGACCTACCCCTGCGGTGCCCCCCGTGCTTACAGCTGCAGCCCTGCCTTGCAGGGGCAGGCTGTATAGAGGTGTCCAGTTCAGCAGCTCAGCTCCCTGAATGGTGCTGCTTCATCGCAGAGGAGGCAAACACAGTGTCTCAGTGGTTTCTTAAGTTTCCACTGCCCAGTCCAGGAGCACAGCGAGCGTTTTGGCCAGGAATATTTGGTATCATCCACCCTGGTCAATGGGAAATACCTGCAGCATCCCCGGAGGAAAGCTTCAGGGGTAGAGTGGTGGAGATGGTCCCAGCTTGTCAGAGAGGCAGGAGTTTGTTGCTCGTCTTGGGTCAGCAGAGGAATCCATCATAATCGACCTTCTCCTTTTCCTGTGCAGCTCTGGTACGTTGATATGTTTCCCCATGACCTCTCCAATGTGATATCTCTTTGGCAAAGCCTCCTATAGTCTTCCTAGGGGTAAGATGTGTTGGTTTAAGGGGTGGCAGGAATAGTGTTGAGGGAGCCTTGTGACACGCTGCCTGGCCCCTCTGCCCCAGCTGTCTCCTGTGGCCATAAACAGCATCGATCTGAGAGATAAGCAGGCATGCTGCCATCCCAGTACCCTGGGACCTTCCCCCATGCCCTGACCTCAGCACCTCCATCACCCTGACCTTACACTCCATCCTGGTGTGTGAGTGCATGCCCAGCCCATCCGCTTCGGCCGAGCAGAGAGCTGCTGTGTCCATGCCTAATGCCTCCCAGGAGTTAAGCTGCACAGAGGTCTCAATAACCAGGGAGGAGTGCATTTTGGTTAGTGCTGGGAAGGCAGAAATGTGTGAGGAGCCTGTGCTGACTTGCAGCTGCCCAGGAGGGGTCCTGAGAGGGGCCAGGGTTGCTGGAGCTGGTGAGCAACATATGTATAGTTCCCTGGTCAGGACCAGGTCCTTACCCAGAGCTGGAGTCAGAGCTGAACACGCATTGCTGAGCCCCTCTGGAGAGGTCCTTAGCCAAATGTCTTCATCTCTGAGCCTCATGCTGAGGTTCTACTTAGATTTTTCTCTGATATGTCAAGTCTAGGAAGGTGCCATTTAGAATAAAAACTGGAATTCACATAATGAGAGATTTTCCAATAAAAGCATTCTAAATGTACAAAATTGTCATGGAAAAAGTCATCACGGCTGATAACCCCGACCAGCTACATTATTAGGGACAGACACTGATTATCAGGCACATCAGCATCATACCCCAAAGCTTTTATTTCCTCCTTAATATACACATTGAAGGTCTGCAGTTTATGTATATTTCTAATTTTATTAAATTTTTTAATGATATTTTTAAGTGGTGGGTTTTGAAACCAAGACAGGCCTCGACTGCTTCTATTGCAGGCAAAAATGTTCCAGACTGCCACAAAACTTTTAAACACATCATGGATGTAAAAAAGAAGAAGAGACTAAAGGTATCGATTGTTTGCAGGTGTATCTGCAAATTTGTCTTTTAAAGCATTTCCCTGGAAGAGCCACTCGCCTGCACACAGCCATTGCAGACCCGAACCTGTGTACTTTGTGCCTCCAGATTTAAGGTCTTTCTGTTGTGGTCTAGTGCAGCACCGCCAAACTCAGGTGGGCTGAAATCCTGTGGTCTGATGCTACAACAGAGAGTGCCTCTAGAGCAGGTAGCCACTTGGAGATGCTAGTGGGAGAGGCAAGAATGCAGAGAGTCAGGACATTATATGAGCACAGCCAAAAACAAGGAAGTGAAGTTTTTGAGTAAGAAATTGTGCAAAATGAAGTGCCTGCTTCCCCATCTAGTGGTTATGTTCAGAAGGAAGAAGGCTCCAGTAAAAATCGGTTGCAGGTCTCAAGGCTGGGGCTGTATGCACTATTCACTCACCTTTGGGACTGAACGCTAGGATCAAACACCACAAATGTGGTGATACATGTTTTTGCACATTGGTCCTCTTCAGATGGAAAGGCTGTTCCAGTGATAACTGGCCCACATCCTCTTCCCCTTCTACCTGCACAGCTCATTTCAGACAGTGTTCTGAACATGAAAGAGCTCTAATATGTCACAAAATCATAGAAAGGTGCAGGTAGGGCAGAACATTTTGTATTTCAACTTCCTGTTTAGAACAAGACTGCTTCAAGGTTAGACCAGGTTGCTCAGTCAAATTTGGACCAGTTGAATTTGAAACTCCAAGGATGGAGATTCACCACCTCACTGGTCCTTATCCCACCACTGCTCCACCATCCTGGGAAAGCACTTCAAGAAAACAAAAAGGTCCTAGAAAAAAAAAGTCTCCAGTCCTTCTGCAGAATGGGTGTAAAAAACACTTTCTGCTTGGGTGCAGAGGAAGATGCTGTTTGCACTTTAGCTCAGGTTGTGCCAAGCACAGGCACGAACTGCCAGGGTCTCCCAGCAATGCAGGGGGATCAGTGAACTTTCTAAGCCTTTTAGTTCAGCTCCTGAACAGCCCTAATTACTGAGGCTCTTGCTCACACTTTCAGGCCCCATTGTTATGTAGAAACCCCCAGAGCTATGAGGACTACCAGCACACTGATCTGAGTTTTGGACCAGTGGGTCCAGAGAGTCAAATCCTGAGAGCTGGGTTCAAGTTTCAAGAGAATTAGAGATAGACTATGAACCACTCAAAGGCATTTCTTCGTGTTTATGTATGCTCATAACACATGCACTTTGCTGGAAGTCAGCCACAACTTCGAGTGACCCAGCTTGCTCCCTCTGAAACAAAACACCAGCTCTTCCCAGAAAGGCAGTTTCAGTGATCCCCCATGGCATTTTTAGGATGGTGCCCACAGGTCTTGTGCTTTAGCACGTTCCTGCAGCCCCCCTCAAGCCAAGCAACATCTGGCCTGCTGCTCTCAGGAGCTAGGAAGCCTGCTTCTTGTTATCCTAGACTACCATCTAGTGGGTGCCGGTGATCACATAACAGCTGCAGAAGAGGGCTATGTGATGGCTTGTGGAGACCAAGCTGCTCTTCCGAGCTGACCCAAGAGTAATGCCCTGAGGAGTGGAGCTGTGTGCCAGCAGGAAGCAGGACTGTACCCCAAAAGCTCAAGAAGATGAAACCTGCTTCGTGGCATCCCAGAGATGCCACAGCAGTTCTGGATGGCTGACCCGCCAGTGCTGAGATGCACATGGGTGCTGGGAGGCAGTGCTCTGAAGAGCTCTGGTCCCACTCCAGAACTCGGGCAGGATGGCAACCTGGCCTTCACATCGCTTGTCTTGCCTGCTCCTGCTCCGGAAAGAAGGGACTTTGGGAAGGGCAAGCACCTTGCCTGTATGACCCATTCCCTCTCCACCACTAGCTTCTCACATTTCCAGCATGGCTGGCAAGCTGTGCAAGACACATGGCACGCAAATCAGGTGAGGACTACATCTGCCATGCCAGCTGCAGCCTTTGCCAAATCTATGGCATTTGCTACAGAGGTGCAGAAGAGCTCCCTTCTACATTTCCACTAGGCATCCCCGCCACTAGTCCTGTCGAGACACACATTGGCGTTGTGTCTAACACCCAAGGGTGGAACTGGCTGACACTGGGACATGGTCATATCCCTGCAGAGCAGAAGACATGGTGCCACCTTCAAAGCCAGGCCAATGAGCCCAATCCTTCATGCATTGCTTCCCATCAGCTACCACATATGAAGTAGTGAAACAACAACTCACAATCACAGATCTCAGCTGCCTCTATGGCAAGCCTCATTTGTGTCTTCCACCCTGGCTCCAAAGCCATAGACATCCCTGAAGCAACAGGCTCTCCTTCCTTGTCCTGACAACCACCTGCTCTTGAGGAGCCCAGGGAAGAACCACCGCATCACCTTCTCATTTCTGACCTTCAGGTCACATCTGCAAACCAGGAACAAGTGACCCTGGCCATGACCATGGATGCTGGGTGAGGCCGATACCGCTCATCTATATATGTACAGCAGCTCTGATCAGCAGTGAAAACAATGAAACCCCTTGTTGGCAATGAAAGGTTTAAATCTCTTGTGTGACTGGTGTAGAGCAAGGAGAAGAAAGGGACATCTATTTTTGGGCTAACACCAGCTAATGCAGCTCTGATATTCAAGTACCAGATGGGCCCACTCTGCCTCATGCACTTCTTGCCCTCATGGCAGCAGCACAGAAGCTGCAGGGTCTGTCTGGAATGGTTCAGCAGCGTCCTCACATGGATGCATGGTGCCACAGCCTGCAGTGGGGTGCACAGTTGAGGGACAGCGCTGTGCAATGTGTTTTCCAGGGTACATCAACCTGCAGATGCATGGCTGAATGAATTCTTCATCCAGGCCGTGCTGGCCATCACGCCTGTGGTCTGCAATTTTCTTGAAATGACTACATGATCGTCAGTCGTAGCGGGGAAGTGGCACATTACCAGCGTGGTACAAGGTGTCAGACACAGGCTGGTATCCATAGCTAGAGAGGGGTAAGTCCTCGCCTGGATGGGTACAGAAGGGAGCTGGAGGTGCTAGAACTGAATGTGCAATTGTGGTACCAGACGATGCTGTACATGACACTTCTTGGTATTCTGCTAAGCTTGCCAGCCAATTCAACAATCTCCTCTTGCGGATGATTCAGTCATAGGAGTTTTCTGGCATAACACACAGGTGTGAAACCCAAGCTAACCCGTGTAGCTTGGAGCAGTTGAGGAGGTCATGGCAGGCACTGGACTGTGTCAGCTGAGGCACACTGGCAATGGATATCATTTGGGGGTTAATGGTCTTGGCCTCTAACTCCATGAAGTTACCACCCTTGAACGATGCTCAGCTGATGGGGAGGAGTAGGATAGCAAGAGTCCTGAGAACAAAGGCAGCTGCCTGCTTCAGTGGCGTAAGTTCTTGGAAGTCACAATCCTGCTCTGGAGGACAGTGACCATCCCCCTGCAGAGAGCCTTGACACGGTCCTTTTCACCTGAAAGCCTGGCAGTCATCACTTTTATAATCTTACAGGGAAATTGTTCTTGACAGCAGCCAAGGCCTCCTGCACTGACAGGATCTGTGTGTTGGGCAAGAAGTTGTGATTGCAGCACGTATGTGCCTCCAGAGAGGGGTGCGATGGGCAGGCAAAAGCCTAGGGCAAAGATAAGGCTCAGTTCTGTTCCAGGTCCCGTGTGTTTTGATGTGAACCCTCTGCTGCAGGGGTAATGGCACATGAGCTCCCCCAAGTCACTTGGCTTCCATGACATGGAACTCTGTGTGTCTGGGCGTGCGTGCATGCAGGAAACATCAGGGATGAAGGCAGTTTTTGTAATGAGAGTTGCAGATCCGTATTTTTAAGGAGGAATAAAATCACATGCTGGAATATTATTGTTATTTCTTTAAACAGAACTCAGTGCATGGGAGAGGCCTGGCTTGCTTATCCCAGCTTTAGCTCAAATGAGCCCATGCCCTTTTTCATGCTTCAAATTGACACACACAAAAAGAATTGAGACTGAATTTTTGTTAGACTACTGAAAAATAAGTGGATCTGCATGCCAAGGCAGCTATACTTTGCATCACTCCTCGCTGGAGAGGAAAATAGACCAAACAGATCAGGTCAGATGCAAAAGGAATTCAGTTATAAAGAAAAGTTAAAGAAAATAAGTATGAAGTAAATTGTGCCATTGGCTGGGATAACAACTCACAAGTCAAAACAGAAAGAACCAAAGAGGAACGACGAAGATGCTCCAGAGGGATCAAAGCAGAAGTGTAAGGAATGAAACAAGCTCACAGAGTTCTAATATCTGTAGCTTTCATATACTTATCTTCAGGCTATAGACCTTGCAGAGACCCCAGGAATAGAGAGCTAAAAGTTAAATTGGTTGTTTTTGTTTGTTTTTGTTGTTTTTAATCTCTGCCTGTGAAATACGTCACAAGGAAAGAGACTTTAGATCTATTGTCTGAGTCTTTTTAAACCCCAGAAAAAAGCACTGCGTTATTGCTACGATTAGGATGATACTGGGAATTCTCCAATGGATTCACTGCTTTGGCCACTGCAGAGATACAGGGTGAGACTCAGATCAAGTTTTAAGTGAAAAAAGGGGAAGAAAACTCCACAGTGGTATTGTCTGTAATCAGAAGGGAATGAGATATCCTGGCATCTGTCCTACCTATAATATCCTGGTAGCTGAACTGAGTAGATGTGAGCTGGATGGGTGGACCATGAGCTGGGAGAAAGATTGGCTGGACCATCTCAGAAAGGAGATGTCAGCATTTCAGAATCTACCTAGCAGCTGATTATGACTGATGTTCACCGGGCATTGCTGCTGGGATTATCACCATCAACAACCTGGGAGATAGGATGTATTGTATCTATGGCAAGTTTTTAGATGACAGCAAACTGGGTGGGAGAGTATTCAATATGCTAGAGGACCAGCCCTCTACTCAGAAGGACCTCAGCCCTCTGGAGAAGTGGGCTGACAAGAAACTCATGGAGTTCAGCAAATACAAATCATAAAATCATAGAATCATAGAATGGCTTGGGTTGGACGGGACCTTAAAGCCCACCCAGTTCCATCCCTCCTGCCTTGGGCAGGGACACTCCCCACCCAAAGCTCCCACCCAGGCTGCCCAAAGCCCCATCCAGCCTGGCCTTGAGCACTGCCAGCGATGGGGCACCCCCAGCTGCTCTGGGCAAATGCTAAGTCCTGGCCCTGGACAGAACACCCCATGCATCAGGACAGAGAACTGGGGGCTGCAAGGAGGGGCAGAGGACATGGAGTTGTTTAGCCCTGAAAAAAGAAGGCTTGCGGGGGGTCTGCCTGCAGCTTTCCACTACTTAGAGTTTGTGAGGGGCTACAGACTAGGGGAGCCAGACTCTTCTCAGAGGCACAGTGAAAGGACAAAAAGTAACAGGCACAGGTTGCAGCAAGGATAATTCTGACTGGACAAAGGGAAAAAATTCTTCCCTGTGAAGGCGGTGCAGCCCTGGGACAGGAACAGGAGCGGTGGGGATCACCATCCTTGGAGGTGTTCAAAACTCAATGGGAAGGCCATGAGCTACATGATCTTGCTTTGAAGTTGACCTTGCTCTGGGCGGGAACAGGGACTAGAGACCTCCAGGCCTCGGTGCATATGTAGCTACTGCCAGGAGACTCATACTCGTGTCTCATAAAAAAGGCCACAGGCTTAGCTGAGCAGCAAAGGCCCAGTGGATAAAACTGGAAGGCCGAGCATACCTGCTCCAATAACGTTTCAATGCACCTTTGTCTGCAATGAGCTTTTTGTCCCAAAACCACATCCCATGATCAACACAAAGGTACGTGATTTCGACTGACTTCTGCTATACTGATCCAAGCAAGTCACAGGGATCTGTAGACTGCAGTTAATAAAACCTTACTAAGCTGCTCAAAGTCTTAGGTCAGTTGATAAGATATCAGCCAGGTAGCCAATGGTCCAGGAAAGTTTGTTTTGTACTTCTCAGTCTCCACCTTTCAATCTGAGCATCATATCAGTGATATCTTTCTTTATGGGGGACAGGACCAGTGCTAGCACGACAGCTTTGCACGGTATACCACTGCAGGTAGTGGAGGTTATTGCTTTGAGTCAGAACAAGTATTTCCACACTTCTTTGACTAGACAACTATTGACAAGGATGAAGTGAATGTTGCAGTGATGTGGATGGCAGTGTTCATGGTGAGGTGGACACTGGTGACGCTTTGCGGGGAGGTGTCAACACTGACGAAACGGACATCATGGTGTTTGAGTTGGGATGTCCATGGCAGTGAGGAAGTGGACGCTGAAGTGATGGCATGGGTGTGAGAGTATTTGCAGCAGCAGCGAAGAGTGTGTCATGGTGAAAAATATGTCATCACCATAGCTTTGTTGGTGGTGAAGTGAATGTTGCAGTAACAGGGTGGTGGTGTCTGGGGCAGTTATGAAATGAATGTCATGGTGAAGGGATGGGGTGGGATGGATAGATGAGCTGTGAAGTGATGGAGGCAGCGAGGGGTGAAGCAAAAATGATGATGATGGGTGTGGGCAGCTGTGTAAGCTGTAGTGAAGAAGACATTGTAGTGATGGGTTGTGGATGGAGGAGGGTGGTGAAATGGATGTAACAGTGTTTGTTGGGGTATTGGTGTTTTGAAGTAGACATTGCAGCTTTGGTGATGTGGAGATCTGTTGGTGGCAGGTCTCAGTTAAAACCATAGGTCTCAGTTAAAACTAATCAAAGAAGTAAAAAAAATTAATCCTGATTTTGAAAAAACTGTGTCTAGAAGGAAACAGGTTTGCACCAATTTTTTTTCTCTTTTAAGTAGATATGAAGAGAAAATTGCTCCTCTACTTTCTTCTTCTCCCCCCTCACAGCCACATATTTCCCTTCAACCTCAGTCACGTACAGATAATTATTAATGATGAAATGACTTACCCGTGGGATCTGCTCATCAAGCAGTCTGTATCTGGCTATATGCTATGTACAGCCAAGCACACTATTTTAAATCTCCTTAACTGAAGCTCAGTGACATCCACACAGTATCTGCTTGATTGTTCCTAGAGGATTTGATGAGTGTGGTTGGCTGGAAGCTCTTTGTATTCCAGATGTGGAGCCTGTGCAGATGTAGTTTAAACTCTAAAGAGTTTCACTCAGCTGTTGCTGGGCTGTTTGTTATATGTGGAGTAAATAACACAAAAACATTCACTTTCATGTCAGTGGTGCATTGTATAGGATCCACAGCTGAACTTGCATGTAGTTCCTGGAAATGCTGAGCAAGTCCCAGAGTCTTCCCTTCTTTTTATGAACCAGGTTCAGTTCTGCAGCACATTCAGCATGTGAGTAGCTTCACCCATGTGAATCAATCCTTATGTATGGCTTCTTGATCCTTTCACTGTGGCAAGTAGAAAGTCCCACTGAAACCACTGTGAATCCTTGCAGATGAGGATATTAGAAGCAACTGAATTTAATAATGGCCTGAAAGCTTTCTGAAACTGTACCAGATGCCAAAGACAAGTGTAGACGTAAGCTATGTAGGTGGTTGGTTTCTCATATGGACTTCCTCAAAACTGTCTGATGACCTCTTTCCTTACAGCTGGAGAAAGACTGATGACTTTCCTTCCTCGAGGAAGGCTCTGTGGCTCACTGTCTTCCCTAAGTGGGAAGTAAATGTTTAACAAGAGATCACCTGATGAGTTAGAACCTCTGAAAACACTAATGGTGGTAACCAATGTCACTGTCATGGTGTTGAGGATGCTCACAACGACTTATACACAACTATTAGTTTCCAGTGACGAAACATTGCCTTCACAGTTACAGGTGCCTTGAAGTCAGTCCACCAGATGCATTTTCTTAATTGTTTTAATTTCCAGCAAGCAAACGTTTGTAAATCTGTGGCTTAGCAGCTGTTCAATAACCCAATGTCATTAACACAGCGGTTTCTGGCTAAGGGTCATAATGCCACAGCAGCTCTCAGCAGGCAAAAGAGGGATCAGGATTCTTACAAAACATCATTCTGAAGTGAGTCCAGAAGATCCACAGAAATGGTCCTAGCAGCTGGGAAAGCCTGTGAACTGCTACCACTCGCTGTGACATTGGTCAACTGCGTTTGACGTAAACCCATGCCGCTGCTGAAAAAAGAAGTCCTGTCCTTCCTGAGGTTGCTTGTTCCCACCAGCTCTCTTGTTTCATGAGTAATCAGCCCAACAGAGCAGACACCAGCGAAAAAAAAAAGGTTTTCAACTGGATCAATTTGAGCAGAATCTGACTTAGCGTCCTGAATATACTTCCCAATTCATAATGGTCACTGTATCATTCAAAATCATAGAAGTGCTGGTAGAAGGGACCTCTGGAGGCCTCTAGTACAACTTTCTGCTTGAGCCAGGTCTGCCTCAACAGCGGACAAGGTGGTACATCTCCTGACCTACATGGTGTGCACATCCAGGGACCACCTTCTGGTCCAGGGCAACGGTAGAGAGATAAGAGCTGGAAATGAGATCATGATCACCTGCGGTGCTGTCTTCACTCTAGAGCCTCTGTTTCTCTTGCTGCTACTGAATGCTTACACCTATGGATCAAAATGCCAAGTGATATTATTACTGTCATACTACAGAGCACAACACTGTGTAAATCCTTCAGGGTCTGAGCTCATCCAAATTACAAAGTCTCAAAAGTCTCAGAAGAAAGGTACCATTTTTTTTTTTCTTTTTTTTTGGAGAGCTCTGCCATGGAAAAATATTTAATTTGTCAAAGTCATAGTGACTTTTAGGCCATGTCCCTTTAGAAATGCTGACCTAACAATAGTACTAATCAGAAAGCACGGCATTTATAGTATCTTAATGGCATGCACCCAAAATAGATTCTAGTTATATCAGCAAGTTGACAAGCTCACAGGGTACAGATACCTCTTGTAATTAATTTCTAAAAGTCACAGGAACTGTAAAGTTGGTGTGGGTGGAGTTTACTTTTTATTGAAATAATAAAGTGCCAGAATCACATTTACCCTGGTATTATTATAGACTTACTTGAAGGTAAATTAAATCAGAATCTGGCCTCCAAACTCTGATAGGATAAAACTGTTAATTTTCCTCTCTTGTGTTAATGATGCCAGAGAAGTATGGGCTCTAATTAGAACATGAATAGAGAACACACTGTGACCTGCTGGCTCTTAAGGTCTAGTGAGTGTAACTTTCTGAGGTAAATTCTTGCTAAATCACTTCCCTTAACTAGGTCACACCACCCACTATGCTAGTACCATGTATTCATTAGAGAAGCATAGTACAGTAGTGCCTATAATTAAAGTTGCCCAATATTTCCATGATAAAAGCATGTTTCCGATTTCTTATAGATTTAACAGGATTTAATGCTCTGAAGTGAAAATTTCTGTGATGGATAAATGGATCAGAATAAGCACTTAAGTTCAAAACGTAATTACTGGTTTTTTTAGATACTCACATAATGGGTAATTATTCTCACACCTATTCGATATCAGTGTTTTCCTCAGTTTGCAGGATGTCTGCTTTACGACAGGGACTTAATTCCATGCAGACTGGAGCTAAGTCAGCCACATTGTATATCCATGAAAATTACTGTTCTCATGTGATTAGACATGCTAAAGTTTTCAGCTAAATTCTCTGCAAATTGTGGGCACCAAACATGATCCAGTTCTCCAGTGAAGAGGCACAGCCAAGGTCTAGACATCATCTAGGTCTGGACATCAAACAGCTGCCAGCACAAAACGATAAAATCTTACAAAGCTGCAATATCCAGCTGCTTGCTGGATATTTTCTTGTCTGATGTTGGTTTCCTTGAGCCGTATCAGCTACTTATGTCATTCAGATGCTTTTAACTGAAAACCTGCACTTTCAGACAGAGGCATCTCTTCATTTCTCTGGGGGATAAAGTTAGTCCTATCATTTTCCAAGCTGAGAGAGCTCCTAAGGTAGTGCAGTGAGTTGTGTTCCCAGCCCAGATAACACTTCCTAATAAATAGCCTACAGTGCATTTAATTATGACAATTCAGATAAAAAATAAACATTTTCATTTGACCAGGAATCCTACTCTCTGTTTTGCAACCCCCCCATTAAAATGGAAGAAGAGGTGAAGAACCAGAAAGTAACATTTGGGAAGGACTTGCATTTACCATGGGAATTCCAGAAAACTGGACTGACTGCTTTTGCAGTTTCACTGGATAATTTTACTTTCCATATCTCCTTCACAAGAGCTGAAGTTCCCTTGGCTGTTGGATTTAGTTCACTTGCATGGCTTAAAACATTGTCTTCTATAAAGGCAAGTATGTTTGTCATCTTTTATGTTCATAAGCGCTGGAAAAAGCCTGAAGCATAATGCATGTGAAGTCAGGGCTTTTCCATCGTTGACAGGGATGGCGGAGCAGGTTTTATTCTCTGTGAAGAAGAAAGTCAAAAGTTGCATTTAGCCTCTGAAAAGTTGGATTTAGCCCAAGCGCAGCTCCAGCTTTACCCATCATGAGGAAAATCCTGTTCCTCTGTGTAAGACTACTGCTCAAAATTTTACATGGAGAGGCCATTAAGGTTGCTCAGCTTTTCACAGTTGCCTTGTGGACAGGGTGTTTGACAGACAGTAATGGCAGCTCAGTCCTTCCAAATGTTTTTCCTGTTTTGGGAGCAGATGCGACGGTCCTTACTGAAGAGTTAACTGTCCAGCCTCCCTTTTGAGCCTTCTTACAGGCATCATGCGTCAGGCTTTGCATTCAAATACACTGTATTCAGACTTTGCACCAAACACAGAATAACTATTTAATATTAATTATTATTTATTTTGTTGAATGATTTTCTCTGCTGAGTCCATATTATTTTAAGTCTTGGATCCTCTCCAGAATTTAGATGCTTAATCCCCACAGAAGTCAATCGGTTCAACAACTTTGAGGATCTGGGACATTTTCTAGACAAACAATACTTTTCCAAATCTTGTTCATATTCTTAGCTCAAGAAAGCACAGGTTCCTGCTCAGGCCTGACCCAAACATTTCTGAAGCCTTGCTGTGCGTCCTCCAGGTTTTTCAGCCCCTGCCCTGTGGATGTGGTCCTGCTGTCCCTGCAGGACACCTGTAGGTAGGCCCATGAGGATGCTCTCTGCTGGCTACTGGCAGGAACTGTGGCCCCTGGAGATGACCCATGCTGGAGCAGGGGAAGTGTGTGAGGAGGAAGGAGCAGCAGAGACGAAGTGTTACGAACTGACCACAGCCCTCGTTCCCCACCTTGCTGTGCTGCTTGGGTCTGGGGGGAAGGTGGAGGAGTCAGGGGTGAAGGAGTGAGGCTGGGCCTGCAATTCACTCACTACTCACTATCCTACTCTATTTTAATTGGCAATAAATTAAATTAATTTTCCCCATGTCAAGTCTGTTTTGCCCTTGAAGGTAATTTGTAAGCGATCTCCCTGTCTTTTATTTTGGCCCACAAGCTTCTTCAACTTATTTTCTCCCCCTGTCCCAGAGAGGAGGGGGAGTGAGAGTGTGCCTGGGTGGGCGTCTGGCAGCAGGCAGGACTGACCCACCATAACCTGCAACAACCATTCCCTGTCTCCAAGAGAATGGAGAGAAGTGAGGTCTGGGCACAGCCTGTGTGCCTGCTTCCCTGTTCAAAGCAAGAATTTTAGGATAAGCCTACGGAAGGTAGAGGGAGAAAGACTTCAGCCTTCACAAATAAACTGTAAGACAAAAGCCTTACAACATTAAATGACCCATCACTCACTCTTCCATGCTCAATGTAATACAGAGTGTGGATGCCTTACGTTAAAATTTTATGGTATATTTTCCTCCATGTTTCCCAGTGCAGTAAAGGCTGGTAAATGGCTGGTGTTTTTTCCGACAGGCACATTCAGGTAACTTTCCACACAATTACTTGACATTTTGTGTGTTACTTGTTCCTGAGGAATATCAGAAATGAGTAATGTACTGGTTTTGGCTGGGATAGAGTTCATTTTCCTCATAGTAGCTGCTATGGTGCTATGTTTTGGATTTGTGATGAAAATTGTGGTGATAACAAACCGATGTTTTAGTTGTTGCAGAGCAGTGCTTACACAGAGCCAAGGACTTCTCAGCTTCTCGTGCTGCCCTGCCAGCGAGGGGGCTGGGGGTGCACAAGGAGCTGGGAGGGGACGGGACCGGGACAGCTGACCCAGACTGACCGAAGGGATGTCCCATACCACACGGCGTCATGCTCAGCAATAAAAGCTGGGAGGAAAGAAGAAAGAAATGGGAATACCTGGTGTTATGGCATCAGTCTTGCCAAGTAACCATTATGCGTGATGAGCCCTGCGTTCCTGGAAATGGCTGAACATCTGCCTGCCGATGGGAAGCAGTGAATGAATTCTTTAGTTTGCTTTGCTTGTGCGCACAGCTTTTGCTTTACCTATTAAACTCCCCTTTCTTAATCCATGAGTTTTCTCGGCTTTACCTTTCTGATTCTCTTCTCCATCCCACCGGGAAAAAAAGCGAGTGAGTGGCTGCATGGTGCTTGGGTGCCTACCAGGGTTAAATCAAAACAGTTGAAGAAAACAATCATTTGATGATGAAAATAGCATGGTTGAATTCTAACTGCTGTTAGAATTAAACCGCTTGTAATTTTTTCAAAGTTGATGATTATGGCTGTTGTGTCTGTCTAGAGTACAGGATCTCCCTAATTTTCTGAAACCACATAGCAAGTTGTCACGGGGACTGCTCATTTATGAACTAGTCCAAGTGGATCCAACAGGTGTAATCAGAAATGGGTAGGGTGAAGGCTTAAATTGCTTGTACTGTGTCTATTCCAACTGTGTCCAAACCTATGACACGGACTCAGAGAACTGGTGGAATCTCCATCCTTGGAGACACTGAAAACTCTGCTGGAACACAGTATTCAACATGCAGACACAAAGATATATACAGCGGCATAATGATGTTTCTTGTTTGCATTTGCTCTTGCCCCATAATTTCAGGCATTATATTTGTCCTTGCTACTAATCATCGATCACATTTTTTTCAGAGAACAACTCAACCCTTTGAGTGGTTGTAAGTTGTTATAAAGGTATGTATATACACACACACTCACGCACATACATAAATACAAATCATTGTTATATACAGTTAGGTTTGGTTTTCCCTGTGCACATTACTTTCAATTTCTCAGCATTGTGAGGTTCTTCCTAAACTCTTCATTACTTTCACTAATTAGTATTTATTTAGCATAGGAGGCAAACTCTTGCACCTCAACATTCCTGCCATTTTTCTGATGGATTTTAGTGAAACCTTCTCTCTGATGTGCAAACAGACCATGTANTGTAAGCGATCTCCCTGTCTTTTATTTTGGCCCACAAGCTTCTTCAACTTATTTTCTCCCCCTGTCCCAGAGAGGAGGGGGAGTGAGAGTGTGCCTGGGTGGGCGTCTGGCAGCAGGCAGGACTGACCCACCATAACCTGCAACAACCATTCCCTGTCTCCAAGAGAATGGAGAGAAGTGAGGTCTGGGCACAGCCTGTGTGCCTGCTTCCCTGTTCAAAGCAAGAATTTTAGGATAAGCCTACGGAAGGTAGAGGGAGAAAGACTTCAGCCTTCACAAATAAACTGTAAGACAAAAGCCTTACAACATTAAATGACCCATCACTCACTCTTCCATGCTCAATGTAATACAGAGTGTGGATGCCTTACGTTAAAATTTTATGGTATATTTTCCTCCATGTTTCCCAGTGCAGTAAAGGCTGGTAAATGGCTGGTGTTTTTTCCGACAGGCACATTCAGGTAACTTTCCACACAATTACTTGACATTTTGTGTGTTACTTGTTCCTGAGGAATATCAGAAATGAGTAATGTACTGGTTTTGGCTGGGATAGAGTTCATTTTCCTCATAGTAGCTGCTATGGTGCTATGTTTTGGATTTGTGATGAAAATTGTGGTGATAACAAACCGATGTTTTAGTTGTTGCAGAGCAGTGCTTACACAGAGCCAAGGACTTCTCAGCTTCTCGTGCTGCCCTGCCAGCGAGGGGGCTGGGGGTGCACAAGGAGCTGGGAGGGGACGGGACCGGGACAGCTGACCCAGACTGACCGAAGGGATGTCCCATACCACACGGCGTCATGCTCAGCAATAAAAGCTGGGAGGAAAGAAGAAAGAAATGGGAATACTTGGTGTTATGGCATCAGTCTTGCCAAGTAACCATTATGCGTGATGAGCCCTGCGTTCCTGGAAATGGCTGAACATCTGCCTGCCGATGGGAAGCAGTGAATGAATTCTTTAGTTTGCTTTGCTTGTGCGCACAGCTTTTGCTTTACCTATTAAACTCCCCTTTCTTAATCCATGAGTTTTCTCGGCTTTACCTTTCTGATTCTCTTCTCCATCCCACCGGGAAAAAAAGCGAGTGAGTGGCTGCATGGTGCTTGGGTGCCTACCAGGGTTAAATCAAAACAGTTGAAGAAAACAATCATTTGATGATGAAAATAGCATGGTTGAATTCTAACTGCTGTTAGAATTAAACCGCTTGTAATTTTTTCAAAGTTGATGATTATGGCTGTTGTGTCTGTCTAGAGTACAGGATCTCCCTAATTTTCTGAAACCACATAGCAAGTTGTCACGGGGACTGCTCATTTATGAACTAGTCCAAGTGGATCCAACAGGTGTAATCAGAAATGGGTAGGGTGAAGGCTTAAATTGCTTGTACTGTGTCTATTCCAACTGTGTCCAAACCTATGACACGGACTCAGAGAACTGGTGGAATCTCCATCCTTGGAGACACTGAAAACTCTGCTGGAACACAGTATTCAACATGCAGACACAAAGATATATACAGCGGCATAATGATGTTTCTTGTTTGCATTTGCTCTTGCCCCATAATTTCAGGCATTATATTTGTCCTTGCTACTAATCATCGATCACATTTTTTTCAGAGAACAACTCAACCCTTTGAGTGGTTGTAAGTTGTTATAAAGGTATGTATATACACACACACTCACGCACATACATAAATACAAATCATTGTTATATACAGTTAGGTTTGGTTTTCCCTGTGCACATTACTTTCAATTTCTCAGCATTGTGAGGTTCTTCCTAAACTCTTCATTACTTTCACTAATTAGTATTTATTTAGCATAGGAGGCAAACTCTTGCACCTCAACATTCCTGCCATTTTTCTGATGGATTTTAGTGAAACCTTCTCTCTGATGTGCAAACAGACCATGTATTAATTTCCTATCATTTAACCACTTATTTATCCATAAGAGGACTTTCTGATCAGGGTTTCAGTTTAGGGCTTTTCATTAGCTTTTGGTGAATCTTGTCAAAAACATTTTAAACACAAGGCATGTAGATTCTTTTAGATCCTCTGGATGGCACTGGCCTTAGTTCAGCAGCCCCACAGCCAAGTGATAATTGGATCATGTAGATGCTGTTCCCACTTTGAAATACACAGCTCGTATCATGTCAACAGGAACACATCCCAGTGCGCTTCTTACGTATTGCACCCATCCCTCTAGTGTGCACTATTTTCCATGACGCCTGACTGATGAACACTTCCTATCACACCAGAATACTCTATATGAGACAGGAGCTGTAGAATAGGCAGGTCTATCTCAGCTGTTACATTCTCCTTCCCTCACAGGCACTTGTGGCTGCAGTCTTGACCACTGCCCACCTCAGAATAAGGTATGAGAGTGCAGAATACCCACTGGTGGGACCAAACTATCTCCCAGATCTTTAGTGACTGGCAATGGGTCCAAAGTTTCCCTGAGCAGGACACATTTCAGACCATCTGCTGGAAGCTGGTGCTCAGCTTACAATACTAAGAAACTATCTCGAGAACCTCATCACTGCTAAAAACAGAGTTGTTTTCTCCAATGGAGTTTGGTAAAGCCCCATTGTTTGGACTGCTTGTAGTAGATGTGCTTGACACAGTTAAGAACTGCTTATGTACCCCAGACGTCATAGCCAACTTCCCTGCCATCATGGAGGTTCAGCTGATGTGAATTTTCCTACTGAAGGGTGACAGATGAGACGTGATCCCTTATGTTGTCCATTCTGCAGCGCATGACTAGATGAATCACAAGGGTTTTTACCTAATCACAATTATGAACCTATGGCATTCATGAAGCTGGTGCCCTCTCCTAGGAACTGTGACCAACGAGCTCCTAATAGTGTTGTTAGTCCCAGGTCTTTTCTTGTTTGCCTGCTCCAGGAACTTGTAAGGAAATAACATTCTCTGTTCTGTCCTCCAGCTTTGGTCTATGCTGAACTCAGTGTTAGAGCAGGATTTCTTCCTTCATCCTATGCATCTCCTGGGTAATGTTATCCATAACCTTTCACCAAGCAGGTGATGCTGTACGATCCAGAGGCTGAAATGGGAGGGAGCTTTCTCATCACAGGTGTGTTACTCCCAACTTGCTGTGCCACCATCCCCTGAGGAAACTTTATCTGTGGACACCATGGCCAGAGCCTTGTCTTCAGAGACCCTGGGGATGACTTGCTCAGGACAGTATAGCACACCACATTGCGACAAGCTTATTTAAGCCAGGAAAGGATGGCTGAACCCATCTCGGATGAAAAGCAACACTTGATATTTTCCTTCTGCCTCAGTTGCCTGCTGTGAGTGATAGGTTGAGCAGAGTCTTCTGTTGCTTAAAGTGCCCACTTGAACATGGATGTGGCTTTCCCTGATCTCCATGACCTTTTAAAGACGATAAAGTGGTTGCTCAGTGACATAAGCCAGCTTTCAGCTCCCTCTGATGCAGCCCATCAGTTCGCACAGACTTGGGTGGGCTGAGAGTTCTCAAGAGATTCTTAACCTGATCCTGTTCCACCACAGGTCGTTCTTCTCCTTGAACCCTGTCTCTAAGCACAGAGGCCTGCGAGACCTCTGGGGTGGTGCCTGAGACACTCTGTGTCCCTTGCCAGTTTCAACTCTAGTTGAGCTTTGGCTTTCCTAACACCATCCCTGCATGTCCAAGAAATGTTTCTATATTTCTCTTTAGTAGCCTGCCCTTGCTTCCGTCTCCGTACACATGTTCTTTGTTCAGTTATAAGTTCTCTGTTTAGCCAGGTTTGTCTCCTGACACATTTCCTTATCACTGGGACAGAACGCTCTTGTGCTTGGTGGAAGCTATCCTTAAAGACCTTCCAGCTCTCCTGAGCTCCTTCGCCTTTTAGAGCTGCTTCCCACAGAGTCTCACCTACCAATTTCCTGAATAGCCCGAAGTCTGTTCTCTTGAAGGGTCTGTACTCTGCCACTTGCCTTTCTCTCACCCCTCAGGATCTCAAATGCCACAATTTCATGGTTGCTACAGCCAGTGCTGCTACTGACTATCACGAAACCAAACAGTCCTTCCTTGGCTGTCAGTACCAGATCCAGGAGAGCATGCAGCTGAACTAGACGGCCCATCTAGCAAGCGTGGTACGAATGTGTCCCTAACATCCTTCAGAAACCACATGGATTTCTTGTGCCCACTGTGTTGCTCATTCAACAGATAACGCAGCTCACTCCAGTAATCACAACTCCAAATGGTATTTTCTGATCTACAGAAAACTTTCAACAAATGCTGACAACTGACTGATTTAGACAGGTATCCTGTATCTTTTCCAAATTAGTGCCGTTTATCTATTTTTACCAACCTTTGCCAGTTCTGCTATCATACTCCTCATTGAAAATTCTCCCAGCAGCTAAACTGGACAGTTCAGATACATGGTATGTGCAAGACTGATCATGCGATGGCTTGTGAGTGATGTACTCAAACGCTCAGGATCTGTGCTTGCTGTTTTTACAGTGCCACCGCACTGCAGCAACCATTTCGGTTAAGACTGAAGCTGTGTAACTCTACGGATGTCTGCCTCTGAGCTAGTTGCTGTTGGCTCCCTTTCTTCCAAGCAGAGACCTAGTCAATGCTATGTCAACGACAGTAGATTTAGAGTTCAGAGAATGGTAAAAAAGTGATTTGGGGGATGGAGGAGCAATCTTCTATGAACCTAGAATGTGGTTTGAATTCTTCAGTCAGGAGGACAGGCTATGGCAGATTCAGGCAAGGTTCATACAGTCACAGCTGAAGGCAGAACTAATGCCCAGTAAATCCCACTAATGACAGGGGTAATGGAAATTAAGGGGCCATTTAACTCAGGAGCTAACTTCTGAATCCTGCAGCCATGGGAGCCTGACAGGAGGGGAACACAAAGATTCACGGCCAATCGGTCCCAAAGAACCCAGTCCGATGACCCCAGGTGCCGACAAGCACAGCGGGCTGGGGACACCGCTCAGGCTCAGGCGGTGCCCCTCGCACCATGACCTCCCGCGGGCCCAGCCGGGGCTCGGAGGCAGCAGGCGAGGGCCGCCGGGCACCCGAAAGCTCCGCCGCCGGGCGCAGGCCGAGCCCCAGCGGGGCCGCGTCGGGCCGGG
>VXAL01006386.1:108312-167341 GCA_013399475.1 Chauna torquata
TTTTTTCCCTGAAGAGGGTTTGGGTGAAGTGGGCTGCACTAGTGTAGGGTTTGAGGATTCTGCTCCAAGGTATGCAGACTGCTGTTTAACTGACAGTGGGCATCAGCAGCTTGCCTTCGAGAATGAGTAACTCCCCTTGAAGTCTTGGCAAAACCAAGTTTGTCCTCAGCTGTCTGTGTCATTTCTCATTATTTTTCTTGGGCTGATAGAGGGGGGTTAACGCACTGAAGGAGGCAAATGAAAATGTGTGTAGCCCCTTCTTTCAAGAATTTTTCTGGCACCTGAAGTCTATACCAGTGGCAATTACGGTTCTGATATTAGAATTAAACAGCAGAAGCAAATATCTGTTGTAGGCGTAGCTTTTGAAGAGGAATCCTACAAGCAGCTAACCACATAATTACACTGAAGTTATTTGACAAATCCTCTGATGCAGCATGTCTTAGGCTTTTGGCTCCCAAACTGAAGATGTGCCGTCAGGGCCCAGAGAGGCTTTTTAAGGAGCTTTGAGAACAGTAGTGAATAGCCAAATATGTAATGATTATTAGTGAGAAACTTGATGACAGTATGTAAGACCTTATAATAAATTTGAATGGCTTGTTGTGTTCTTTTAGCACCAGAAGTTTGAGAATGGCTGTCTTAAGTCATGCAAGTCCTGTTCTAGCAGGAAGTATTAAGCTAAAAGGTGAATTCTAAGTTACCAATGTTTATTACATTATTTGGTGCTGACTTGTCTTGTGTTTATGCACCTATCTCGGTATTTCTGGAGAATCTTGTAGACTTTGTGTGTGTGTGGGGGGAAGTCAAAATGTGGTGTCATCTGTACTTTTTAATCTGATCTTCCTTTCTCTTTCTCTTTTTTCTTTTTCCCTTCAGACCCTTTCCTGACTCCAATGACTTCCCTCACCTGCTAATTTCTCTAGTTTGTGCTCACATCTACTTCCAGAGTTGTCATCTTCATCCGTCCCTGTTGTGTTTCTTCTCTCAATAAGAATGCGGTTTAAACTTGCTTCTAAATTACTGTCTGTTCAGCTCATTCTGGTGTCATTGGCTGCATTGTATGGTGTTAGTTTTCTTTCCTCCAGTTCCACTTTTAAGGTATCTATTCTCTGTATACCGGTGCAAATACACATACTTTCTGGAACTGGCATCCTTCTACTGGAAGTCAGTGGATTCTGTGATCTTTCTACTCTTTCTGCTTGCATTCTTTGCTGTCTCTGATATTGCAATGCTACTGTCAGGTGGCTTGGGTGACTTTCTCCTCGTTCTTACACGTATTGCTGTTCGATTTTTCCAGGACTGTAGGTGAATGTTTTCTTTCCCCGTGCCTGTGTATTTCCATTCGAACATATGAAATGACTATTTCTTTACTGATAATTCTTTGATCTTCTACTTTGCATTGATCTTTTTTTGTTTCAAGTGTTCGATAGCTAAATGTTCATGTTCACAAACCAAGCATGGTTAGAACAAAGCTCTTCATATTCCTTAATCTTGATTGGTCTGTACAACAGTGCTGTCTCAATCGTACTTCATTATGAAGTGCAAAGCTAATTATTCCTTGACACATAGCAGGCACAAGTGTGTAGAAGGTGGTTTCGGTCACTTTTGCGGATTGTTTTTGCTTAGCATGCTTAAGCAATAGCTTTTCTTGTTGGTTCATGCAAGTGAAACTCACTTGGGATCTTATCTGTTTGGTTACTGCGATGAACCTTCTTCTGGCCTTGAGAAGCGCTATTCTGTTCTGGTTATACCCTTTCAGCTCACTCATACAAAGTTTTTTTTTTTTAACCTGTCGCTTTTACCATGGCACTCCTTTGTTTCAATTCATTCATTGGTTTTTCCTCTTCTAGCAATAAGTATATTAGTTATTTTTATCTTCTAGGTGCTGACTTCTCTTTTCTTACTCTAAATCACCGCTGAGATGTCAGTAGTCTCCAAGTAACCATTCTACCAATGTCCTTTAAGCCTTCAAACTATTTTGATGGACAATCTTTCTGTGATGCGTTTCTTCATAGCCACAAGGATTCCCTCCCATATTCTGAGAACTACTTCATTGTCCTCAATCCAATTGTTCCATAAAATGTTTCCGTTCACTTGTCTTTCCTCTTTCTCTGGTGTGTTGGTGAAACCGCACACCTACCTCTTAGTAGTGGTTGGATTGCAAGGTGTAGCTTGGCAGAAGGTCGTTGGACTAAGAGGGGTCCTCTGCTGAGAAGGGGGGTGAAGAATGAGGTGGTCCAAATGCCACTTTCCAAGGATCTTTATATCAACAGCTGCTGAGTGCGGAGCTAGTAAAGAGGAGGAGAGAAGAGCTTCTCTCCAGCTGTTTGCAGTTTGAGCAACTTTATCACAAAGACTTGGTGAGATTGCGATAAAGGCTTTGGGGGTTGGCATTGTGAGGAGCTTGACTGTTGATCTGATTTGTGCCATCACTGAAAAAACAGGAGTTTGGAATAGTATGCGCAGTTGTTATTGTCACTGTTGTATAAAATAGTTATCGAATGGTATTAGAAATTTTCTCTGAAGTCTTTGATATTCTACGTCAGTATCTAGCTGGATCGCAACTTAAAACTGGCACTTCACATCCACAAATCTGTCAGTGATGTACGATGGAGAACTAGAAAACTTCCTGTCAGGCATGTATTCATGTAAACCTGAACGCGCTCTTGTTAACTTGCTGCTAATACACAACTAATAATTTGTATATAACTTGCTCCTGAAGCTGCTCTTTAGGCGACAGGACCTCTTCGTGTCGAGCATGAATTATTTTATTTCCTTTCAGTCATTGAAAAGGTACAAGATTTTCTCAGGGCTAAAACTTGGTGACTTCCTCCGCATTTCCCATTCAGTAGGTGCTTGCGCTCCCTGTGTTGGCACACTCTTCTTAGGCACTTGTATAGGAACCAGACACAACTCATTTTGCTTTGTGAAATTGCTAAACCTACAGTTCATGGTCATAACAAAGTTACTACGTGTAACTGCCTTAGACAAGAGAATTGAAGTAGTTGCTTTCCGAGTAAATGTATCATTCCTTGGCCAAACTGCTGTGATGCTGAGGTTGCTTCTGTGTGACTCCTTCCCCCCAGCTGTGTGGTTGGAGAAAGGAAGGTCCCCTGCTACTTTGAGGGGAAAACCTGGCACGCACAGCTGTCCCTAACACTTGTAGCAATATCTTCCCCTCCAGGGTAATTTTCTTCATTAATGGATACAAAGTTAGAATGATTTTTTTTTTTGAGATGTGCTAATAATTCACACCCAAATGCCACAAACTACTATTTAGTTTACAAGGTAGAACTGTCTACATACTTTAATATTTGCTGTTATCAGTTTTTGGAGTTCTTTGTAGATACCTACACTGCAAAGTAGTTGGATGCCTCATGATTTTCTTCTTCCTATCCACCAAAAATAAGCTATACCTTTTTCCTTTTTTGCTTTGTAACATTTGCTTTATGTGAAGTACCTGAGCTGAAATAGTAAAACGACCTAGTGCATAGGGTAACTTCTTAATGCTAGGAGGGCTTGGGAGACAAAATAACGTGTGTTCTGCAACCACAAAAGGTTTGTGCTTCAAATACGGTGTATAAATTTCTGTTTCATCTTAAATATGTGAAAAGCATTCTACGTTTCCATGCCGGCTGTGGAAGTACTACCTAGAAGTAGCCTGCTTAGTCACGTTGTAGGAGACACGGAAACTAAAGGGTTTGAAGATGAACAAGATCACCAGATGTTTTACTTCATGTAAAGCAATTTACCAGAGTTTTGAAAGTGAGGCAGAAGCATCTTTTTTTTTTCCCCCCTCTTGTTGTCAGTTATAGTCGCCATGACATCATTTGTGAAGTCTGGATGTAAATGATCCAATGTCGTTAAGTATGATTGGACTTTGCTTGTGGGGTCTTTTTTGGTGATCAGCTGTTGGCTTGGTAGCTTGCTCATCGCTTTCAGTCTATTCATAGCTATTGGAAGAGAAAAGTCTTGTTTTGTTATCAGCCCCTTTAGAACTTTGTAAAGATATAAATGTCTTTTTTTTTTTTTAAACTTATCTATTGTCTTTCTGGCATGATTATTCTGCTTTTTGTAAATTAAATAGTGTTAAGGGAAAAGAACACTTGCTGTCTGAGCTGTTCAAATAAGCATAATTAAATTTAACCTTGGACTTTTTTTAATCTTACTTTCATTCAACCTGTAGAGCAGAAGGACAAGTGCCTTTGGCTGAGTTGGCACCCATCACAGTCGGAAGGTTACTTCTGAGTTCATGGTGGTTGGAACTTCCTGTGTAAGGACTCTGTAAATCAGCACCTACGGAAAAGCATTTTTTTTCTTGACGTGCAATTTCTTTTTTCCTTAGGATAGAGAGTCTCTAAACTTGAAACAAATTATTTTAATAGACTCGGTGATACTACCCTTGAGTCCATTCAGCATAAGCTTTTTTCAGCAAGCACTTTTAGTGAATATTGTTTTTTAAATGTATATTTGCTTTACCAAACCGTGTTTTATCAGGGAATGTTGGAAAGACATTTGCCTTTGTAAAATTGCATGGCTATGTTGTATCTGATTCCACATACAAGTTTACTCCTTAAAGGAACTGAAACAGTCTTAGAGCGTGCAGTTGTGTTCTCAAATACTTTCTGGTTGCCTACGTGCTTCTTTTCATAACATCTTTTTTTTCCTTCTTCTTAATAAGCTATTGCCATCTGATATTCTTTGGCCGGCACAAATTTTGTCTCCACCATTTTTTTTTCTTCCAGAATGTAGTATGAAGAAAACGCACGTAGTCCTTTTCAAGGATTGACACCATGCAGGCTTGTGTACGTGTAGAATTCAGCCGCTATTTCATAGCTGTGTTTTGAGTGGTACCAAAACAGGAAGAACAGCTTGTGTGGTAAGGAAGCAAAATATGCTGAGAAAGTGCTTATAATCCATACAACCAGCACTTAATTCTGTTTGTAACTAATAGGCTTTTCATTGCCCATTGCTTTTATTTTTCAAATACTTTTTTATCGGTACTCATTTTTGCCGAAATCTTATGGAGGGGTAAAGAAAACCTTCCGTAACATCTAAATAGTCACTTTTCCTTTTATCCTTAGCAATACTGTAGTACTGCAGTTAGTGTGAAGGAACAAGCTGAGTTTTCCTTCAACGCCTATCAGGGTGTCACAATGTTGGTGCTGCCCCTCCACCCCAGTCTGTAGGGTTCCCACCCCAGCCTTTTTTTTTTTCCTCCCTTTTTTTTGGTGAATATTTGTCATCTGGCTTTAGTGTTCATTTCTGTATTGGTTTTACTTCATTTTGGTCTGCTCCCACCAAGCTGAGCTGGAGAGGATATGCTCTTGGGGAAGAGCTAAATAGGTGTGTGTAGTGAGGTGCTGGGGCAGGAGCCACAAAAGGAAGCGTTTAGAAGAGGTGCTACAGGGATCATATCACTGAAGTCTCTTATGGTATCACTTAAAAGATGAGAACTTTATGTACTAGTAGTGTTCTCAGTGAAAGCTAGTGTGTTTTGCACTGGTGTAAGGATGTAAGTTTGTGGGTAAGAAAATCTCATTAGAACAGCTGGTGTAGCTTGGAAAAAGCAGGCTAGTTTTGGGACATATATGCTCATCTTCAGAACTGAAATAAAGGTAGCTGTCTTGAAAACTACATAATCTGAGAATGAAGTGGGTCTGTGATTAACTTGGTTATGTTAAGCAGTTAAACTATCCTGGAGAAAAGGTAGTTGGTAATTCTGAGTCTGAGAAGAAAGCAGAAGTAAGGGAGGAGTTGGTAAGGCTATGAGCTGCTGCCCAGGAGATTTAATTTAACTCGTCTTTAGAACTTGGAGCGGCTTGAGGTGGAAGATGAAGAAATGGAAGCAAATTCTAACATCCTTGAAAATCAGTGTCTGTGTTCCCTGGACTTTCTGAATGCTGCTGCTGGGCTTTTTTAATAAGTGTCTTATGTCTTTCCCTTAAGGAACAGGGTTTGGGAGATCAGAGGTGGAGTAGATGTTTGCAGAGAAATGCTCTTTCACCACACAGTGCATGCTTAAGGTTTAACACTTGTAGAGAAGTACATTGTTTTCAGATGAACTCAGTTTTTTCCTCTGCCTGTTGATTGTGTGTGTCTGTCAATTGGCTGCCATGTATTCCCTGGGGTCCGCAACTACTATGGCAAAGTATTAAGCAAATAGAAGATATGCAGAAAAAAGATGGCGTAGAAAGATTTATTTTTTTTCCGAGGAGCCCTATCCCTTCGTAGTGGCTTCAGTCTCAGCAACATTAGAAGAAAACCAGTGTTCTCTTGAGTGGAACTAGCCTGTGCCTCAGGAACGGGCAGCGGTCTCAAACAATGCAGCAAATCCTCACTTCAGCAGAAATATCCAAGACTTCTACGTTTTCATAGCTTCATAGGTGTGCTGCCCAGACTGTAACGTAGCCAAAAAGCCTCTGGAGGGCTAGGAGTGGAAGTAAACAGTTTCTGCTCGTTGGACTGAACTCTTACTGGACAGTTGGTGAAGGACGGACACCTAGATACTGGTGAGAGGCTCTGTAAGACAGCTTATCTTTGTTCCTCAGTGTTGCCCCCCAGAAAATATCCTCTGGAGGATGTCTGGGAGTTAAAATTCAGAAATGCCACTAAATATTACGAATCACAGATACAACAGATAACACTTTTATAGTGCATTGTATTTCATGTGTTGACCCACAGATAAGCCTTTCATTGCCAATAGTTTAAAACTCTGAATCTTTCTCGTGAGTTAACCTAATTGCCTGTATCCTTTTTAACACTGGTTCATTGTTCACAGGTATGATCTACTTTTTCCTCTCTGATGTCTTATAATGAGTTAAAGTCAAGGCAGTTGTTCTCCATTTGTATGCATTTAGCTTTGAAGATTGCTTCTTCAGATCTAAGCAAGGGCTTGCTTGCCTGGACATTTCTCATGTTTTTTTCTGCCTGTGGTGTGGGTTTCCATGTAGTCAGGCACTGTTGCACTTCTAAAAGGAGTTTGGAATAAATTTAAAAAAGAAAATGTTTGCAACGCTGTAGTTCTTAGCTTTAAAAAATAAAATCACCTTGTCATAACCTTGCCACAGTGGTTCTGGTGAGGACTTGAGTTGTTTTCATGACTTAGGGCCTGGGCTTCTAAAATTTCTAAGATTAATTTGGCTCACCAAGACGGTCAGGGACCTGGGTTGCATGTCCTGTGTGGCGAGGCTGAAGGAACTGGGCTTTTCCAGCCTAGAAAAGAGAAGGCTTCAGGGAGGCACATTTGGAGCTTTCCAGGATCTAGAGGAGGTTATCAAAAGGAGCCAGGCTTTTCACAGGGGCGTATGTTGGAAGGATGAAAGAGAAGTCGTCATTTCAAGATGTTCAGACTGGATATAAGGAAATTTTTTTTTCGCCATAAGGACAGTTGAGCAGAAGAGATCGCCCTGGGAGGCTGCTCAGCCTCCATCCTTGGAAGTTAAGACCAGCCCGGATAACGTGATTAACCTGGTCTGACTTCATAGCTGACCTTACTTGGAGGGGTGGTTGGACTAGAGACCTTTGCAGTCTCTTCAACCTGAATTATCCTCTGCTCCTAGGCTGGAGACACGATGGTCTCTGTAGCAAAAGAGGAGAATGCTTTCATGGCCTTTGGCACTGCTTTGCTCTGGGATTTACTGCATGAGCCTGGTAACAGCATGGAGAAATGGACATCTGCAGTATTTGTTTTTCTTTTGTGCGGTTTTACCTTGGCTTCGCTTTTTGCTTATGGGGCCTTTAGAAATGGATTCAAAAGGGGCGTGGTTTTTGTATCTGTACACTTGAAATATCCATCGAGTTTTTCAGTAATGGGTCCCTTCAAGCTGCGGTGAAGGCTTAAAACTTTGTATTTCAAAAATACTATTGGGGCCCCTGGAGTTGCCACCAGCTGCTGTGGTTGCATTGGAATGAACTGTTGGAGAGGTGAAGTGAGGCCATGTTTTGTCTAGTTGCAGGAAGCGTGGCTGACATTGTAGACTTCGGTACAGCTATAAATAGTCATCTATCTGAGTTTAAAAATCTAATATTTAATAGAATGTTTGACTTGAAGACGTCATACCTCTGCTTGAGCCACTGAGATACTAGCTTCTGTTTTTGTGTTTTGGTTTCCAGAGCTTGTGAAGCAAGCTGAGTAGGTTTAATAGTTTAGTAGGTTTAATATTTTTCTGGCCGCAAATAGGGCACGTATTGAAAGTTAATGACTCGACAATGAAATACCTTAGAAGAATTTAGCCTGTGAAAGCCAGCTCTTGAGGTTTTTGTGATCATTCATGCAGGTTGAAGTCTCTGAAGCTTAAGAATGTAGTGCAGGAAGGAGTTCAGTGGATTCAGTCATTTTTCAGACTGGTCTGACAGTCTGCCACTATTTGGAAGAAACTGAGTGGTTTATATGAGTTCCAGATCTTCGGTTTGGGGAGTCACTCTCTCTTTGACAGCAATTACTGAAGGTCTGCTTTACTTCTCACATGCTTTGGCTTTCAGATTTCAGAACACCCTTACTGAGACCGACTTGGTTGGAAAACTGACATTGCTTCTGCATCTCCAGCTCGTTTTGCCATGTTTCTGCCTGCTTGTCTCAAGAAGAAACAAGTCTGTTCCATAATTTTAAAGAAGTGTATGCTGTGTGTATTCATATCTTAGGTGAAGGAGCAGATCTCATGGTTTGACATGTATGGTAACTGAAGTTTGAAGATTTTTTTTAGTCTTCTTTTTCCCACTTGATTTTCCCTTTAACTTGATGATAATTCTGTGGAGCTGATGGATCCATTTTACTGTAAGTAAGCCTTCAGACGCCTAGGTGGAATGGAAACATGCTCACTAAAGGAGAACGTGACCATACTTGTGATGTTCATTAGCAAAAAGGACAGTGTAATTCTCATTTTGGAGCAGCACTTAAGAAGGTGCCATGCTCACCATATGGAAAGAAAACCAGCTGTCTGATGTGTATTTCTGTTCTACAAAAATAAAATCTGTCATGGTGGTTCTTCAGTTGATTTGAAAACATGGCTTTTGTTTGTACTGGTCAGTCATCCAATAAAATGCTTTTTTAGCACAGCAAGGGGCGAGATCAGTCTTGGAGGAAAATAGAGGCAAAATACACAAGTGTGTGATGGTGGGGACTGGAAAAATCACTTGGTAGGAAGGGAAAGGGAAGAGGAGGTGTAAAGTGGTTCTTGAATCTAGCGTGTCGGAATAAGGTGGCTCTTGCAGCATGGGTTTGATTTGAAGTTGATATTGAAATACTGGGTCATGTCCTACCGAGAACTGGTTTTGTCCTCTTTACTGAAAAGCAATACGGAAGGGGACTTTAAATACTAGAGCTCATCAATATAGTACATAAATGCATTCAAAAAACGTACTTAGGAATCAGAACAGAAAGTTGAAGCCAGACATTTGAATGGGAAATTAGGCACTGGAGGTTTGCATTTTAAAAAGTTAGGTAACAGATGATCAATGGTAATAATGCTGTTCTCTTAATGTCTTCAAGGATTAATGCCTTTGCTGAAAAGGTTTCCTCAAAACAATAAGGCTCAGAAAAATATGCAACGGCTTATGAAGGTCAGATTAGACAGCCTAGCGATCCTTTCTTGCCGTGGGCTAGAATTAGGCAAACGCTTCTCTTCCAGCGTTGACTTGTTGCAGGCTTTAGGAAGGATGTGATGAAGTGAAAGGATGTCCTTTATACAACCCCCAGTGCTGCTTGGGCTTTTTCTTTATAGAAGACAGATCTCTTGTGCTTCTCAGAGAAGTAAGTCTGTAAGAGAAATGCGATTGTGTCTTTAAAGGCTTTATGTATATGCACCAGAAACTGAATGAAGTTGTGCAGTTGTTAGCGAAGTATGCAACGTCAGCCAGCCTCGGAAAAATTACTGCTGATTTAGTGGAAGCAATTTTCTGAAAGTATCCTCTGCTAAACAATATATCCATTGTGTAATGTTATAGCAGTACATGCACACATCCTCAGCAGTGCTGTAAATTTTGGATCCATGGTAAAGAATGTGCCTGCTTAAGCAGTGGGATAGTTGGTGGCAGTGGATACCTGCTGTGCCGTCATTGTTCCTGCTGGCTGCCAACTTGTCAGCTGTCTCGCAAGCAGCGAGTAATAGTGAGCTTCCTAAATCTTGAGATTGGAGGACAGCGTTCCTTCAGTACCGAGGAACTCCTGTCCTGCACAAGAGTCGTGTCTCTTCCTTGCACCTTCGCTGACGGATCTCGTCACAGTTTCACTAGCTGCTTTTCCCAGTCTCGTTTGCTGTAGCTGGGCACAATCTGCAATACTTGATTTTCATTCCAGTTTTTCCTTTGGTTTTTCCAGGCAGTCATTTTTGCCTCAGTGAGTTTTCTGCTGTTCTTGGCATCCCTGTTCCTTTCTTTGAGTACTCGGTTTTCCATGACCAGACTCTCTCCTATTTTGTCCTGTTCCTTTGCACCAACTTCTTTGGCTCCCCGCTGTAGTCCTTTGCCAGCCAGCGTTTCCTCTGGACTTAGCATTGCTGGATCTGTTTGTTTTTGTTTTTGTTTGCTTTCTCCTGCCTCAGGGCTTTGATCCTGTATTAAGTACTAAATAGACAAGTAGTTCTTTTCTGTTTTAATCCTCTGTGTTATCTCTGGAACTTGAGTCTCGTGTATGTTATGCACTACACAGTCGAGTCCTGATTTCAGGCAAATCTCCAGGAGGGAAGAACGCGAATACAGAATTCTGTTGACTGGGTGGGCGGTCTTGGATAAAAGTATTGGGGTAGAATGCATGCTAGTGATTGCCGTAGCTGCATCAGTAATGAAAATTAAACTATACCAAATGTGATAGAAAAAATAAAATGAAAATCACTTTGAAGTAAAGTGTTAAAAGCTCGGCCCCCTGCATGGGTTTAACCTCCCACAGGCAGGTTACAGAGGGGCCAAGGGAATCAAAAAGGAGCCCTGGCTTGTAGGGGTGCAGGTGTTCCTTCAAAGTAAACTGAAGAACCTGTTACATTTCAACAGGCTCTGGTTTTACGACAAGTATAGCAGTTAGGTCTTTGCCGGTGGCTGTAGATTACTTTGATTTTTGAAATAGTTTGGCTGCATTGCTGCCAGAAACATTTTTAAGACTCAGCAGTATGTCATAGAGAGATCTGTCAGAGAAGAACTTAGAAAATAAAGGAAAAAGAGCAGGTTAAGTGCTGTAATAAGGGTCTTTATTTCATGTTTGTGTTCACCTTTTGTTGAACGCATTATACTGATCTTGCAAAGTCAGTCGTGCAGTGTTTTTGCTGGGTTATCCCTCCGAGTAAGGCTTACAGAAGGGTGGACAGTCCACCCTCACAAAGAAGTGCACAGAGTTCTTAGAATAATTTTTTTGTGTTGTCAGATGAAGTTTCACTTTTTCACCTAAACTGGTATAATAGCTAGCAGCTCCCAAATGGACAATCTCATCCCCTTCTCCTTCTATACTGTGTATTCCTGTGCTGACCCAAATGCTTTACTGATCATGCCGCAACTGATTTATGGAGGATTTTGCAATCCTCTTCTTTTTTTCAGAGCAAGGTAATTCTTGATGGCTTTATTTCTCTTTTATGGTATCTTTTCAAGTTCTAAAAGCTTTTAAAAATTTCAGTTTTAAGTGCCTAGTCTTGTTCATAGAACTGAATAATTGCAATGATGGAGCTTTTGCAAAGAAGTTAGCCAAAGTACAGTTCTCCCTGAACTCCTTGTTTCACAACAGTCTCACTCTGAAGACTTAAATGTTGTACTCATCTTTAGCCCTGCAAGCACAGAGGAGGGTTGCTGACTGCATGGTGTGTATGCAGTTTCTCTTCAGATACAACACATGCACGCGGAATCGTTTTGTTGAACTCTGAGGAAAGCTTACTTCTGTGTTTCATGCCCCCACCCCCTTGTTTTGAGGCCATTAAAGACAATGGGAAACATGCACTCATTCTAGAAATTCATTCTGTTATTGAAGACCAAATGTTGGTATGCTTATTCAGAAAAATGTCCTGCTAATATTTGAATCTGAACTTCAAGTAGATAGCAGACTTGCTTTTCAGTTTCGCTGGTGCCTCTGTAATAACACGTGATATTTGCTTTAAATTGTGTATCTGTAAATACTTAGGCATCCTTTACGAAAGCAGTGCGTGGGTGTGCACAGCAAAACTCCCTTTGCATTGGTGCATTACTATGGGAAAGGAAAAGCCTTTGCTGACAAAATTTACATGTGTTCAAAAAGTAAACTATCACAGCAAAGGGCCTTTTCCTGCTAATGTACCCAAGTATGGTGAAAGTACTGCTTTAAAATAGATCTGCAGAGAAAAGAGAACTGATACAGCTTTTGGATATCAGTTCTGTCAGTTTTATTGCTGTTCTTAAAACACTTCTTACTTTTGAAGATCAAGTACTTATAATAATAACGGCGTGTTACCAGGAACCAGTCAAACAATTTCAGTAACTGAGATTTAACTGGTTTAGAGATTCGTTGTCTGTAAAAGCGTCATAAAACGTATTAGTTAATAATTAATGTGGTTGGAAAAAAACCAACAATTTTTCTTTTTGCAGAAAAACCTGCCATTGCTCCACCTGTCTTTGTATTTCAAAAGGATAAAGCACAGAAGGTAAGGAGATGTTGATAATGTACATTATTGTTTTTGTTCTGTAGCCCTAACTCATATTCCACAGGGAGCAGCCACTTGTATGTATTGTTCTGAAGGTGAAGTTGGACAATAGAGCAGTGACATTACTACTGGGCACAGGGTGAAGAGGTACTAGAGGGACAAAAGTGGGAAGATGTATGGTGGTGGCATGAAATGGGTAACTCTTCAGACAGAAGACAGGCTGAATCTGGGGGAAAAGTATCTTCAAAGCCGTACCTTGGAAGGAACGGGTGGCAAAGGCGCGCTGATGGTTGGAGTTGTATGAGAAAAATGTAAAATGTCTTTTTCTGATAATGGAGTCAAGACAAAGCAAACCAATGGTCTAGATTATTGCTTTTCACCTCAGCGTATTTGTGTATCTCATATCTTTGGTTAGTAAGCTATGAAGAGTCTAATTACTTTTGAAAATGGTAATCCCATTACCTCACCTTTCCCTCTACCCCCTGCCACGTGTTCCTGTCCCCTGCCTTTGGATCGGAGGTAGCAGTTGCACAGTGCTCAGGTAAGCTGGAGCTATGCCACAACCTGCTGGAAAGTGTTCTGTGGGTGAGCCTGTGCTGCGCCACATTCCCTTCTCCTCAGCACTGGTGAGGCCGCGCCTGGGGTGTGGTGTCCAGCTCTGGGACCCCAGGACGAGAGACCTGGATGTGCTGGAGAGTCCAGCGTTGGGCCACGAAAGTGATGAAGGGACAGGAGCTCCTCTCCTGTGCGGAAAGGCTGAGAGAGCTGGGACTCCTCAGCCTGGAGAAGAGGAGGCCAGGGGATCTTAACAATATACAGAGGATATAATTATGTATAGTGTCTGTGTATGTAGTATGTAATGTGTGTACGCTACCTGAAGGGGGGGCACAGGGGCTGGAACCGGGCTCGTTTCCGTGGTGCCCAGTGCCAGGACAAGAGGCAGTGGGCACGAACTGGAGCACAGGAGCCTCCGTCAACATCAGGCAGCACCTGTGTACTGTACGGGTGACAGAGCCCTGCCACGGGCTGCCCACAGAGGTTTTGGAGTCTTGTGCCTTGGAGATCTTCAAAAACCAGCTGGACGTGGTCCTGGGCACCCTGCCCTGGGTGGCCCTGCTGGAGCAGGGGTCGGACCAGATGAGCTCCAGGGGTCCCCTCCAACCTTAGCCATTTTATGATGCTGTGAAGAGGCTGCTGCAGCTCATCCTGTGGCTGCAGGAGGAGTAGAGCTCAGGAGGGAAATGAAAATGTTGAAGGAGGGAGCAGGACCTTCCCTTTAGTGGAAAGTGCTATTAAATAGAAATAGATGTATTGGAAAACAGCGCCCACGCAAACAGAGTACGGTATAGTTCGCATGCCTTTTCACTTTGAAATTGAGACGCAAAATGTTATAGAGGAGTGCTAAGGTGTAGTTCTCCTTGCATCTTTTTGTTGAAATGATAAGCCTGTTAGTTTCTTATATTGTGAAAGTAATTTTTTGGAGGAAAAAAAAAGGGGGGGGGGAAATACAAAGAAATTGCTGTATTTAACTTATTCCTGATCAATAATGAGTTAAATCTGTTAACGTTGCAAAAAATAAATAAAAATAAGGTTTACCGTTGTTTAAGCTGAAACTGGTGGGGACCAACAGATGAGTAGTCACGTTCTCTTGCCATGAAGGGTAAGTTGGTGTAGCTGCCTGACTGCTCCAGTGATACTTAGATGTGGCTGTTCCCCCGTTGTAGCCGGTCTTTCACAACAAACTTTCCCAAAAGTGCAAGTGCTATTTTGAGAGAACCCTATTTGTGATTCACTGGGCTGTTAAGGTTTGTCTGCGCAATCAGAAAATCTTCTCAAATGTTTGAGTAGAAATACCAATCTGTTTTGCAGTTGGCAGCTCTTCTTTGGAACGTGACTCGAGCTTTCTCATGGGTTTAGCAGACATATTCATCAGCAGGTGCCTGAAATCTTTTGTCAGGTTGGAAAGCATTCAATCTGCTGTTTTTTCCAATATTAGCTAATCCAGTTAAATATATCTTACTGTAAGTACTAGTTTTGAAATATTCCTTAGGATTGTTTTTGACAGTGACAATCTACGTGTAGTTCGAAGCACACGGAGCATTAGCGGCTGCGCTAATATCTGTCAGTTTGGATCATGTTCATGGATCATCTCCTGCTAGGAGACAGCTCCCAGTCACCCACTGTCGCTTAGGCTGTCCCTGAAGTCCTTCTGAATGGCACTGGTGAGTTTTCTCCCCTGTGTCCTTTAACCTGGCAGTGCTTCCAGAAGTGGATTGGAAACGGTGATCTGATAACCTGCAACCCAAGCAGATCAGCGTGTTACTGTGTCCTTTCTTTGCTGGTCTCCTTCCTCAAGGCTAAGCTAGCAGGTCTTGCGGGCTGACGTTTCTTCACGTGCCGCCCGTGCAGAGCGCGTGCCTTCAGTGCCGTGCTGTACGAGCTCGCGTGAGGCTGTGGGGCAGATCTGTGCTCAGTGTGTTTCAAGACAATATTCATAAAGAATCTTAAAGGACTAAAGGTTTAGGGTCTCTCTGGGCTGGTGGAGAGGATCCAGGATTCCAGGGAGGGAGGTCTATGACTTTCTCCTTAGCTGCCTACGCGGATGCTGCGGACGGTCACAGTGCTGGGCGCGCGGTTGCCTCCGCAAAGGCACGGCCAGAAAGGCTGCCTGGGGCCGGGGCCGGCGTGTGTGGAGGCCTGCGGCGGAGCCAGGCTTAATGATGGGAGAAATGAGTTAGGAATTGATCTAAATACTGTGTGGTGCTGATGCAGGCAGACTGCTTGAGAAGGGGCGAGCCACGGTCAGCGTGGGTGCGGAATGGCGCTCGCCTGCCAGGGAGCAAGGCTCGGTCCTCGAAGCGGATCACCGAGTCCACCAGTGGCATCTGTCACTTGGTGGCTAATTGCCAAAGTGTTAAGTGCATCTAGTAACTAACATAAATGTTTATTAAACTGTGTATAAGTGTGCGGAGGTGTACAATTGTCTTCAGGGGGATTAATGATAATTCTAGTAGCTTACACTATGTGTGGCTGAGAGGGGAGAAGAGCAGGAGAAGCATCAGTGCTGTGCTCCCTGCCAGTTTAGTAAGCGAAGGGCCAAAGGCTGCTTGTTGCTTGTGCCAGGAGCTGTTCTTTGTGGAGCTGGTATGATGGTAATACAGTCAGAATACGGTGCTGTCAGCCGAAAGCAACAGCCACGTAACGCCTGCTGTGTGCATCAGAACCTAGCATTCAGGCCAGCTCAGCATCTCGAACTTAATCAAGAAGAGGTGACGCTCGGGTTACGCGCTTGTTGAGACCTTTCACTGTATTTTTCAAAAGACTGCTGGCCACTGTGAGTGTTACAGTTAACGTTGTCTCCATTACTGTTTCCATACTAGACGTCTGGGTAAGTGAATTTGCCTGCCACGAGGGATGATTCTATGATTCATTTAGCCAAATATCTGCGTGGTCAAGCTGGCTTTCATCTGGAGCTGTAAACAAAGCGTTCACGGAGGCTTTTCAGTGCCAGCACAGCAATCTGACAGTAAGCTGAAAGCGAGGAGGAGACACTGCATTGTATGTTCAAGTTGATATTTTTGCTGTCCATGATGATTGCTGAGATGTTTGCGTAGTGCTCTCCCGCATCACACAGGACATCCTGAACAGAATTGGTTTTTTTTGCAGTGTCTACAGGCCCTCTCAGTATTTAAGGCTGGGTTGATATTGTTCAGTGGTTTTCTGGAGCTAACATCATCTGCTATTAAGTTAAAGAATATTTTTCTAGAGCTTTCTACCTGAGTTTGTTTTTGGAAGGTGTCAGGCATCTATTTCTCTGTTAGGAGCTGCGAAATATTCAGCATGCTGCAGAAGAAAATGCATGCTAGTCTGGAAGCTAATTTTGGAATTGTTTGTTTCAACTAAATGTGTATACAGTTTAGTAAAATGTGAAGATGTGCAGTTTGTCATGTTTATTTAGAGGGGACACAGTGGAGGTTCAGAACGATGTCTCAATTTAACTATCAGTAAGGAGATTCTGGTTGTTTTAAAGTTAAAAAGGTAAGATTTGTCTCTGTTCTAATTTTCATTATAGCACTCAGTTAATGGTGGATGTAAAGTTGGATGCCCATGACTAGTCCACAGTTACTTCTGAGTCTTTTTGTTTCATAAGACAGTTATTCTTTCCAAGGGGGGCAGGAATGGCTTTTTGCAGTTATTCTGGATGCTCCAAGGAGCTGGAGCAAATAACAGACCAGACAGGTCTGTTTGAAAATGTATTTGATGGTGTAGTGGTGGCATATCAACTTCTTATATTGGCCTTGCGTTTTAAAGTCGTATTACTCATCTTGTGTTACTTTCTGAATTCTAATGTTGTTTGCCTTAGTTACGCTGTTCAGGCATCCCCCCCTTTTAGAGTGCTGTAGCTGTTGAGCTGCATTTTAGGGTCCACATTTGGAGTCCTTTTCAGAGTTTCTGTTTAGGACTCGTTTCTTTCGCTCACTGCTGCCCCCTCAGTTTCCACATTTGAGTGAATCTGCGTTTTCATTATTGTCTTACCTCCTTAACTCCGTGTAAGAACTGTTCTTACAGTGTTCCCTCAGCTTTGTACCTGAACAATGGTGACCAAATATCTTGCTTATTTCTTTATATACTGCTAGGCATTTGTCTGGGAAGCAGAGCTTCTAGGGCTGACACTCGTTGGAAAACTGCATCAGCTTATGAAGACTCTTCTGTTAAGACCAGAAAGCAACATAAAGCCCTCACCTCGTTATGTTGAGCATAGAGTATTCCTCTTACTCCCTTATCTGTCCCAATAGCACATGCATGAGCTACAACATGCTTTTCAGAGCACTTTTTGAAGAAAAGATTTCAGTTAATAGAAAAAGGTTGTTTCTATCACTCATTTTTCTCACTTGTTAGACTTATGTTTCTGCTCTGAAACTAATTTTAACTTCTGCCGTAAAAACATTACATGACAGTTTCAGACGATAGGTTACCTGAAGTCATTATATGAAGTTAACTTTTAATGTGCATCTCTGAGGTCAAAGTGTTCTGAAGTCTTTTTTGCACTTTCGCATTTTGAAGTAGGTGTAATAGGTGAAACAAATTTAGCCTGTAATGGGCTCATGAGCACTGAGGACACCTTCATTCTTTGAGTCTTCTGAATTTCAGGCAATAAATACTATTTAATCAGTACTGATATATCACGTTTGGAGTTACTGTTAATATAGATTTTTCTTTCCAAGAAACACTTTGTCCAAAAATGCTTTGAAGGTATCGTCCCTTGTTCTGCAAGTATGAGCTGTGGTTGCCTTCCAGTAGTTACTGACCCTGGCAGTGCTAGGAATATCTTGAGGACATTGGTCATGAATACTACGAAAGGTAGATACTCTATTCAGATTTTAAAAATATTTTTGCACTTTCAAACAAACTATTGTCGCATGTAGCTTGCAGCTTGTTCTCTTCCCCCCACGAGTCTGGGTTGGGGAGAATGGCAGAAAATAGAAAAGAACACTTTGCTTCTGGCTCGTTACAGGCCTGGTTTTGGTCAGTGTATTCTGTGTGGGTGGAATGATAGAGGTGAGTTTTTAAGGATGGCTCTGAAGGAAGGTAGGTTGCGTGATATTTGGCTCGTGTCCCATGCCTGAATGGTACTGTGAAAAGATGCAGAGTTTGAGGAGTAAATGACACCTGGGTTGTAAAGGTAAAGGGTTAGTTGTGGAGCGAACAAGGATTTACGTCCCTAAGTTGTTAAATTGGTTATCGATTTCTTAGCTGTGGAGCTTTAGCGATAGAATATGTGGAGTTGAAAAGGTACTTGGAATGGTGGCATTCCCACGTAGTCTGGAGAGCAAGATCACGTATCTGAGTTCAAAAAAGAGAAGGTTGTGTTAGTGCACAAAGTAGTAAGGGATTGGTTGAAGTCCTGATTTGATTTAGCGTGGTTTGGAAACGCCTGTTTTTCGGTGCTTTGAGGAGGTGGGTGGTTAGAAAATGTTATTCACGCTGCGGGTATGATTTGTAGGATTCGGATGGTGGCAGAGGAAGAATTTTAGAGGCAGTAAGTTGTATGGGGAGAGGCAACAACATCATTTTATGGCCTGTCTTAGCGATGTTAGCATAGCTACTTAAAGGTTTTGCTGGGGAGAGCTGGTTGAACTGTGTTGTAAGTCAACAGTATATTTAAAATTCATGCTTGGGTTTATCATTGCAAATACACTGCTACACTGCTGCACTTAAAAGACCGATAGTAAATGTGTTAGGACAGTTGTACAAGGCAAAGCTTAGAGGAATATGGAGGCACTGATAATGCCAAAGGCTTTTGAGAATACCAGCAAGAGTTGTGTAGCTCCTGAGCTCTAAGCAGGTAAAGAGTGGGAAACTGGGAACCATCTCACTGGGCCCCTGGGTATGGATGCTAGGCTGGGGAAAATGAGCAAAGGAGCCGTAAATAGCATATGAACGTAAGAGGTGGGAGTAAAAAGAGACTAATTTAAGAGTTTGTGCTAGTCTGTATTTAAAGGTAATATTACTTCCTTGCCTGTATTTGATATTTTAGCATCATGTTAGTCTATGTATTTGTTCATGTCTCTTTCATTATTTCTAGTGATTATTTCCAAATCTCCAAGCAGACTTCTACATATTTAGTCTGTGTGTTATTTTTGTGTTATTTTGATAAAATAGATTTTGTTTGATCTGGCTGAGGGAGGTGAGTTGGTATAAGTGGCTTCCTAACATTATTAGTCTAGCCATTGATCGTTGCCTTAGTGTTTAATAGACAGGAGCAGGTTTCTGCCAAGTTCTCCCCAGAGCTGTACTTGTAAGGAATGTTTCCTCTAGAGAAGAGGTGGCTTGAGGAGACACGCAAATTGTCACCGATATAAAACACTACGGCAAAAAGAAAAAATGAACTGTTCCTTATGAGCGCCAAAAACTTAGAACAAGAACTTAGATCGGAATTTCTGAAGTTAAGAGATTAGAAAATACTTTCAATAGTAAGCCTGACTGAAGACTAAAATGAATTTTGAGTTTGCAGTTCCCTTTGGATGTGCTTTTTTGAGAACGGCTGTACAAATGTCTGTCTCGCAGTTTTGGTTGGACAAATCCTTGAGGCCTTTGTCAGTTTTGTCTTCTGTGACTTAAATCGTCCTATTAGCAAAATTCTGATGCTTGCAGTAGTTTTTGTTCCATTTAATATATTAATTTTAAATACATTTTTATGAACTGACCTGGCTAAGAAACTCCCATCTGGGCATCAGATTTTCCTGTGCAAGTGGTGACTGGCATTACTGGCTATTTTTGGTTCATTTCTTTTTTTGAGTTTTGGAGCAGATATTCCAGTTTTGCGTAGGACAGAAATCAGATTTATACCAGAAGGTTGCCTCACTTCACTTCTTAAATTATTGACCCTTGCCAAATATTACAAGAATTACTTAAGTCTTTTGCATGTTTAACTTTGAAATGTTCTGAACTGTATTGATATGACTTGTTTGGTTCGTAACTTATTGCCATTTTCCCTTTAACAATATAGCAGAAGTGTGCCTTGAATGTTCTTGCCTCTTCTTGCATTACTGACAATTTTATAGAGTTGTCATGAATTGGTGGTAAGACTTTTATTTCCTTGAATTTGTCCGACTGCTTGCTGAACCCAAGCATATGAGCAACTAACATCTGCATGATGCTCGCCAAGGGGTTCAGTATGCCAGGCTTTTTGTCTTCTTTGGGTTTTTGGAGGTGGGGTTTGGAACCTGTTCTAGCCCAGTTTAATTGATGCCTTCCAGCTCTTGTACTGGGAGAGCCACTGCACTGTCATCCCACATGGCACTCCTGATTTGTATCCCTGCTCCTTTCCCCCCAAAGTTCTGTGTATTACGACCGGAGAGCAATTTGGCTGTTTTTCATATGGAAACACTTCTGTGCCCTCTCCTGTGCATTATTTTGCTTCTTAGACACTGAATCTTCCTAGTCATCTTCAGCCCTGATGTCTGTCTGTCCACAGCTTCCCCGTCGTTCCCTGTTGCCTCCAGGTCCTTGGCTCATCCCGAGATTCATTCAGTCCATTGACAAGGATGGTCTTCTCCATCCCCATTTCCTAATAACATTCCGGTTATAGCTTGCAGCATTTTCCCCACTGTGGATTTTAGGGTCTCCCTCTGTTTTTCAAAGGCTCTGCGAATGGGAACTGGGGCAGCGGAGTGAGAGGACCAGAAGGGGACGTGCAGCACAAGCCATTAGTGCTGCTGCTTGCATGATTGCTTTTGTATTTAGTGATGCAGGTCGTTAGTGACTTGATTCTTGTGGTGGTGTTTTTTTTTTAATGCCTGTCTGCTTGAAGGGGAGTCAAACAGTTTACAAATGAAGTAGGGGGAATACCCTCAATTTTGAAAGTGAGACTTAGCTTAATAAAAGGGGCTGGGAATAACACACGTACAATGTCAAGCAGAGAACCGAGGCACTTACCCCTTGTCTTTATGTACAAATAACATACGTATGTTGCAAGTGCTGCGACCACTTCCAGGTACCCTTTTCATGCTGTTTTCAGGCAAAGAGGTAAGAATAGCAAAGTGCTAGAGTTTGTTTGGTTTTAATCTTAGTTCTTTAACTCCTCTCTCGTTCTGTAGGGTTTTAAGTTAGTGTTTGGGATTGTGAGTAACAGCTTCTTATTAAAAACAGAAAAATGCTGAAAGTAAAAAAATCCAGCATCCCCAGCTTCGCCTGAAACATGTTGACCCCATTAAATTAATATTTTGAGCTTTTTGATCCTTAGTGAAATTTCATGTAAGATTTAAAGACTGCAGCTTGAATAACTTCACTGAACTGAAATAAACCTGCTATTAAATTTGCATGCATTGATGTCTTTTTTTAATAATTGCTTCTGTTTAAGGACCAGCCAAGTCATAGCTGAAGAACTTCGGGCCCTTGAGATTTGCAAGCTGCTGTTTATTTTTTAACGTGCTGTTTACTCTGTTTTGTGTGGACCTGGGCAGCGATGAGCAGTTTTAGTCTCTTCTGCTGAATGCTTTGTGAAAGCAGGCCGAGGTTGTGTGCTTCTTAATGACTTCTTCATCCAGCTGCTTAAGTCTCCAGATACTTTGCCATAGGACTAGGATGCTTAGCCCACAGACTGCAGCTGGGAGAACTTCCTTGGCCTCCGTAATATCCGTGTGCTAATTTAGGCCTTTATCACAATGCAGTTGTTCAGGCTCAGGGCCTTTAACTTTTGCATTTCTCAAATGTGTACAGAATATGGTAGTGGTTGATTTTCATTCCACTAGTGGGGAACTGAGGCATTAAGTGATGTGAAGACATGGTAAGGGTTTGTGGCAGAAGTGGGAATTCAGCAAATACCAAACCCTACTACGGTGCACTAGGCGTCCTATCGCCCTCTGCCTTGAAATGGATGTGCAAACTTCTTAATTTACAAAATAAAACACTGGTGTTGCTTTTTGGAGAATTCAGTGTCACGTGAATGGGAAAGGATATCGTCTTGGGTGGATGTTACAATAATAAATTTCTGTGGAGAATTTTATAATCAAGCCCACCACCCTGAAACTTGGGCTGAAGAACCAGTGGAGGACAATTCTTTACAGGAACAGTCCGTGTAATTGTTGGGTCTGGGTCGGGGGCTGAACGCAGCTAGCTGTCCGTCAGTGCCCGTGTGGCTGGCAGAAAGGTTCTTTGGACAGGCGCCCTGACATTTTTAGCTAATTCTCAACAACAACAAAAAAAGTGCATTTGCCCCATCTGATGTTTCCTGTGGGGAGGGGAAGCTAATTCAGTCAACAGGTTCTGCTGCCTGGTTTGAGTGTGTTTTCATTGGTGTCTCAGCGGCAAGCAATTCCTTCTGCCGTGCTGTGAAAACCGTGGAGTTTAAAAAGGGATTAGCAGATCCTCTCCCTAGGACGACTGCTCCGTTGTGTTGCAGCCTTGCATTGAAGGGACGTTGTCTTTTTTACTCCCAGTCCCCTGCAGAGCAAAAAGGTTTGTCGGATTCAGGCGAGGACCCCCAGGGAGAGGTTGAGCCCCCCCACCATGGTCTGGGTCGCAAAGAACCAGCTGGTGAGCGCGACTCTGAGCTTCCTGCTCCCGCTGTTGCCTCAGTCAGTGCTACCCTGAGTCCCGCTTCTGAAGCCCAGCTTGCTCCTATTCAACAAGAACTGGCAGGGGTAAGTGTGAACCTACCAAGTACTTCTGCTGCCGAGGGGATGGAAGAAAAACATCCCTTCCACTAGGAGGAGTCTGTTACTGTTAACTGCAGGTAGTATAGCTTGCTGTATGTCTACCTCTGTGATCCCGAGTTAGTCCCCTCTAAGCCATTGTTTCAGTTAGTAGAAATAAGATTTGTTTGGGTCTTTCTAGTGGATGGAATTGCAGAAGATGCGTCAAATATTAATTTTAAAATTTATTGTGTAAACTGAGCATTTGCTAAGGGTAAGAACTCTTCTAAATGAGTGAGAAGGTGGCTGTATGCAAGGGATTTGCCTCAAAGCAGTTAGAGGGATTCTTTCTTCCTTCTGAGCTGTAATGCTGCAGCTCCACAGAGTGAGCAGCTAATGCTCTGTTTCCAGTGGATGTGAACTGGAGCTTGCCATGCCAGTGAGTAACATACTTAACAGATTAAAAGCAGCAAGAAAGGTGCTAAAGCAAAACTTTGAATTTAGGTACTTGAAAAAAAATTTCAGTACCTCGAGGTAGAGAAAGCTATCAGCAATGCCAGCTTAAGATCTTTCTGCTGCTGGTGCAGGAAAATACTTCTGGAAAGATTAGATGACTAAATGACTGCTACGATGCAGTCTTTCAGAGCAATTTTAAAGTTGGTCTTAAACTTTCTGGTTGGTGAGCCGTGGTTTCTTGGTGCAGGTGAGTGGCATTCCTCATTGTGACCACATATACTGGGCATGGACTGTTTGATAGATTTTTGCCTGTTAAGGCTGCTCCGTGCAGTACGTGCACCCTTTTTCTTGCACTGGTTTTGTTTCCAAAAACGGGCCTTTTCAACCCAGTGCAGAATGGATTGTCACGACAAGGTACAAGCATCTGTAGGTTACGCACCTTCTGGCATCCAGACTGTCAGGGTTTGCGTGATGACCTGCTGTTCTTCTATTTCAACGTTTTTTGAAAGTTAAAAGTTTTCAAGTGTTAATATTTTAAAATATAGCTGTCAAATGTAGCCACTGACTTGTAGGTCAGCTTTCTGGCATTTGAAATTGTCTATAGTACTAGAACTGGCAAAGAGAGCTGTGCTAGGCAGACTTTCAGGAAAGCTGCTGCAAGTGGCCACTCTCAGGCTCATTCTTACTTCAGTTAACCTAGGGCTGATGGGAAATTGAAGCACAAAAAGTGCTGTTGGGGATTGTATGCAGGAATTCTTGCATGGATATCTGTGTGGACAGACATCCCTGAGCTTGATTTAAGTTCACTTAAATCTGTGGAATAGTGCAGTGCTCAGTAAAGGCATGTAATTGGCCTTCATATGCACCAGCAAGCATTCATCGAATCATCCCAGTTTCTTAGAGTAAAGCTGTCTCTTACCTTGCAGCATTCAGAAGGTTGATGCATTTTCCAGAGTACTTGTATGGGTTTGCATCGTCAGAAGGTTTCCTGTAACCTTCCCAGGTCCTTGGAGACCAATGAATTAAGACCAAGATCTGAAAATGACAGCTTGTTTCTTGTTTACCCAGTGTTGTTTGTGACACACAAACTCAGATATTTTTTGCCAAGACATTAACGTGGTGTGGCCAGAGGTATGGCCTCTTAGAGAGCTGATCCTGGCTTGACTTTCAGCTGTCTAACACAAGGCAGCCTACAGCAGCACGTAGCTGGGCCAGCCAAAATCCATTGTCTCGGTGAGGTTCTGGAACAGCTTTTAAGCAGCAGCCATGGCAATTTGATCACGATTATCTATGCACAGTGTCTGGATTGCAGACTTACTGTACCGTGCTCAGAAGTCCTTCTGTGTATGACTTCCTGCTTCTTAAATTTATTTTTCAAAGGTAGACATTAAATATAGTGTACCCTTACAGATTTCTCTGTCCATATTTTGCTTTGCCTGGATTCTCCCTTTCTTCCTCCGTTCTGCTCATTATTGTCAATAAACAAAAGCTGACAAATTTGTTGAAGTCTGTGTAAGTTCTTGCCTACTGGTTTGTTGTAGCAACTGCGGGTTGCATTTAATGGCCTAGAAATAGCGTGAGGCAGTAATGGGTGTAAAGAAGCAGCGATTGTACTTCAGCGTGTGATGGTTAATCTGTGTTCACTTCTGCTTTTAAAAAGCAGCTGGGTGGCTTTTAAAAAGGTAATTTGGTTAATTAGAAATGTCACAACTGCAGGAGCTTCTATTTAGAAATAATTGTAACTTTTCTGTAGCTGGATTTCTAAAAGGCGGAGGAGGGAGTAAGGAAGAGGTGGCTTCTGATCTTAAATGAGGAGTAAATTGTGGGTCGGATTTTGACAATACGGGTTTGTGTCTCTTCTGCTTCTAATTTCAAAGAACTGAATGGAGAGAAATTGAGTCACCTTAATGGTTCGTTATAGGATGAGAGGGTCCTGGCTCTCTTCTGCTTTGCCCTATACTTGTGTAAAAACATATTGCTGTAGCCTGAGATTGAGTAGCCTGCAAAGGGAGGCCTAAGGTGGAAACACTACAGTTTATCATCAGTAATTGTAATCTGATGTGTTTTCCAGTCTGTAGAGTACCACAGTCCTGAGCTACTTGGGATGGGTATATTCCCCCTAGTTCTGTGTAGCCTCCCCAGCTTCTCCCCAATAAGCAATGCTGCTGATCAGCTTCTGGCTGCAGGAGTAACTTGCTTTATACTGTGGCTTCGTATGAAAGTGAAGCTTATGCTGATACAGTTTATCAGTGTGTTCCCTGCCATCCGGATCTGTCGGTTTTGACCAAAGGTGGCAAGCGGTATGGAGATCTTGGATGTGGATTCCTACGCAGTTTGTGGGTACAGGCAGACTGGAGAGGAGAGGAAACATCTCCGCCTCGAGCAGTAGACTTCCCATTGTAGGTTATTCCACATTGTCACCTGTGTAGGATCTGTGGGAAATCAGGCTTCACTAGACTATGTGCATACAGCTTTATTTTCTTTAAAATAAATTCTTTATTTTCTTTACACAGTTTTATTCTTCTAACAACGAAGAATTTAGGAATATTTTTCACTGTGAGTGAATTGGTCATTGGTGAAAGCGTTATTATAGTGAGAAAACTGGAGGTTTACCAAGGTTGAGGAGACGTGGTCAGTGACTGCCAAAGAAACGGGGAGTAAATATTGACTGCAAATTTTTCTAATAAAATTAGAAAAGGTGTGGGGTGTGTCTTTTGCTAGCAGCTAAATGTAACGAAATTAAAAGTAGTTCTCAACAGCGTTGGTAACTCTGCAGTGGAGTAACTCCTGCATATCCTCGTTCAATTACAAGTAGAAAATGAAACCTGGATATCTTAAATGCAGGAGTTTCAGGATTGAGGCAGACAGGAATGAGGTCTTCGGCCTGTCTGTGCATGGAGGCCAGCCTAAGAGATTAAGATTTTTTTTCTTCCCTGGCTTTAAATTCCTGAGTCTTTGAAAGACTTAAATCCATTGTTACAGTTCTTTTTCTGGTAGGAGTTATTAGCAGACTCTGCCTCTACTTTTCCAAGCAGTTATTGACAGTTTTAACTGTGTAAATGGGTAAGGATAGGAGGTAGCATACCAAAAGATCTATGTATTTAGATGCCCAGGTAGGAAAAATATATATTTGAGACAAAGGGAAGGCTTTCTTATTCTGTGCAGCAGCTGCTTTGTCTGGGGCTGGCTGTGTCAGTAACCACTGTAACACTCGTCATGTGGACTCTTGCCCAGCTTTTAATCTCCTGAAGCTCTTGGGCTAGAAAACTTGGAAATAATTCAGAGAAATCTACCTAGCTCTGCTTTGCCTTCCATAGGTTACAGACTTGGTTTTGGATATTGTTGTTCTTGCACACTAAATACAGTGACAGCATGTTTAATTGTGCTTGCATAAGTTAATAAAATGGCAATTATGTGAAATTCCGAAGCTAGTGCTATACGGGTTTGACTGTTTGTGGTCAATGTTGCGTACTGTATATTCTCAATGCTTGAGTATTGTTTAACAGTTTTAAAAGTTTTGGTTCAGGAGGAAATGACTTGTTGATTTTAAAGTATTTTTGCACATACAGATCTGCAATTTTATGCAAATTTCTGTTACCAAATGGTTTCCTTTTGCTTTTAGGATTTTTGCTAACAACTGAAACAAATTGCTGGTATATGTAACAGTGCTTTCTGTACAAAACAGAATTTTTTCTGACTTCAGATACGGATTGCTGAAACAGATGATATCACGGGTCCACGCTTTGGCCTTATCTTTCAGGACACTAGTGTATACTGGCAACAGAGATGCCTTGTAAGATCATATTTCAGTGATCCACAGTAATGTGGATTACTTGGTGAATTATGTAGGAACAGCATGGATCATCAACCAGTATTATTGTGATTGGGCTGACAGGTGTGTTGCTGTGGGGAAATTGTATTCCAAAAACTGTAAATAGCTTTTCATTGCTTATGGTGAAGGTTTCAAAGGTACTTGATTGGGATACTAGTGACGTAGCTATATTCTTCTGTTAACTTAAAACAGAAAACCCCTTAAACTGTGTCATAGTTAAAATTGCTTGCCTTGAAGTGAATGTTTTTATTAGCATCGGATAAAATAGCGATAGTACGGTCGTATCTAGATTCTATATACATGCAGTACCGAATAGAACGTTCTGTGATTTCTGGTATTTGCATGTCCAGTGTATATCCTCAAGGTGATAGTCCTGTGCAGCTTTAACCAGTCCTGTTTTGTGTTGCCCGATCCTTTTGTCTGCCCATTCCCTGTGCCGGAGCACGACCAGCTGCGTGGGCTCTGCCCGTGAGCCGCTGTTCCTCCCCTTCCAGCCGAGCTCCGAAGCAAGACGACTTCCACATGTCCTGGGGCAGGAGTGGGATGAAGGAGCAGTGCTGGACTAGGGAGAAGTCCAGTATGTCGAGAAGTTTCGTAATGAGAAGGTGCTAATGCACCCTTTGGGGATTTTGTTTTGCAGGAACGAGGGAAATGATGATAGCTGGGGAACTGACAGGGCGCGTAGCAGGGCCGTGATGTAGAAATCCTCAGAGAAGGCATGAAAACTTTGTTCAAAGACTTAATGTTGTGGTAGATGGTGGCCTGTGATGTTTCCTGTTTTTTCTCCTGGTACTGTGGAAGATGCTATGAGATGCTATCCGCTGCTAATTCCTATCAAAACCTCATAGTACTGGTTAGTAGAGAGGGCTTTGAAAGACATCCCTCCGACACTGGTGTTTTGTTGAAGGAACTGATGTCACTTACACTAATTAGAAAAAGTGTTTCGAAATGAAGTCCCAGATAACAGGTGTCTTCATGATGAACTTAGAACTTCTATGATTTTTTTTAAGATCAAACCAAATTTGAAAGTTACCACTTTCTGATTTTCAGTATACAGAAAACTAACTAATAATCATTGCATAGTCTCTGCTAAGGATGTTAGGGTTTGGATATGAATTTTCAGATATCTTACTTGTAAATGAAATGTTTTGAATTAATGTTATTTATAGTATCTGGATGAAATTCTGTATGCATATATGTAATTCATAACAATGTGTTGCCTCGAATGTATATCATTGACAGTAAAGAAAGTCTCTGAACTGATGAGTAGAGCATTTCTATGTAAAAAAAGACTGAAATGTTCAGTATATGATTTTTGTTTTATCACTGTCATCTGATTTCAGAGATCAGCAGATGGATCAAGTCCAGAAGATGGAGATGGTAAGAAATTTGATTGGAAGATCAAGAAACACTAGTACGTGTCTTTCTGGGACTTTGTGCATTTTCTCAAATTGCTTTTTTTCTACAGAATCTGATCGAGAGGATGGGAACTACTGTCCACCTGTAAAGCGTGAGAGAACTTCATCCTTAACTCAGTTCCCTCCTTCTCAGTCAGGTAAATGTTAATTTTTATCATATTAGTATATGAGAGAGGTGGGTTTCCTTTTCTACTTTTTTTTCAGTCACGCTGGGAGTCTTATTACTGCCTGCTGTGCTTTGGCTTGAAAGACCACAGCAGCCACGTACTCTGAATTTTTCCTATGGTCTGTGATAGTAAATTTGATCAAGCCCAAAGGATATACAAACTTACATGTATGTATATACGTGTGTATGTGTTTATATACACGCGCTTTGTAGTTTCAGCTTTTAATGCTATGCTGTTCAATGGAAGAATTTACCAGAAGTCTTTTTGCCCTGTTGTGATCAGGTCACTTCTTACAAAATTTATATAAATGTTATGTTTTCCTTTAGTTACTCCGCTGCCAAGCGAAACTTCCAAGTCTCGGGTTGTACTTGAGTTCCTGTAGTCCATTCCTTTTCTCCCATTCCTTCTAAAATGGGGAGAATTCAGTGCGTTTCAGCAATGTTCTCACCTGGCGTGTGTGAGAGAGAAGAATCCAGCAAAATCAGTGCAAAGGGCATGGATAAATTCTTGCAGTTAGTATACACTGGAACAGTCATGTTTGACAGCTTGAACTGTCTTGAAAATTTGTGCCTTCTCTCTTCACAAACAATGCAAAATGTTTAGTTTTGGTTGAGGATTATTTTAATTAAGATGCTTCGGTGCTTGGAGACTTTGATCCTTCATTTCTGTCATCTCAGTTTGGAAAGTAGATTGGAAAAAGTAGAAGAGAACAATAAAAATTATTTCTCTAACATACAACTCACTCAGGAAATGTGATTAAAAGATATAGAACTAGTTATTTTGCTGTCTTTTAGTTGTAAAGAAATAGGTGACTTTTGGAATTTAAAATGTAGTTGATGTTATTTTATGGACAGAGTATTCTCATTTCATGTCACGAGCCCTACTCGGGGAAGAACTCTTTCTCCTTGAGATCTAGACTTTCTGGTACACAGCTTATCCAGTTTCAAGGTGCAGTCCTGTTAATTGAGTACGTTTCAGGGGGCTGATGTTGCTGCTACCTGCTTTCTCATCACTGTTTGCACAAAAATAATGAATAGGGATTTTTTTGTCTGTGGATTTCCTGTTAGGAAGACAGAATGTGTATAGCCCCTTAGGAGCTTCCTTATTTGCTTGTTTATTGGACCTTATATTCCTAGTTTCCGTATAGTCACTACTCGCTCTTTTAGTCTGTAACGCCGTTTTCTTACCCGTTGAGATTCTAATCTCTAAAATCTCATATTTTGCTTAATGCTAGCATTTTTGAAAAGTGGAGGAAGACGATTTATTTGGCTCTTCTGTGGTTAAATACTGGGTGTTTCAAGAGTTTAGCATTCCTTCTCAGCATCTGCTTGGCTGGCGTACTTTGACTGGATATGGTCATTTCTTCCCTGTTTGATTCTCTTGTTCTTTTCTGATGTGTTATTGTCAAGCAATGACAAACTTGATTGGAATTGCAACTTCCATAAAGGCTTTCTTGAGTATTGCTGACAATATTCAGTGGGCTTGGTTTACAGAAAATCTTACGTTCTAAGGCTCTGCATCTTTTTCAGGGTGGGAGGGGGGTGGGCAGCGGTGACAATTATACTTGTGTGAACTCAATATGTGAATCATATTTAATCTGGAGGAAGACTATAATTAAAAAAAAAAAAACAGAAAAGATGGAATTAAAGGCAAGAAGTGCCTGGNNAAGAAGTGCCTGGGGGGGGATAAAAAAAAAAAAACTTGAATACAAAAGGTAAGCACTAAATCTTTAATATGACACTTTCTTTTTTCAATGTGTTTAAGCTTATTCCACAGCTTCAAAAAAAGTTAAACGTGCGCATAAATATTGTCATATTCTACCTCATTCAAGTTGAGGGGTCAAGAAAACCCCTATCCTTGACTCATGACTCTTGATGCTTCTATCTCCTGTTCTGATCATCATATTTAATAAACCATATTGTCTGGCTACAGCGTCTTTTCTCTGTGATTTTTTTTTTTGTACAACACCACAAGTATCCCAAACTTCATCTGCTGAATGAGGCCCTAGCCAAACTCCTCATTCCTCATTTCTCTAGGTCCCCAGCAAAGGGTGGAAAAGACTGTCCTTTGCTGGCAACTTTCAAACCTGTTCTTGCTCTTTCGTTGACTGTTATGCTGCTTAAGTGTTACATCTGCAACTACTTTGATGTACTCACCTGTATTCGTGTAGTATGTTTGTCCTTTCAGGTCAGTTCAAACAGCTCTTGCTGCCTCCCTGAACAGATCCAAGCTTAACTCTTTTTGATCTCTGTGGCATTTGACCCTACCTGCTGTTTCATTCTGAGCGTTGTGTTCTACACTGGCTTTTAAAGTTGAACTCACTTTGTTTTCAGAGCACTTACTTATACCACCTGGGAGGAATTTTCCCTCCTCTCTCTTCCAAGGGCTACTTCCCAAATCTCTTAAGACTGTTCATTCCCTCTGTGTTTCTGTTCTTTCATGGTTTGCTTTGTATTACGCGGCTTAGGTCATGTTTCTATTCTAACTGTAGAAAGCTTCAAAGGTATTTTCTTCTGTCTGGCTTCCAGAATCTGCTGTGTATGTTTTCTGCCCCAGACTCTTCTCTGGCTATGAAAACAACCTCATTTCCTTACGTCTGCTCAGGATACTGCTTAAAAGCTCGTCTCCATGGTTCCTTGCTCGAAGCTAGTTGCCAACCTTCTCATCCCTCCCAAGTCTTTTAAGTAGTGATAAATACTCCGAAGCTTTTGCAAGTATGTTGTTCCCCCCAAAAGCAGCCTACTTTTTTCATACTTTGATAGGGAAGCTTCTTCAATGTCTTCTGTGTAGCTACTATTTTTAACCTACTTCTGAGATCACTGCATGAAATAACTACTGCTATGATACCGACATTTGCTGATGGTATTACACAAGTATTTATTAAGACCTTTTTTTGCTGATTTTATTACATTGTCGTGATAGTTTGCCTTTTATGTGAGGCTTAGTCTTATGCCTGACCATTGCACAGGAGTTCTATCGTATGTTGTGTCAGTAGTTTAATTCCGAATCTTCTGTTAACTGTTTCATGCAGTTCTGGAGGTAAGGTTTGATTTTAATTTTTATTTTTTTGCTTTGACCCAAGTAGCCACCTACTGATGGCCTTCAACTTGCTGTCCTTCACAGGCAAGTGCTTGTGAGGATGGGTCCTCAGCATCCTGTTGTGAAAGCACTTAAAGGTTTAAAATGATTTAAGCTAACCTTCTAAGTTCTAATTGAAATGTCTGATTCTTAGTTGCAACCCATCAGCTATCTATGGCCCTTAGACTCACAGCTGGGCTTCAGTCTAAGTCACAAAAACATGTTGGTTTACCCTGTGGTGGTGATTTTGTGTATGGCAGAAATAGGAATGCAGCAACTTGCCTCTCCAGTCAGTCTAAGAACACCCGTTACTTAAGTAGATATTTTCTGTTTAACGAGGTAGAATCCCCTGATAAGATTTACTATTCAGATGAGCATGTGTCTAGCTGATTAGCCCTAGAGATCTTAATGAATTTTAGAATTACCATTTCCATCAGCTTATTTTTTTTGTAATCAGCTAGTATTATTTTTTCCTATATTATCAACTGAAGAATCTTTCTTGGCTTGTATTGACTAGTCAGGTGATAATTTGCCTCTTGCATCTCCCTTTTGAAAAGATACCACCCGGTATCACAAATTCAGCAGTTTTACTTTTGTATTGAATTACCTAGGAGCACTGATTGACCAGCTTAAGTAGAATGCTTAGACTCTGTTTAAAAAGACCTCAAAATTGGAAGATCTAGCAAATACTAAGCATTTGGAAGTCATTAAAGCGTGTGCTTTGGCAGCCCTAACAGAACATACCTGGGTGTCCGTAAGGTGATTTATGTGCAAGACAGTGTTTTGATGCATCTGAGATACAGAAAGCTAAAACTTAAATCAGTGCTACATTCATAAAAAATGCTGCAAGCCTGGAGGTCCTGATGTTAGATAGATACAGTAGCTTTTCAACACTGACTTCCTAAATCCAACTAGATATTTCTCCTGTTTCCTACTGCTAAGTTGGTAGGTGAGGCATAGAACTCAACATACTTGTTACAGCAACAAGTACTTCAGAATTGGTTTGAGTGCCCTGTGTGCATTGAAGAACCACCTTAATGACAGGTCCCTCAACTATGATTTATTTGGAGTGGATGTGTAAATCATGTTGTCTCTCACATGCTGAAAGAACTAACTTTTCTAGCTAAGGGAAGGAGCACCACAAATTTGTTTTGCTGATTTGTTTAGTGATCTTCATGCAAAAACTCTTCAACAGGCATGGAGGTAACAAAGACTCTGAGGACTAGGACTTGGTTGATTTAGGAGAGTTTCAGTAACTCTGCAGATTCTCATAGATCTGTATTCAGCTTGGTAACTCCAGGAGTTACCAGGAGTCACAGGAGTCACGTAGGATGTGCGTTATATAACATCTAGTAACACGGGATGAATTGCAGCTGCTGGCCTCATGGGCTTCTGGACATAAACCCCCAGTTAAAATAGGGCTGTTACATAGCAAAGCTATGACTCTAACTTGAAACTCAATTTAAGATATGTTGCCTGAACATAGCCTGGGCTTGAGTTGATCTGCAGCTTTGAGAGATGGATTTGTTTGTGGGCTGTGGGTTTTTTGTTTGTTTTCCTGTTTTGTCTGGGCTAACAGTACAAAAAAAAACTTCACCAAAGTGCTTTGCTGAACCTTGCTGTCATGCGTTACTAGCAAACGTGCTTCAGCAGGGTTCCTCGGTGGACGTGCTGCTTCAGGTTTGAGCATGTTTTTTCAGTTTGACGTATAACCTTACAAGTAGTTTAAGAAATGGTGGAAAGTCTCCCAAATTTAAAAATAATATGCCACTGTAAACATGTGCATGGAAAATTATGGTACACTGCCTTGTGAAGGGATGCCCTTAAATAGCCAAGGAACTTCTTTTTATATAAGCAATCCATCCAGCCTTTTGAACTGCTGTTTTGTAGTCCTGCGTAGAAGCAACCCTCATAGTTGGTGTGAGGTGGAACTGTTTGGTGACTTCTGGTTCTGTTGGTGAGATGACCTTACTCCTTTGTCAGAAAACATTACTTGTAGATGACCAGTTCTGCATCTGGTATGTAGTGGCTCAGTAAGAGCTTGCATACTTCTTACTTTGTGTAATGTATGCTTCCTGCAGCTTTATTGATATTTCTACTGCCTTGGCTTGGAGAATCATAGGATGGTTTGAGTTGGAAGGGATCATCTACTTCCAACTCCCCTGCCATGAGCGGGGACACCTTGCACTAGATCAGGTTTCTCAAAGCCCTATCTAACCTGGCCTTGAGCACTTCCAGGGATGGGGCATCCACAGCTTCTCTGGGCAGCCTGTGCCAGTGTCTCACCACCCTCATAGTGAAGAGTTTCTTCCTAGTATCTAATCTAAACCTTCCCTCTTTTAGTTTAAAGCCATCGCCCCTTGTCCTGTCACTGCACCCTCTGATGAAGGGTCCCTCCCCAGCTTTCCTGCAGCCCCCTTTAGGTACTGGAAGGCTGCTCTAAGATCTCACCAGAGCCTTCTCTTCTCCAGGCTGAAAAACCCCAGCTCTCTGAGCTTCTCTCCATAGCAGAGGTGCTCCAGGCTCCTGGTCATCCTCATGGCCCTCCTCTGGACCCACTTTAATAGGTCCATGTCCTTCTTATGTTGGGAGCGCCAGAGCTGAACACAGCACTACAGGTGGGGTCTCACAAGAGCAGGCAGAGTAGAGGAGTACAATCGCCTTCCTCAGCCTGCTAGCTACACTTCTTTTGGTGCAGCCCAGGATATGGTTGGCTTTCTGGGCTGCAAACATATCTTGCTGGCTTGTGTGGAGTTTTTCGTCCACCAGTAACCCAAAGTGCTACTCCACGGGGCTGCTCTCCATCCATGCATTTCCACCCAGTCTGTGCTGATGTTTGAGATTGCCCTGACCCAGGTGTAGGACCTTGCACGTGGCCTCGTTGAGGTTTGTGAGGTTCACATGGGCCCACCCCTCAAGCCTGTCCAGGTCCCTCTGGATGGCATCCCTTCCTTCTGTTATGCCAATTGTACCACTCAGCTTGGTGTTGTCTGCGAACTTGCTGTGGGTGCGCTCAGTCCCATTGCCCGTGTCAGCAACAAAGATGTTAAATAGTGCTGGTCCCAATACAGATCCCTGAGGGACACCACTCATCAATGGTCTCCACCTGGACATTGAGCCGTTGACCGCAACTCTTTGAGAGCAACCATCCAGCCAATTCCTTATCCACCGAGTGGTCCATCCGTCAAATCCATGTCTCTCCAATTTAGAGACAAGGATGTCGTGCAGGACAGCATCAAATGCTTTGCACAGGACCAGGTAGATGACATCTGTAGCTCTCCCCTTATCCACCAGTGCTGTAGCTCTGTCGTAGAAGGCCACCAAATTTGTCAGGCACGACTCGCCCTTAGTGAAGCCATGTTGGCTGTCTCCAATCACCTCTTTGTTTTCCGTGTGCCTTAGCATAGTTTCCAGGAGGATCTGCTCCATGATCTTGCTGGGCACAGAGGTGAGACTGACTGGTGCCCCAGGTCTTCCTTTTTTCCCTTTTTAAAAACAGGGAGTTATGTTTCCCCTTTTCCGGTCACTGGGAACTTCACCAGACTGCCACAACTTCTCAAATAGGATGGATAGTGGCTTAGCAACTTCATCTGTCAGTTCCTTCAGGACCCTGGAGGCATCTTGACAGGTTCTGTGGACTTGTGCGCATTCAGGTTCCTTAGATGTTCTCAAACCTGATCCTCTCCTATAGTGGGTGGTTCTCCATCCTCCCAGCCCCTGCCTTTGGATTCCGTGACTTAGGCAGTGTGGCTAGAGCACTTGCTGGTGAAGACCGTGGCAAAAAAGCTGAGTACCTCAGCCTTCTCCATATCCTAGGTAACCAGGTCTCCCATTTCCTTCAGCACAGGGCCCGCATGAGGGGGAGGGGAGAAGAGAGACTGTCATGGTTTGGAAGACAGGTCCCCACTCTTGGATTACCAGCTTGGATTCTGTTTCTGGGATTTGTTCCTTTATAGGACAGTTTCTGCAGTGATAACACATCTTTGAGATCCACTTCTACAGTGTGTTGGTGTTACTTCTTCTTTCAGATCTGAAATTCTCATAAAGTAACATTAGAAGTATGAGAGTTTGAATTGACATATCTGAGCAGTTATTTGCAGCTGGTATGATTGAGTGCATTTCCTACCTGACTTGGAATTATTCTCAGGGGATCCTTTGAACTGACCTCTAAGTAAGGGTTCAAGTAGGTTGGATAAATGACAAGGCCTGTTAAAATGTAGAAGTTAGTATAAAAGTTATCTAGCTCTTCATGAAAACTATACTATTGATCTTAAGCCTTCTGAGGAGCCCAAGTGTTAGTTTCCACTATTTATCAGTCATTACATTCCTTTCTGCCATCTGTGCAAAGGCCTTTTGAAGTGTTCCACGTGTTTTGTAACTGTATTCAGATTCTATTATCTCTTTTAATTCCTAGTTCAGATAGAATTCAAACCAGGAACACTGTGTTTGTCTTCCCTCTAGAAGTGAAGTTTGCTATTTCTCTGTTTCAGTAGAAACCTAAGGTGTTTTTTGACAATGAACTGTTTATTTCTGTGGCTTTAATATTGTTTTAGTTTAGAAAGACAGAAAAATCTAAAAATAAAACAGATGGCTAGAAAAACTACGTTCAATTTGCAGCCTCTGTATGCCTGAGATAGGAGTTTATAATTAAGTTAAGAACAACATACCCAACTTCTCTTTATTTTTCTTTTTTCTTGACTACAGTAACAAAGAACAATGTCTTTATGCCATCAAGTTTCTGTGAACCTTCTACAGGCAATTCTGACTCAGAACCAGGTAAGCTTCCTTAGTTTTTTTCCTCCTTTTTTTTTTCAGCAAACTGCTGACAGTCTGTCACAATCCAAAATATTCTGACACTTCAGAGTTAGACCCTACTGGGAGAATGGAAATGGTGGTTCTGGTCTTACAGCTCTTATCTTGCTTACTTCATTGCTTGTTCTCATGCTTGCTGAAGGTAATTAAAACAACAAATATCAAAATTCATAAATGCTTTGGGAGTGGTGGAGTGCAACATGACTCTATTCCCATCCGTTAGCCTCAAGATGAAACTTCAGGGAAATGTCACTTGTCTACCCAAGATACTATTTTTTGATACCAAGACCAAATCAGCCATAAGCTATGGTCATGATCTTGTTGTACCATGACCTGTGAACCCGATGTTCGCAGTAGTGCTTATTTTGTTGACCACGCTTGTTCTGCCAGGTTGTTGTATTGGTGCCACTGTATAGCTTGTGGTCATCTTATGCTTAACTGGCACAAGAATAATGAAGTTCAGTAAGGTGATAAGGTGCTGAGACAGTCGTCTTATTCTGAGCACAGCTGCTACACCTCTTCAAGAAAACATTTTGTCTTGTAAGTTCTTGGGGGAACTCATTTGCTAATAGTTGCAGATTTATGAATATTATCTTTTTGAAATTTAGGTATTTTCTCTAAAAGCCTTAACTTTAGTAAGTACAACTATGTGATATTTTTTGCCTTCATACTATGAAAGCATAAGGTAACAGCTAATGGAATTACAAGAAATTAAGAAATTAATTTTTGACTTAGCTCATGATAATTGGCAGTTGGTGCTTGTTAGCATCTGTCATAGTCATGCTTTTGGTGATTCTTTTTTTCTTTGATTCTCACTTAAAAACCTCTAAGTACTTTCACAGAAAGAACTCCATTTCTCTTGTGAAATTGCTTGTTTTATCTTTCTCTTAAAAAACAATTTTGAATATTTTTACTTGCAACAACTTTTCTGACTTCATGATGTAGATGTGCTGTGATCACTGGGAACTTTAAATTCTGGAAGAAGGGGTCTTGTTCTTTGGAAATCTCATTATGACTTTGCATTGGGTATTTGTAAAGCTTGTGGGTTGTTACAATGGGGAAAGCATGAGCAGTTTTATGACCGTCTAAAAGTAGGTTACATCTGTAGTATTTTACTTCTATGTCCTTGTAATTTTGTGTTTTGCTTCTAGAGGAAAAGAGCAGTGGATTCCGGCTGAAACCACCAATACTTATTCATGGTCAAGCACCTAGTGCGGGTAAGCTCAATGTTTTTTGCAGCAATAGAATGAAGTCGTAGTAGTTCAAGCATTTTTATTTATTTAGGAGTTTTCTCACACTTCTGTGGTAGCTGGAAGATGTCAAAACCTGTGAGTAGGCGCATCGGAATTTTGGCTTGGATCAGTCATGCATTTCTGAAACGGGACTCCTGGTTGCCTCTGCATAGCATGCTTTGGCTCAGTTAAAGTAGTCCTGGGCTGCATGGACTCAGTTCCTTTAGTATCGAACTGGAACAAAAGGTGTGCTTCAGGACTGTGCTAAAAAAGTTCTTAGCTATTAATGTGCACTCAGACCGTTTACCCTCACTTTCTTCTCTCTCAGGCCTTTGAATAGAGCATAGGTGTTGCGTTGTTGATGACACCTGTTCTGCTGTATAGTTTTGTTCTGAGCTTCTTATTTTCTAATGTAGACCTAGCCAGTATTGGAAGGACATTAATATTACAGCTTACGGGAGTTTAAGGAAAGAAAACATTTGGTAATGGAAGTGATTATTTGTAATGTATATGGAAACTGTTTTTCATTTTCAGGAAGCGTAGTAAATTAAAGAACGTAATCAAATTGTGTTCTTATGAGAAGCTGACATATGAATGTTTGGACTTAAGATATAGGTGTATTTTGATTGTTGTCACGTCCCTTGGGGTGACTGGCCTGAAATGGAACTAGTTACGAAATATCAAATAGAGTTGGCATGGGCAGTAGCTTCTGTCGCAGTATCTTAATGGATCAAGGATTCATCTTTTTTTTTTTTTTGTGAAGAAATCTGAATCTTTTGGAATTGCTATAGCCTTCTAGAGTTGATGTTAAGATTTCGTTTTTAGTAGGTTGTTTCATGTTGGCTGGCTTTTTTGAATCAGAGCTGAATTAAAGGATTGTAGCACCTTGTGTCTTTCTACAGCAAACCAGAGAGGCCAAGTTAACTCAAAAACCCAAAAGGTTGTTAAATGAAACAACACATAAATTTATTGTGCTGCCAGTGCATTTGATCATATGAAGAACGAAAAAATTAATTTATCAGTATCTGGAAGTGATTTCATTAGAAGGAGAAAAGGACTTGGAATGTGTAGTTGAGTAATATGTCAGTGAATAGATAGGATTACTTACGTACTGTTCACTTCTTACATTTTTGACCTTTATTTCTGAGTTAATGTCTCAAGCTCTCCTATGTTTTCCTGGATAAGACAGAGAATATATTCAAAGATGTCTTTTGAGGCTAGAAAGCAAATGGTTGTCTTCTCTATGTGGGACTAATTCTTTTTTCAGGGTGGAGTAAGGGATGGGAAAGAAGGGGGGTGGAAGCTTTTTAAATGACTAGTGTTCTGTTATGTGCTCTGTTGGAAGCACTTACGGAGGAGATTAAATTTTTAAACTTTAAAGCTCTTGAAAAAACTTACCATTTGCAGGTCTCCCAAGCCAGAAACCGAAGGAACAGCAGCGAAGTGTGCTACGTCCTGCAGTATTACAGGCACCACAGCCAAAAGCTTTCTCGCAGATGGGTAAATAATGCTTTTGCTTTCTGGAATACCACAGAGGAAGAACAAAAATACTAAATCTGTTTTGTGCAGCAGTCTGATTTTACTGAGCAGCCGCCTTTGGTTTTCTAAGTTTCTCCTTTCTGAAAGGAAACATCTTACATGCTAAGTATATCTGTGTTACATAAAAGGTAACGCAATCAAGCCGTCAGTTTTAGTGTGGATGACTCTCTGACATTGCCAGGCTCTGAACTTTGTTGTAGCCCATGCTTGATTTTTGGAATTAAAAAAAAATTCTAGGAGTGTGGATTGGCAGTCTCAAATGACAGCACTGACCATGGCATAGTAAGCTACTGCTTATGTGGTAGACTTCAGCTAGCTGCAAAGTGAAGTAAAATGCCTAAATCACTAGCAAGTGCTTCCAGGCTGGGGAACTTTCTGAAGCAGAGACTCTGAATTTGATTTTTCATTGTTAGTTTGGTCATATTGATTGTTTGATGTATTACTACGGAATTTAATACAGCTAATAGAGACATAATTGGAAACTGAAAGTTAAAGCAAAAAGTTGTTTGAGGTGTTTGTCTCTTAAACTCTTATGCTTCCCTGGCTCTTCTGCCTTGTTTGGAAGTTCAGTTCTGTTCTGAAACAGAAGTAACTTCAGCTACTGCTGAATTTGACGTTGAACCAAACATTTCTCACTTGATTTCTTGGTGTGCCTATTGGCACAGGTTGGATTCTACAGAGGACTGACACTTTGGTGTACAAATTTGCAGTGGGAATTTGGTATGTAAGTAGCAAGATCAGCCCAAAAAGAAGTCCTAAAGTATTAGATTTGGAGGGGGATGGTTGCTTGAAGTTGTAATGTGTTGAAGCCCACGCAATATTTATACAGACTAAGTGACGTTTTGCTGACTTGGTTTTTCTGCATTTGGAATTTTGATTCTGCAAAGAGTTGCTGAATTGCTGTCCTTATGCCTCTACATCACAAAACTGTCCTAGAAAATGCTGTGGGAATCCTGTAGTTTACATTGACACGTTTCATGTATTCAAAAAAAAAAAAAAGAGAGAAAACAGGATGCCATTTACTATAGAAAACTATTATGTGTTTTGCTCTAAATGTCAAGAGAATTAATGTCAGCTTGTCATTTCTTGTTGCAGTTCTGAGCAGCGGGACCAATGGCGTAAACATCCCACCAGATTCTGCAGCCACGTCGGAATCACTAAGTAATGCAACACTGAAGAGTTCTGACTCTGAAGACAAGGTGAGATGGAGAAGGATTTAAAGGACACTCAATTTGATGGAATTTAAAACAAGTATTCTCTGAATAGAATCTGCTCGTTAATATGAGTGCAGTTTCATCAGTGATGACCCTCTGATCTATCCGTACTATGGTAGCGCACTTTAGGAGTAATAGTAGGTTTTATACTGTCTTAATAGTACACTGTGTTTATATTTACTAAATCAAGAACTGTAGCAAAGACTTGCTGAATTCAAATACCATAGACAATTTAGGATGGTATTAGTCTTCTGTGTTTTTTTTTTTTCCTTACAAAATACCAAAAAATTGCTCAGTTCTGCTTCTACTCTCATTGGTTTCTTTTATCCCTTTAGCTTTGTTTCTAGTCCTACTGTAAAATCTTACTGCTGCATGGATGATGCCGTTCCCACCATAGGCATTGAATTCCTGTAATTAGGATATCTTGGTTCTGTGGACTGATAGTCAGAATACTGCTATTTCCTTTGATCAGACTGCATGAAGAAATGCATCTTCCTCCTGCAGGTTCATCTCTTAATCTGTGTGTGGGGAGTGGGTCAGGAGAGTAAGGAACTTTCATCTTTGAGAGGAGAAAAGCTGACTCATCATCCAGTGGCCGTTGCCAGATCTGACTGCTGCTCCTGTCAGGCCAGAACTGAGGAAGCATTTACAGAACTCCTATTCCAGTCTGAAGAGGCTTTGGTTTTGAGCAAGGGGCACTGAGCAGTTTACATTGTGTGTTCAGTCTTCCTTCTCAGACTGCCTAGCAAAAAACCATCACCTGCCCATGGATGGATCTTGATTTCTAACAGTTGAATGTGGAATGGTGTTGGGAAGTGTGAGGATAGAAAGCATACAGGCAACTGAAGTGAATGAGTGACACTTAAAGAAGTTTGGAGACTGGAGCTGATAGTCGGTAAAAAGCCCAGAGGCAGCAAATAATTTCTGTACAGGAAACGGTGGAGGGAGATTAGAGGTTGTGAGGGGCTGGAAAACTTGAGCTGGGGGAAAACACATGTAAGTGCATAAAAAGTTGTTTATTTGGTATGTTGAAAGGAAGGTAGTGTTCTGTGTTCTCTGCAGTGTCTAGTCCATTCTTTCCTGTAAGTGTTGAGCTAACTACTGGTATCTTATGATATGCTGACTGAGAGCATAAGGAGGATGTTTGGTGATTTTGAGCTGTACCATTTTTTTGTTTGTTCTGGGGGTTATTTTTCTGGCTTCCGTAGAGAGTGGATTGCTTTTTGATGCCACATTGAGCATTGCAGAGCACCCACCCAGGAAGACCAAGCAGACAGGACCTAGAAGATGGGGAGGGACTCTTCATCAGGGAGTGTGTAGTGACAGGACAAGAGGTGATGGTTTTAAACTAAAAGAGAGAAGGTTTAGATTAGATATTTGGAAGAAATTCTTCACGATGGGGATGGTGAGGCCCTGGCACAGGCGGCCCAGAGAAGCTGTGGGTGCCCCGTCCCTGGCAGTGCTCGAGGCCGGGCTGGATGGGGCTGTGGGCAGCCTGGGCTGGTGGGAGGTGTCCGTGCCCGTGGCAGGGGCTGGAGCTGGGTGGGCTTTAACGTTCCTTCCAACCCAAACATTTTATGGTTTTTAATAATGCTACAGTATGTAAAAATTTACTTCAAATTCAAGTCTTTATTTTGAGATCTGAACAACTAAGCAGAAAGACTTCAAATGTGAATGGCTTTTTAAGGTTTAGGTAGTCTGTACAGAAACGTAGTGAAGGACTACTGCCATAGTTAAATAGCAGTAAGTATATTCGTTGCATGGACTAGCATGAACTTGTTGTGGGACATGGTTGTTATTTTTGTATACGTCATTAAGGAGACCCGCTATATGTTTTTAACACCCAAAAGTCCTCTTTTGTTTTTAATCCAAGTTCAGAAATACTGACCTGGGAGGAGGTTTTCAGTTATAAGAAAGCTCTTCAGTCTAGGTGTTAAGGATCAGTGAAAGCTAAATACTGTGTTTCAAAGGTTTGTAACTGAACACTTGCTATCTTACCAAGGACTGTGGTGGGATATTCTTCATTGTCTTGGCATTTGTAGTCAAGATTGTCAATCTGCCTGAAACGTTCTAGCACGGCTGTAAGTAAAAGGGGTTGTTAAAATAGTGTTAAATGCTGAAGTGTCTCTGCAGAATATTAGATTGTTTGATATTAACAAATGGTTACTTTTGAAATTAAAAGTTTCATTTTAATAATTCTATGTGCCTATCTGTGGCATATATTTGATGTACCACAGGGAAAGCATCCTTGTGAAGGTAAGTCTACATGATATTTTGCAATCAGATATCAGCCTGGTTTGTCTTTGTAAGAGCAGATGTGAGCCATGTTTCATGGTCTTATTTTACTGACAGAAAAGATTTTTCTTAGAGGTCTGGGTCTGGTGCTTACACAGGGTAGGAGAGTAGAAATATTGTCCGGCTGTTGTCCTGCTCTGAGCATCTCTGTGGTGACCTGTGCCTATTTGGACTTGGTGTTGTCCGTCTCGATTGAAAATCTCCAGCTTCAAAGTCCTTAGATGGATACAAGCTTTAGTCTTCTATTCAACCTCCCTTGACTGGAGGGAGAAGGTAGTGGCAGAAAGTCATCAGATGTTCAGGGGAAGCTGGATGCTCAGCTGGTCAAGCCTAGCATGCAAGCTTTTGGTCCTTTTCGCAGCAGGGAGATACTGGTAAGGGTCCAGAAGGAAGAAAACCTATTAAGGAGAACCTAGCCTAATGGTTTTTCCTTTTGTTCAACAGAATGCTCCCTTATCCTGTCCACACCATTCAGTGGTGGAGGACTACTCCCAGCAGGCAACACTGGCCCATTTCTGACTACGAGCAGAAAAAGGATGTCTTTGAAATGGCAGAATTGGAATCTGAAGGGAGATGATACAGCTAGGTTATGGAAAGGTTGCATCCCTTAAACATAACACGGGATTTGAAAAGCAACTTTAGACCCAATCCAGTGTTACTTTCCCATGTCTACTTCCCCCTATCCAATATGTGGGGAAAGTGCTGTGGCTGGCAGCCCATGTGTAGCACCTGTATACACCACCACCCTGCATGAGAAACTAACAGGAGGACTTGGAGGTCTATGTGCAGCCGCAGTGCTGCAACCTTATTGGGATCAGAAATATACAGGAGGATCACTTGGACAACTGCAGTACTGCATTGGATACATATGGGCTTTTAAGGAAGCAGAGCAGGAAAGACAAGAAGGGAATGTCTTCAGCTATGCTCAAAGAAGCTGCATGAATGCAGAAGGCTTTGATTTGGAACAGGTGCTGAGCTGGTCAAGGGTTTATGGGTTAAGATCAGAGGGGAAGCCAACAAGGGGGAGATTAAGGTGGACCTCTGCTAGAGCCGGACTGATCAAGAGGAGGAGGTAGCTAAAGCCTTTTGAGAAGGCTTGAGAAATTTCACGATTGCAAACTGAACGGGGAACTTTAAGTACTTTGAAACCTGATGGCAACATGTCCAGGTAGAAGTACTCTAGGAGATGGGAGGAATAAATCAAGGACAAATGCTTTGATGCAGGTGCTGGATAAGCTGGCCAGGAAGGTGTGCTCAGCTGAACCTGTTGTCTACAACAGAGGAGTGGTTAGAAATACAAAGGCTGAGAGCAGCTGTGACTGGAGGAGCTATAAGATGGAGTTTGAGAGCCCAAGGGAAGTGGGGAAGATGAGTAGCAGAATAAAGACCCAAACTTCAGGACAGAAGACTTGTTCAGGGAGCTTGTTGGTAGGATCCTGAAGGGCAGGAGTGCTAGGGAGAGCTTGTTCTCTTTACAGACAACCACCTCAGAGGATGAGTAATTTATCTTGATGTGCAGGAAACTGGGCAAGTGTGGCAGGAGGCCAGCATGGATGAAGGGAGAGCTCCTGAGCTCAAGCGCAGAAAGGAAGTGTACAGAAGGTAGGAAAGAAGTTGAGCTACCCAAGAGATATACAAAATGATTGGATGTTTGGGGAGAGAACTGGGAAAGCCAAAGCTCAGCTGGAGTTGGAAATGACAGGGATGAAAGGGCTGCAAGAAGGGCTTCTACTGGTACATTAGCAACAAAGGCAAGATCAAGGAAAAATACGGGCCTGCTTCCAAATGTTGAAGGGAACCTAGTGGTGAAGGACATGAAAAAGGCTGAAAGAGTCAATGCCTTTGCCTTGGTTTTTACTGTTAAGGTCTTCTGTCGGGTGTCCCTGGTGTCTTCTCCTGGTGGAAGAATTCTAGGGGAGTGACATATTACAGCAGATTTATTTAAGGACCACCTAAGCCAATTTGAGATATCAAGTCCATAGGACCAGACAGGATACTCCATGGGTACTGAGGGAGCTGGCTGGTATCACTGTGAGACCACTGCCTATTAACAAAACGTTGTGATGTCTGGGGGACGTCTCGTTTGCCCCCCCCCCCCCGTAACAATGACACCTATTTTCAAGGGCAAGAAAGAGGATCCACGAAACTACAAACTATTTAGCCCCTTTCTTCTCCGTTCCCAAGGAAGGAGTCCTTACACGTGAAGGACTTTATAGTGGTTGAGAGCAGTGAGCATGGATTTACAAAGGATAAAACATAATGACCAGCCTGTTCTTTTTTGCTGTGATGGGATGATTGGCTATGCAGAGAACAATACTTGTTTTGGTTTTTGTTTTGTTTCCTTAACTTTAGCAAGGTCTCTGACATAGATTTTTGCCAACATCATTGTTAAAGCCAAACTGGGGAGATGTACTGGTTGGGTAGAATTTAAAGCGAGTGGAAAATTGGCTGAACCAGTGAGCTTTGAGGGTATCAGCCAGTGGTTCAAAGTCTGATGGATGGCTAGTCATGAGAGGTGTTCCTTTAGGGCAGATCCTGAGGTCAGTACTATTTAATGTTTATGGGAACAACCTGGCAAGGTGGAGTGAATCTCATGAAGTTTGTGGACACCGGTAAACTGTGAGGGTAGGGGGAAATGGTCAACGTGTTGGAAAGCAGGGCCATTCAGAGGGAATCTCAGCAGGCTAGAAAAATGGGCCAAGAAAAGTTAACTGATGGTGAACAAGTGCCAAGTCCTGTACCGGGGTTGAGTTGAGCCACATGTCATAAGGACAGAAGAGTGACTGGCTGGAAAGCAGCTTTACAGACAAGGGCTTAGAGATCCTGATGTTGCACAAAGGATGTTGAGACAAGTTAGTATGTACAGAGTTTAGCAGGATCCATAGCTGATAATATTAACTCCAAGGTTAGTAACAATTTTATTTTGGAGAAGGGAGGGCAAAAGGGGAGAGAGAAAAAGGAAAACTGCCCAGGGGCCAGCCAGGAAAACAAGTGACGGGTTCTGCCAACAAGCATCTTCCTCAGGGCGTCCTCTCCAGCAGAGCAGGTAGTACCCCCATAATAATTTTCCTGCAGTAACTATGTAGCTTTCATCAGGACATGCTCAAGCTTCCTTTTTTTTTTATGGTACTGTTAGTGCAGATTGGAGCATGCTTTGAGGGGCAGCTGTTGTGTGCTGATTATTTGTTAAACTCTATGCATGCTTATTGTTGGGTCCTCTCATGTAAACCAAAAGCTTACAGCTAAAGAGGAGGAAAACAGGGGAGAAGGAGGAGGTGATTCCTGTCCTGGTTGCAGTTGCTTCCCATGAGACCGTGCTGTAACACTACTGTCAGGGTTTGGAGGTGCAAGGCCCTGAGTATAAGAATATGAGAATAATAAGGGAAAATTGCTGCCACAGGTGCTCTGGAAAATACTGTTATGGCAGCTGCAGTGAAAGGTTGCAGAGCTGCTAGTGGGAAGTTCAATGCAGAGGTGCAAATAGAAGGCCCTTAGCAGTACAAAAGGTTCAAGAACCTTAATGTCCTCTGAAAGAGTGACAACAAGTTGAGTATGAATGAGTGGTGCATACTTTAAGACAAACAATGTGCTGGCCTGCTTTGCTAAGACTATAGCCAATAAATTAAGAAAAATGACTATTCCCCTTTTTTTGATAGGGTGAAAAAGCTGGGTATGTTCTGCTTGGGTAAAAGAAATCTAAGGGAGGGAAATTGAGTTGTTCTCAACTATCTAGCATGAGATTGTAGCAAGACAGAAAGAGAGCTGGAAGTGCCTATCAAAAAAAAAAAGAGTCAACAAGTGTGGGGAAGGGGGACTCCAGTTGGATAGTAGGGCAAAATTACTGCATTTAGTACATTCAAACATTGAAACAGGCTACACAGACTGTAGAGCTGCCATCCTTAGATTTGTATTTAAACTTGACTGTACAATGTCCTAGGCAGCCAGCCTAGCGTAACTTCATGTTGATACCGCTTTGAGCACAGTTTAGACCAAATGGTGTTTAAAGATCCCTTAACTGTTCTGTAATTCCTTAAGAAAAATTCTCTGAACAACAATTTTTTTTTTAAAATGTAAAATTTGCCTTGTAGCTCTGAAGATGTTATTGGCTTGGTGTTGTAAATGACTGTGACTCACCATATCATAACGTTTGTTTTTTGCTTGAAGAAAATGATCTTAATTATCTAGGCTAAGGTTTTCAATTTCTTTCTTTAGGCAGGAGAATGTCAGAAAGAGTCCAACAATACTTCAGATGATGACAGCTGTGAGAAAGCGGAGTTAAATGCACAGCAAGCGTTTGTATTTGGGCAAAACTTAAGAGATAGAGTTAAGGTAAACACATGCTTGTTATCTTGACTGAGTTTATGCACTTAAGTGAGGATAAAAAACAGTGGACTAGATCATTTGTAGGCAAGAGTGTTGCACGTTTTATGAAGTTCTTCAAAACCAATATATAATGGTTAAAACTTCCATGCATACATGCAAAAACAGAAGCTGTGTACACAATTCAGTTGGCTGTTTAGTAAAACCAGTCTTTTGAGTTATTTTGTAAACTCCTATTACTGGTATAAGTAAAAGCACCTATTGCAGTCATAGATAACATCTGAAGATCAGTGCAACGTAATATTTTCTCTTGCCTTTTGGGTCAGAATTAAGTTGAAATGTGTTCCTAAGATGCTCCAATGCAAACAAGACTTCACAGAAAAGGTAGGAAAAGAAAAACAGGGCAGCATGGGTTCAAACCTGTGCGTGAAGTATTTGGGGTTGGATTGTTTGTACCGCCTTTTAATACAGGTTTGTACAGATTTCCTAGCATAACAAAAGAAAAAGTGTAAAACTGGGCCATAGGCTTATTTTATGGTAGAAAGTGTTTGTGGATAGAACTTTGTCTTGGGGAAAAAAAGAGCTGAAAACGTTGTGGTTCATAGTTAAAGCTGTCTTAAATATTTTTGTAGCTAGGAGATGAAAGCGATGAAACTGCTGATGTGCAGAATGCTGGCCTTCCAACATCAGACACACCTTCTGCAACGAATTATTTTCTACAGTACATCAGTTCCAGGTGAGGCTACAGAGAATCTTATAGGACAGTTCCTTATTTTGTGGTCAAAATTATTTGTGATTCTGCTCTTTTTTGGATGCAGGACCTATAACTAGGTCACTGGGAACCCAGGCTTCTGAAGAAAGGAGGTAGCAAACTTCAATTTTTTTTTCTGATTTACTTTTGTCTTTAATTTCTCTCTGATCATGGTTACACAGAACACCTCCTGTAAAAACAGGTGCATTCATAGCATGATCTCAGCTGTGCACTTTGGATGTCTTTACATCATGAGAGTCTCCAGGACATTTTCTTCCTACTCATGCCTACAAGTGGAAGGTCTAATTGGCTGTCCCAGAACAATTTTGGTTTTGGGGCCATCTTTCCCTGTGACCTTACAGTATAATGGTGGTTATAGAGCCTCTAGTTTATTGCCTTGTTCCTTTGAAACACTTTTAACCTTGAAATTTGCTGATCAGTTGTGTGGAGTTCCCTAGGTATGTGCAACAAACTTTATGCCATTGCTAAGTTGTTCAGGCATGACAGTCTTCAGAAATGTGTTCCTACAGCGCATGTATAACAACTTTGAGAGCCTTCTTAATATGCCTGGCATGTTACAGGTAATACTGCTTCCAGTTGCTATGTATATGTATCGATGGCGAATGTATCAAAGAGGAGGAAAATGTTGTTGTTGTTTTTTTCCCCCTCCAGGATGTGTTGTCTTTGCTTATGCTGTGACGTAGGTACACTGTAGGTACACAGGTTACCAGAGTTGCTTACTGTAGTATGTGTGAGTGAGCATCAAACCCATCTTCATGTGACCCAAATGGTCATGAAAGAGGAGTACACCTGAGAGTATACTCTCCCTTGCTTTGTTTTAGGCACTTAACTTAGTCAAAACTTTTCCTTCTCATAGATGCTAATTTGGGCACTGATGCTATCCGTAGAGTCATAGAATATCATGAGTTGGAAGGGACCCACAAGGATCAGTGAGTCCAACTCCTGGCCCCACACAGGACCACCCCAAAATCAGACCCTATGTCAGAGAGCGGTGTCCAAACGCTTCTTGAGCTCCAGCAGGCTCAGTGCTGTGACCACTGCCCTGGGGAGCCCGTTCCAGTGCCCGACCACCCTCTCGGTGAAGAACCTTTTCCTAATACCCAGCCTGACCCTCCCCTGTCACAGCTCTGTGCCATTCCCTCTGTCCTGTCGCTGTCCCCAGAGAGCAGAGATCAGCGCCTGCCCCTCTGCTCCCCTCGTGAGGAAGCTGCAGGCCACCATGAGGCCTCCCCTCATCTCCTCTTCTCTGGGCTGCACAATCCCAGTGACCTCAGCCGCTCCTCACACGTGTTGCCCTCCAGACCCCTCACCATCTTTGCTGCCCTCCTCTGGACACTCTGTAATAGTTTCATGTCCTTCTTATACTGCAGTGCCCCAAATGGTACGCAGTACTAAAGATGAGACCAGAGCAGGACGATCCCTTCTCTTGCCCGGCCGGCAGCGCCGTGCCTGACGCACCCAGGCCATGGCTGGCCCTGCTGGCTGCCAGGACGTGCTGCTGACCCGTGTTCAGCTTGATGTCAGCCAGAACCCCCAGATCCGTTCCTGCGGAGCTGCTCTGTAGCCTCTCATCCCCCAGTCTGTACATATAGCCAGGGTTGCCCCATCCCAGGTGTAGAATCTGGCACTTGCTCTTGTTGAAGTTCATGCGGTTGGTGGTTGCCCAGCTCTCTGGTTTGTCAAGGTAGTGGGTAGTATTAGTGGGTAGTATTGGTGATAGGATGACGGTTGGACTAGATGATCTTGTAGGTCCTTTCCAACCTTGTGTTTCTATGATCTCTCTGCAAGGCCTCTCTACTCCTCCAGGGAGTCAGCAGCCTCTCCCAGTTTGGTGTTGTCTGCAAACTTACTTAGTATATGTTTGAGTCCTGCATCCAAGTCATTTATGAAAACATTGAAGAGAACTGGCCCTAAAATGGAGCCCTGGGGAACCCCACTAGTGACTGACCACCAGCCTGATGTAACCCCATTTACTACAACCCTTTGAGCCCAACCCATCAGCCAACTGTTCACCCAACACATTACGTATTCATCTAGCTGTATGCTGTCCAGTGACTCCCTTAACTCAGGGATCTATACTTCTTAATTTTTGAGATTCGCGTAGGCTACAGTCTAAGGAAGGTTCTTTAAGAAAGGAGGGAGGGAGAGAAGCTAATGGGTAGCCACACACTGTAAAGCAGGAGACTCCTTAAGGAGACCATGTTGAAGGCTGAAAGCATAGGCATGCTATTTTTCAAAAAGACTTCAAGTTTAAGGAGGAAGCTGTCATAGCTAATCAAGGTCACAAACAGTAAGAAATCAGCCTTCAAAAAATCAGTGCTGCTGTATCTAAACACAAAAAGAATACTGTATGCAGGCATGCTAGAAATAAAAGCCCAGTTAAGTGAACTTGACAGAGAGGGGAAAAAAAAAAAAGTACCTAAAATGACTCATCCTCTTTCAAACCTGCCAGAAGCAGGGAGCAATGCCTGGGAGTCCATGTGACCTCTTAACAATTAAGACACAGGGACAGAGAATAATTTGGACTAGACAACACTTCTGTATGTCATTGATCCAAACCCCAACACAAAACATGCCAACTTAAGTTATATTGGGCCTTTTCCTGCCAAATTTGCTTATCCATAGGATTAGAGATTCTGCAGCCACTGGACAGCATATTCCAATTTTTAGCCACTGTTGTTAGGAAGACTTTTTTTTCTTTGTATTTAATAGGACTTCACTTTTTTGCAACTTGTGTCTATTTCCTCTCATGCTTTTGCTGTAAAAGGAGCATACAGGGAAGGTGAAGTCATTGCAAATAACTTCAGTGCTTTCTATGTGTAGCTGTTGTGTGAGTTGTTGGGGTGATTATATTGCCTGACCCCTTTATGTAGTGAATGAATCAGAGGATCTGCCCTGTATTGGACAGTAGGATTTTAGTATGGAATAAAATGGCAAAATGAGCAGAAACAGGTCATCAGAACTCAGTCATTCTAAAAGAGTCCTAAAGGAATGAAAGGTTTAAATAACTGAAAAACGAAATGGTTTGTCATTTAACCACCTAAATAACAGAGGATTAGAGTTTAGCTATTTTGACTCCAGTTCTGGCGATGAGGTTCTGGACAAATTTGGATGTATGTAGGGTTAGAAATTAAAAATGTCTGAAGTCAGCAATTAATAGAAATAAATGTAAAAATAATCGATAAAATGTGATATTGTGAGAGCAAATTTTTTTTTTAAAGGGAAGTCATGCCTTATCAGCTCCTTGGCAATTTGATGAGGAAATCCTCTGTCATCTGGTCAAGGACGGTGCATTTGATATCATGTACTTGACCAGGTCCTTGCCAAAGTCTCTTAAGAAAAATAACAAATATAAGATGAGAGGGAAATCTTCTCATGATTAGAAAGAAACAGTGATGGAATAAATGGAACTGTCAGTGGAATCCTGTAGAGATCTGTTGTTACCGGTATTGTCCAGTGTGTTTCATAAATGATATGGATAAGGGGGAGAATAAAGAAAAAAAATGATTTGTTCATGGTATTAAGCTCTTCAGAGTAACATAGAGGGTCCTTATAACTAAGCAGGAGCCTAACTGCAGAAGGTCTTACAGAGAGTTTCTGATAAGTCTGTAGTGTCAGAAAAAAATTGATGGAGGTGTACATGAGCTGAGGCAGCCAGGAGAAAACTGTGCTAATTTTACATGCACGCTGATGCGTTCTGAACTGACAGCCTTCACCACTTAAGGCAATACCAACGTCAAAATGGTTTTTGCTGGTGGTATTGCTCTGTGAAAATGTTAACTCAGTAGTGGTCAAAAAAAACAAGTAGTGTTACAAAGAGCAGAAAACAATTTCTTGTTCCACAAAGCTGTGAGTTCAGGTAATTACCTGGAAAGTCACAAGGAGGACCGACTGAGAGCAATAGAGCTCCACATCTCTGCTGCTGGAAGAACTTGAGATGCAGGTTGTTTGAGGCCATGAAACAAACATACAAAAGTATCACTAAGTACGCAGAAGGAGTAGTTAGTGATTCTTTTGGAAAAAAGACCTTTCCGAGTGAGCACGAAGGCTCATCTTGTTAGGATGCATGTCAGCATCTTCCACCTGTTCTGGAAGTGTATCAGTTCCTTTATCAGGCATTGGATATTCCCTCTTGGACCTGAATGTTAGAGCCAAACTCAACTTTTAGAGAGGTATGCCTGAAGGGAAGGTGGATGAACAATGACTTGTTAAATTTTCGAGTCTGTAAAATGGTAGTAAAACTGTTGCCCTTCCTAAATAGGATTTAAAATCTGCTAATAAAAATGCCACATGTGAGGAGGTTGCTCATCCTGTAAGGAAGACGAGAAGGCTGAGTCTTGATTGTGAGACTTCTTGGGAAGGCTATAACATCGCAGCTAGTCTAATAAAAAGCATTACCCATCTCTTCCACCTTTGCTTCGGTTATGATATTGCAAGTGTTTTCATTTCAGTTCTTTCCCTGACTTTTTGAGAAAATTGACCTAAGAATGTGTAGTGGTTTGAGTTTGCTGTGCATGTAGAGTACTGTTTTTAAATAAGTACGTTATGTGATTAAATAGTAAGCCCTTGCTTAGCATTCAGCATTGCTTAATAAGTAATTAGATATATAGAAGGAAAATGTTTTTGGTGACAAAATCATTTGCCATTATTCTGAAAGAATTCTCATTCTGTAAAAATGGTATGTGCTCTCATGTTACCAAGTTGAATTAACTTTTGCTTTTGTTTCTGTGGAAGCCAGTAGTTATTTTTTTTAAAGCCTGTGATAGTTGCTCACTTTTTGAGGAATTTTATAAGTAGAGGGTAAACAGATATCTTCCTGACTTACAGAAATGTTTTTTCCCCTCCAGTATAGAGAACTCTACAAACAGTGCAGATGCATCTAGCAACAAGTTTGTTTTTGGACAGAACATGAGTGAGCGAGTCCTAGTGAGTATCCACTGTTTATGAAATGTAATTTTCTGTGTAGTTTGTGTTACGGATTCTCACTCAAGAAATGTGCGAACCTTTAATTATACTTGTCACTGGAGCACAGATTCCCTGCAGTGGTTTCCCATGTAGGTGAGTGAGTGAAATTTGGGGGTTTCATTATGAGCTATTGTATGCAACCGCGGTGCCCTCCAGGATTTCCCTGCCAAGCAGTACCAGTGTAAGCAGATAGAATGCCTTCTTTGTGGTGCATATGGTTCTCAAATCCAAGCAGTTTAAATATGGCACAGCTTGCTTCTTTTCAATAGCTTCTTCAGTATAAATATCTGAGGATGTTCCTGTCCTCCAAACTGACACAAGTTCAAGTACATGCTTCCCCACATGACGGGTTTTTCAAGTCCAGCAGTAAGGCAGCTATCTCAGTACAGAGGTACAATTCAGGAAATTCTGTGCTGAACTGTGTACCAACCTCAGGTATAATTTCTAGTGCCTTACTGTTTCCTATTTCTGTTTTGTTGTTATGCTGGTGTAAAAGGGAACCACTTAATACTGTACATTCATAATTATCTAACCATTGAGCAGGGAGGTCAGTCAAGTATATCTCAAATTGAACTGTAGCTGAAATTGGTTTGCTTTCTTGAACATAACCTCAAATTAAGGGTTGAAATTTGATTTCAGTTCAGGAGAAAATAATTTGCACTGGTTTTTAGGTCAGGCTCCGTTCAATTCCTTGGCCAGGAGTAGTAATACAGCTTTTACTGTGAAAGCATGTCATCTGTGGGATTCTTCTTTTGCCGCGTGGTTTATAACACTAGGGGCCTCCCTCAGTAATTGATCACTAGTCTTGTTCTGCAAAACTAAAATTAGTGCATGCTTTCTCTTCTGTTCACCTCATCTTCTTCTTTGTGATAGAGTCCACCAAAATCAAATGAAGGTAGCACAGAGTGTAATAAGGAGAATGCTGCTACAGAGTCTGGGTCTGAATCATCTTCTCAGGAAGCCACACCAGAGAAAGGTGAAAAACAAAACATTCTTTTAGGAATGGTAGCTAAGCCTTGTTTAAATGACTGCATTCTTCAATATCCTGTTACTTTGAAAAAACATTTTATGTTGCCTTTATTGTCTCCTCTAACCAAAGATAGAGCCTTTTGGGGTGCGGGGGTTACATGTTGGATGCTATAGATTCTCTTGTCCTTCTGTCTTTAATATTAAACACGTGCAGGCTATGCTGCCTTTTTCATGGTCTTTCTGCAGTATTGGGATTGTCTTCAGTAATGAAAGCAGCAGGTTTTAACAGAGCAGATACTTGGATACAGAGTGTAGAAGAAATGTGCAAACCATTTTTAAAAATTCTATTATACTTCCAATGATTGCATGTTTGAGTCAAATGTATATTGTGTTGAGTGGGTGTACCAAATGTGTTATTTGAACCAAGAACTGTTTGCTGGATTCTAGACTTGTGACTCTTCAGATTTGCAAGATTTTCTGGAAATTTTGGGAGCTATGGGTTTTCTCCAACAAACTGCTTTCAACCTGAAGTAAAATTGGAAAATGAATCGTGTCATACATGTGTAGGCACAACAGCGTAGCTGGTAGCAGTATCAGTACTGTTGGAACACCTACAGATATGTAGGCATGCGTAGTTAGCAAAGGCTCTGCGTAGTTGTATGTTAAAAAAAAACTGTATGTAGAGACAAAATTTTCAATAACTTCTCTTCTGTGCTTTGCATCTTCTTGTGCTTTTAAATTAAGTCTCGAGAAGGCAGGCTTTAACTTCTGCTTTAAATTTCAAGCCTATTTCTAATGTTCTGTCCCTGTCCATCTTCTGTACTTTTTCCTCTAAATTCTGGTATACTTGTGAGAACTTTAGAAATCCTATATAATTACGAGCTAATTATTCTCAAAATAAACTTTCTAAAATGTTGTTCAGCTAATAATATTTCAGAGTCACTGGCAGAGTCTGCAGCAGCCTATACTAAAGCAACAGCAAGGAAGTGTTTATTAGCGAAGGTAGAAGTGATTACTGGGGAGGAAGCCGAAAGTAATGTTTTACAGGTAAGAAACTGAAACCGTAGAGGAGCTTTGAGCTTCTGGGGATTAATATGGGTGTCCAGTGAATGCACACCACCTGATTGCCTCCAACTGAGTCATCTTCTTTATGTCTAATGTGCTTTCATGTGTTAGAATACAGACTTTGGATATTTATTATCAGATCCTTACTCTGTTGTTTCTTAATTTCCTCTTTCCGGATAAATTTCAGCATTTGGACAATCCAGACAATCTTAAGCATACTTCCTTGAATCAGTCGCGAAACAATTCTAATTACCACTGAAGATTTTTTTTAAAACTCAGAATGGACCATTATTCATAGCAGAAACTGTAAAACAGTACTCAAGAATTTGTCTTGAGGTACTTGCTTGAATTAGTGATGTTTTAGAAGACATTCAGTCATGACTCAGACTTCTGATTTCAGTGGTGATTTATTTAACACTGTAGTTATTCATGACCTTAAATTTGCTTACTAACTTCAGAATGCCCTTAAGGAAAAGAAGCAGGGTTTTGGTGTGAATTTAAGTGGTATATAACTTTTTCCTCCTCTCTCAGTACCTCCATTTATATTTTTTCTTGATCTTTAAAGTTTCTTGGCACCTGAATTACCTTTTTTTTTAAGGATAGGTTTTTACCCTGACAGACATTTTGGTCTATCCTGACACCAAACAGATAAGCATTAGTTACTGAAAAAGTACATCAGTTAAACTTGTATTATTCTACAAAATAATCATAATGTTCATCTTCCCAGACCAAGCAAGATAACAGCAAGATGGGAGCATCATGTTTTGCTTAGTAAAACCGCAACTTGAAAATTTTAGCAGTTGTATACTTACTCATGCAAATCAGTCCTCTATTATGTTGTATCTTAACAGTCCTCTCACCTAACTTTTGTTCTTTTTCCCTGTGGTATTTAATACACTGGAATACTGAACGGGACTTGCACAGACAGAACAACATTAATCTGGCAGAAATTAAGTATACAGAGCTGGGTATTCTGTGTCGGAGAAAGACAGAGACGGAGAGAAAGCAAATGGAAGTATACGCTCCACCTGGTGCACCCACGTATGTGGGGAACCCAGGGTGTGAAGGTTTGAAGAGCGGAACCTTGGTGGTGACAATGAAGATGAATTAGAGAGGAGATACAAAGTAGAGGTGTTTTGACAGGGCAAGAAAAAGGGAGCTGTGGAAGTTTGTACCTTATCTGAAAACTGTTCTTGTTGTTTGATCTTGAACATGGGTGTTCTCTAAGAATGTTTAACTTCTGTTAATAAAACCTTATGATACCAGTTAGCATATTTTGAGGGATTTATTGCAAAAGAGGTGATGACACAGCTATAAACAGTTTAAAATTTCAATATGAAATTCGAATTTTTTAACCAACTGTAGATGACTAAATATGACGAAATATACCATTGCTTCAATCAACCACATGCTATCGAGATGTTTTCTGTTACAGATTCAGTGCAAGCTGTTTGTATTTGATAAAAACTCTCAATCTTGGGTGGAAAGAGGTCGAGGGCTTCTTAGACTCAATGATATGGCTTCAACGGATGACGGAACATTACAGTCTCGGCTGGGTAAGAGGAACTGCGGAAATGAGTTACTGGATGATAGACTGTGTTATTTTCGTAGGATGCTTCCATGACACAGTAGCATCTGCTTTTGGTTGTCTTAGCTACAGCGATTCAGAAGGAAGTTTGGACCTTTTCTCTTGCTTTATTTTATGACCATTTCCTCCAAAGAGGATATTTTCCTATCTTCCTAGTATAGCAAATGTGTTCCATGTTTTTTTTTTTTCCCCTAAAAGCAAGCTCTGTTTGCCAATTAGCATATTTGACTAGAAATTTGTAGTAACCTTCTTTAGATCTGGGCTCTCTGCCCTTTGGGACTGGGGGAAAGTCTCTTTGAATAGTGCATGACTGTTCAGACTGGCAGGAATGTGCATTAGCCTGAGATTATCAGCTCAGCTCAGACCGCTGAACTTTGATGTATTAACATATGAGACTTTGGGCTAAATATCTTTAGACATGTCTTATAATCTTTAATAGCCTACATTCTTCTGAACACTCATGACAAGATTCCTGTTTCAAGGGCTTTCCCTTGGTATTCTTTGTAGAGATTTAGCCATTTGATGCTAATTGATCTCATATGTTTGCTTTAGTGATGAGGACTCAGGGGAGTCTCAGGTTAATCTTAAATACCAAGCTCTGGGCTCAGATGCAGATCGATAAAGCCAGTGAGAAGAGTATCCGGATCACCGCTATGGATACAGAGGACCAGGGAGTTAAAGTTTTTCTTATATCAGTGAGTACTGTTTTGGCTTACACCTTCATCTCCCTGCTGAAATTGGTGCTTGCTTAAATTGCAGTTGAGGTAACATTCTTCTCCACACCCTTCCCCCAAAGACATGGGGCTTACAGGCTTTTCTTCTCTGAAAAGCTTTACTAGTTTTGAAGAAATTCCACATAAAGGCTGCTGCTCTAGGAAGCTTGATTTTTTCCAAAGCATTTACCATGCAGTCATGGAATCTGTTTCACACCTATTCATGCTATAACTGCAGCATAAGATTAATGCTAATCATTTTTTGTTGTCAAGGGAAATAAGCATTTCATAGTTTTCTGTGTAGCGAAACCAAAGTTAGATCTTCCAGAATTTGTAGTGTGGGAAAGTTGTCATTGTCTATCTACAGTGTGGGTGGATGCATAGACGCTCACTAAAAGTGAAACACTAAATATCTGTCAAGAACATTGTGTTACTAGTTAAGGGCAACACATTTTCTTTGATTTTCTTTAACACAGAGTATACCAAGCAGTAGCAGGACGGTTGAAGTAATTTCTGTGACTGCTAAATGGGTAACCAGGAATCCCAATTAGAATTACTAAAACACTTGAGAGATCCTAATACAGTCAGCAAGAAAGAGGGGTCATTCCCTAATGTCTGCTGAAGAGCACTTACAGATTTTGAGAGGTCTGAACGCGTTCTTTTGACTTATACTGCTTCTGCGCAAGGGGTTGCTAAAGAATTAGTGTTCTTATGGATCAGAAGTTAAGAGAACAGCAACAAATAGCTTCCCTTTTGTGAGATTAGGTTTGTAGGACTGGGATCTGGAGTCCCAGAATCTGGTATTAGTGGTACCAAATACCCGTTGATGGAAGAAAAAGTACTGAAGTGAGTGGTTAACTTTTCTCATCCCTTTTCTCTAAACTTGACAAGTCATCAGCTTGTTCACTATTACTCTTTTAATCAGTTCTAAAATTATCATGTATGGAATAATTTATCCACTGCAGCTGACTTCAGGGGAATTTTGCAAATATAGAGGTGACTGATTTAAGTGACAGGCTGGGCTGCGTGTGGAAACAATTTTTTAAGAAGTAATCTAAGAAGTGAGATTGTTACCTTAAGGTTAACTTGAGGTAATGGTAATAGCAGTTAATGTAAGGAATTCATTGGCATAGTGGAAACAGAGCTTCATAGTATTCAGAAATGAGTTCTTTTAAACAGATTATAATGTTCACAGAATACTTAGTTTGACAGGCCTAAAAATTGTTCTTTTTGACGCTGTAAAGTGGCCATAAACCTTTGAGAGTAAAAGAAGAAATAGTGTTGGACAGGTGGTCACAAATGCTGCTCTCTGAAACTGATGGCCAGTATAAAAGAGGGGTTTTTTTGGTGTGTTTTTAAAACAAACAAAAAACCCACCAGCCTACCACCTGCCTGATTGCATGTCCATTCAGTTTTCTCGGTGTATTTTATGTTGAAATTTTATGTCAATGCATCATGAAACAGTTGAATGACTTGGTTACGATTAACAAATATGTGAAGCTGAATGATTGACAAACCTGGAAAACCGTACAAGACAAACTTTTTAATAAAAGATCTTTTTATCTTAAGGTTTTGGAGGTGTGAGGAAAGCTGTGTGACACCTGGCTGAAGAAGGTTATATAAAATGAGTTAGTACTAGTTATGTTATCCAGAGAGCGTTGGTGCTGAGCAGAGGGGAATATACTCTAACCATCAGAACTGAGTATATCTAGCATCTTCCTATGTATACCATGACTTGTTGTGACCTAGTTTGAAAAATCCCTATATAAGAAAACTGAGAAGTAGTTTGTGAAGTTTGGCCTTACTGTTGTGTATTAAATAAGCAGTGTTTTATTCTCTTGTAACTCCTTGCACCTTTTTCTTGTTTC
>VXAL01006386.1:177273-188065 GCA_013399475.1 Chauna torquata
GCCTTGCAGATGGCAGCCGCGGACAGCGTCACGATGGGTAAGGGGCCCGTGCCTCCCAAAAGCGCCGCGTCCCTCGCGAGGTAGCGTCGGTGATGCCGAGGGGACGCGGCCCTGCCGCCGCCCGCCTCCTGGGCCGCCTCGCTCCGCCGCAGCACCGGCAGCCGCCGGTGGGGCCCCGCGTCCGGCCGCGCCGTTCCCTTTGGCTCTGTGTGCGGGGCGGGCTGCTTGGGGGCCAGCGTGCGCCTGAGAGGTGAGTGGAGTTGTCTTGAGGGCGGGAGCCAGAATGCTGAAGTGCCTCAGAACGTGTGAGTGCAGAGCACCGCAGCTGGTGTTTCCTTCTGCTGTGTTCTAGCTTGCTGCTTGCTTATATGCGGGTGGTTATTCGCGCGTGGGTAACGTTTTCTGCTGGGTAATGTACTGCTGGTCGTGGGGGAGCGGCAGCAGAGACTGCCGGCTGAGCGCTTGAGGCAGAAGAACAGCCGTCTCAGGCTGAAGGTGCACCCCGTGGCGACTGCCACAAAACCAGGATGAGAACGTGTGCCGTATTCTTCGTTTAAAGCTTAACTAATGCATTTCTTGCAGCCTAGAGTAAAAGCTACATGTTTTCAGCACTTGTGTATATTTGTATGTATGTATTTGTGTGTATATGTATACTCCAATTCCTAGACAAAAGCATAATGGAAGCAAACTTACCTTATGCCTCTACTTCACATAAGTTAGGCATTGCACTTAATAGATAATTTTCTATTTCTGAAGAGCTAACACAATGTTTTTGGTGGTGAAAAGAAAATCAGTGTTTTTTTCCCATCGTGCCGTATAGCCAAGAAGAAACCATTTAGTTGTCTTGACTTGTCTGTGGTCTGCAAGAGGGAGTGGATGCTGAAGAATTAAGCAGGGAACTGAGGGGGCTGACCAGATGCAGGTGCATATCCACAGGCGCAAAGCCCTCCTTCCTAAACTCTTGGCAAATGCAGTTTTCTTTTCACTAAGCTCACCTTGGTTTTTAGTAGAATTTAATGGCCTGTGCCACCTCTGTCTCTCCCCCAGCACTAGTGCTAGGAACTGATTCATGAGTGATCCAGGTCTGCAGTTTTGAGTTGTTCAACTCTAAAACAGGACCTGGAATCTCATGTAATGATTTGAGCCATAAAAGGTCATTGTAATGGACCAGATAATGTAACCAGTTATTACTTGGATAAATCCTGTAATCCTAAATTAGGACATTGAATCCTCTCACACCTGAGGAAGAGTTTATTGCCTCCACTGCTAGGGAGGCCAAACCTGATGGGCTGAAGCCCTGCGTTTCGCCTGTGGAGTCCTTGGTCCAAAGTAGAGAAAGCTGGGGGGGAGCTGAAGTACAGTGCTCGGCCTGTTGGTTTTGATTCTTTAGTGCTTTTTTTAGTTGGTTTTAGGATCAGCATAATTGTGTTTTCTGCTGGAAAAACTGCAGAGCTTTGTAACATGAGCTTGTAGTTTATTAGTTACCATACAGACTGGAAACTTCATCATAGGCATTTTTGAGTCTGTGTATCCTTCCCAAGAAGGATGAATTGGAATCCGGAGATGGCGCCTGGTAGCCAGTTTCACATTTCCAGTCGAGAACCTGTGTTATAAACCAAAGAAGCTTTTTATATGTTTGCTTGACGCAGCTATTTGCCAAAGTTTGCAGCAGCATAGATAGAATGGGGTTTGTAGTTCGGTGGACGAGACGATGCTACATTGCATTGTCTTCATTCAGTTTGTGGAATCAGTTTACAATATCAAAGTCAATTTTTAAAAAAACAGTAATTTACACATTCAGTCAATTTTTCTGTTTTCTAAAAATCATTGCAAGCCCCAGGCAGGCGAAAGGGAGTAAAGTACAAGGACAAACCAACCTTTAAGGAGAGCAGAGCCGTCTGAGTTTCTCTGCCTGGCTCCGGTTGGATACGGAGGGACTCATGAGCTGCGTTTCAGCACAGAGCACAAACAGGGTTTTGCTGTCTCCTGCATCCCGAGGGAATGTGCTACGGAGAAACCCGCTCCTCTCTTTTCTTAACCCCTGACTGCGTGGGGGTGCCCCATTGCCTCATCTGTGGCTCATAGGAAGTCTGAGCTGGTAAGCAAGGTGGACGTGGTGGCCTCTGTCCGTAGGCCTTGTGGCACGCTGCAGGTTTCCTGGGGGTCCAGCCGCCACCAAGCTGGACCTGCTTGTGCGCGACCTGCGCTGCACAGAGGTGGCTGCGCTGCTTCTGGACCAGTGGAGGTACCAGAAGGAGTCCCATGGGACTTGCACAGGGCTGAGTCTAACCACGTGGCTGGGATATGATGGCCCTAGGGGATCAAAAGCAGATGTTAATGCTGCATTTTCCTCTTTCCTCCCAGAGGAGCTGCTGTGTGGCACCATGCCTCTCAAAAATACGCTTTGCATGTTATTCTCAGTTCCTTGAGGGGTTTTGTTTAGTTTCTTTTCCTTTTGTTTACAGCTACACTAGGAGCCGTGTTTGGCTTGACTACCTGCCTCAGTGCCCAAATCCGAGAGGAACCAGAGGATCCCTTGAACTATTTCATAGGAGGCTGTGCAACAGGAGCTGTCTTAGGTGCAAGAGGTAAATCTGGGTAGTGCCCATAATGGGCGATGAAATGAGCCCTCTCTGTTTTCAGAAACCTTTCTGTTAGGGAAAATAGTTAAATAATCTTGATGTCAGGCTTATTTGGTAAAGTTTTATCTGTGTGTGTGTATTCCCTTTCATACCAGTTTCAGCGACGCTTCGTTGTACAGGTCTGCTAAAACAACTACTGCTACAGAAGGAGACCAGAGATGACATCAAGACGATTTACAGCTTGAAAACAGAGCTGATCCAGCACTACTGATAATAACTACCAGTTACAACTTGAAATTGCAGGATATGAAAAACGTAGTTGTGGAAATCTGTTTTCTTGGCAACAAATGTGGCTTATTTTACATGGAAAGTACAATCTAACATCTGCGTTGTGAATTCTTCTTGCAGTCTGAGGGACAAGCTGTATCTTTCGGCTGTTGCTCAGATGATGTTGTCAGGCTAGATGGACTCCTGCAGATAGTTACACCCTACTGGTTTCTGTAGGCATTTGCAGACTCAGTATTAAAGATCTGAGTGAATTTTTTGAAGTTGCAACTGTAGCGAAGTAGGATTTCTCTTTACTTTTCCTGGTTGCTGATGAGAGTTTGAAGTAGCAGTTATTGCGTTAGTCACTGAAATAAGCAATTTAAGATTCCTTATATAAGGGGATGGGACAGTGGATTATAGATATTTGTATTTCAAACTGTAGGCAAAAAGCATGAGAAAACGTAATTGAAAAAATACACTTTTCTGATTTCTATTGTCAGCCAGTGGTACTCATGTTCAAGGGACCGTGAACAGCTAATGAAAAATTGCGGAGTCTGTCAAGATCTACTGCACGGTATTTATGCCCTAATAGATCTTTTTTGGTTTGATTTTTTTCCAGCTCACAGTTACATGACCGGTACCGTTGCGTGTTTGGGTTTTGGAGCTACCGCTGCTTTAATGAAGATAGGTAAAAAGGAGGGCTGGAGGCTGACAGGACCTCCCAAGCTGTAAATGTTGCCATTCCTCCCTGCAAGCTGTCCTTCGAGTGCTGTATGTAATGACATTGTGTAATAAAGATACTGTCAAGTCAGTTGTCACTAAATTTTGACATCGTCCAGCTGTTTACGGGGTTGGGGCTGAGACACAAACAAGCTGGAGGCATTGGAAGACAAAGTTTTGATTTGGTGCTCCTGCTGAGATTTCTTTTTCATGCACAAGTCACTTTGCCTCCATATCTCTGTATTGTGCACACAAACTTGAGGGGTAGAGTTAATGTTTTCGGTCAGGCTTTTTAGCCTTGTAGTTTCGATTGAGTCCTGCGAGACTTTTTGGCAAGAATCGAGATGGCACCTCACTGAGTTAGGGTCTGGAGTCACAGCTTCTGATGATGCGTTTGGCTCTAGGTTGAGGATGAGGAATCGGGGGAGTGGAGGGGGCTATGGATTGCCCAGAGCTAGGTGTCTGGGAGCCTGGAGGCTTTCTCCTGTAAACATTTAAGGAAGTCTAGAGCCCACAACAGCTGGAGAATCAGGGAATACCTGAGGTTGGAAGGGACCTCTGGAGGTCTTCCTGCTCAAAGTTGGAGCAGGAAATGGTTGAATTTTCCATATGCAAACTGAGGCACGTCCAGCAAAGGGCCACCAAGCAGGTTTAGGGTGGTGAGGCATGGGATGCATAAGGAGAGGCTAAGAGAACTGGATTGCTCAGCCGAGGGAAAAGAAGGTGAAGGGGTGATCAAGTAGGATTTTTTACAAGTTGATGTTTCCAGAAAAGACAGATTCAGGTGCACAGTGAAAGGATGAAAAGTAATAAGCACAAGTTGCAGAAAGGGAGACTGCACCTAGGTAGAAGGAGAAAAAATAATCTCACAGTTGGTGTAGGTAAGCACTGGCAAATGGACCAGAGAGGCTGTGAAACTTTCATCTTTGGGGACATAGAAAATTCAGCCAGACATGGGAATATGAGGGTACAGGGACGGGAAATTTGGGGATGGGGATATCAGTTCATAGAGACACGGAATATGGGCACTAAGGGAAACAGTTGTGGGAGAGGAGAGCGCAGGGAGACGTGAGGGTGTGGGGACAGGAGACAGATTTGGGGACACAAGGACAGCAGAGGTGGGGATGGAGCGGCATGTGGGGGGACAGTCACGGTCATGGCCAGCTGCACTGCTCTTGGTGCAGGTGGGGGCCCTGAGGGTCACGTCCCCGGGGGTGCCTGGGGCCAGGGCAACGGGCTGCTGTCCCTGCATGCCCACCGCATGGGCTGGGGACCCCCGGCTCCTCTATGCGGGGGTCAGCAGGGCTGGGCAGTGGCTTGGGAGCACAGTGGGGGTGTCTTCCCCCCATGGGGCTGGGGGAGCAGGGAGGGTGGTTGCTCTGACACAAGAGCTTTTTGGGGCAGGAGGTGCTGGTGTACCCTGGGCTATGGAGGGGGCTCCAGAAGCATGAGCGAGATTTGGGGGGATCTGAGGGGCCAGAGACTGGCAGGGCCTGCCCAGGATAAGCACAGGGTTTATGGCCCTGCCTGCCCGCTTCTGCCTGATAGGGAAAAAAAAATCCCAGCAGCGTCCTCCTGCTCCACCGTCCTCAGGGAACCCTGCTGTCTGACCGCCCTGTCCCAGGGAGCAGGCCACATCCCTCCCTCCTCCAGGCCTGTCCAAGCTCCGTCGCCGGGGCCACGTGTCCAGGCTGGGCTATAATTACCCGGACACATTCCTGGGGGGTCACAGGAGTGTCCCGGAGCTGCAGCAGGCGGTAAGGGGGGACGAGCGTGCGGTTGCAGCACGGCAGCGCAGGACGCAGCATACGGCACGTGCCACGCGACAACGCAGCGCTGCACAGCATGCACGACACCACGCAACGAGGCGATCAACGCGCGGGGTGCCACCGTGCGCTGCACGGCGTGGCAGGGGGACAGGGCGTGCAGCGTGCCGTGCCGTGCCATACCAGGGTCGGCACGATGCAGCGAGCAGTGCAAAAGGACATGCGATGTGCAGCATCACGCGCAGTTTGCGGTGCAACGCGTGGCCGCGTGCAGTGGGCACCGAAGGGGTGGGAGCGGTGCCTTTGTGGGGAGCCAGGCCAGGGGCTGGCAGCTTTGGTGGTGGAGCACCGGTAGTTTTGACTACGGGGCAATGGCTGGGGCAGAGCTTCATGGCTTCTGCTATGGGGCAGAGGCTTTGATGGGGGACACTCAGCTATGGGGCTGTGGCTTTCAGTTGGCTTTGGCTATGGGTCAGTAGCTTCATCCTGTGCTGTGAAGCAGAGGGTTGAGCGATGAAGCAGATGGGGGGCGTCAGACTCAGCTATGGGGCACGGATAGGCCTGTTGGTCTCACCTATGGGGCTGCAGTTTTTGGCAAGGGACATCAAATTCAGCTATGGGGCAGTAGCAGAGCCTGGTGGTCTGCAGAGCCTTTGGCAATGGATCCAGTGGCTTTCGCTATGGGGCAGTGCCAGCAGCAGCACCCCGTGTCCCCAGCCAGGACTCCTGCCATGGGCCAGAGGCTCTGGCTGTGGGGATGGCACCCTGAAACCTGCTCCATGTGTTCCCGCAGGCAAGATGTGGGTTGCAGAGGGGCCAGCCCCAGCCCAGTGGCACCTGCGGGATGGGGCCCATGCTGGACACTTCCTGGCCACGGCCAATGACCTCCGCACCGCAGGACAGCTGGTGGACGTGGCTGTGGGCCCGGAGGGCGACGTGGCCCATGCTGTGGTCCTAGCCTCTGTCAGCTCCTTCTTCCTACGCTTCCTGGAGGGCAAGACCAGAGAGCTGCGCCAGGGACCCCCGTCCCCTGTCCCCCTGCCACCCGGGGCCACGCTATGGGGCTGGCGTGCCGTGCTGGCCTTTGCTTATGGGGGAACTGTGCCCCATGGCAGAGAGAGGGAGGTGGAGGAAGCTGCCCGGGTTCTGGGGGCCCCCCGGGTGGTGGCCGCCTGTGCCCCCCGGCTGGAGAGTGACTGCCAGGATGGGGGTCCTGAGGCCCTGGAGGAGCAGTGGGAGACACTCAGAGCCATGGAGCAGCTCCACGCCAGCGGCCTGGGCTGCGACCTCCAGCTGCGGGCAGGGGATGAGGTCTTCCCAGGTGAGCTGGGGGTAAGGGTCCAGGGGGGGCATGGGGAGGGGCAAGGCACACGGGGACACCCAGGTCCCCTGGCAGGGAGGGTGGGGGCAGAGGGTCAGTGGCAGGGCCGCCAGTGCCCGTCTCCAAGTGGGGATGGAGCTGGAGGTGCCCTGTGTCTGGTCCCATTGGGACGGCTGGGGGAACCAGAGGGGGACGCCTGAGCTTATGGGGGGCTGCGAGGTGCAAAGGGCAGTACCCAGACCCCAGGTCCCCCTCCTGCCCCCATCATTTTTCCTCCTTTCCCCTAGTTCAGCGCCTGGCCCTGAGTTGCTCCTGTGACTTCTTCCGGGCACTCTTCACTTGCCCCATGCGGGAGGCGACCCACGACCCTGCCGTCCCGCTGGCCACAGGACTGTCCCCAGAGGAGCTGCGCCTCCTCCTCTCCTTCGCCTACACAGGGGCTGTGGCCGGGCCATGGCCCACAGTCCTGGAGGCAGCTGAGACCGCCCTGCGCTACCAGGTCTGGGGGCTCCTCACCCTCTGCCTGGATGTTTTCACCCATGGCCTGACCCCAGAAACTGGCCTGGACGTGCTGGCCTTTGCCATGGCTTTCGGGCTGGCCCAGGTGAGCCGTGCAGCAGAGGACTACGTCTTGGCCACCTTCCCCACCGTGGTGGCCACACCAGCCTTCCTGGACCTTCCTGCACACCTTCTGATCCGCCTCCTCCGCTCTGACAGTCTCAATGTCCTCCATGAACTGGAGGCCTTGGAAGCAGCATCCCGGTGGCTCACGGCCAATCGAGATGGCCAAGAGGACCTAGCCAAGGAAGTATTGTCATCTGTTCGCTTTGCCCTCATGTCCGGTCAGGAGCTGAAGAAGGTCTTGTCAGTGACCGCGGGGGTAGCTGACCCAGGGCTCCTCCGCCAGCTCATGATAGCAAGTTTGGCCCCCATGGCCCAGCTGCCATGCCGGGTGCGTTCCTTGCAAGAGGTGCTGGTGGTTTGTGGTGGAGACAAACTGACAACCAACATGTCTGCCCGGCAACCCAGCAGGAACCTCTGGTTTGCCCACCGCTACCTCAGTGCTGTGGGGCTGGTGAAGCATGTGGAGTGGAGGGCACTGGGGCACTTTCCTGATGGTCCACGCTTCCGCCATGCTGTAGCTGTGGTAGGCAACATCCTCTACGTCCTGGGTGGAAAGCGCTACTATGGGGTCCATGACACTCTGGCCAGTGTCTACAGGTGAGGGCTACAGGTGACCTAGAGGTGCTATGTGGCACCAGGACATTGTGGGATTGGAGGAAGTACTGGGGGAGCTAGAGCTGCCACACGGACCAAGGCTTTGTGGCTCATCCTGTGGCCCCAAGGCATTCTGGTTGTCTGTTGGACCGGGAGGTTCCTGTCCCTGCGGAGCCCTCCCACCCTGGGATGTTAAGGGATTTGTAGGGAATAGGGCAGGGAGGCCCCCACCTGGAGATGGAGCCTCTGGGCATTATGGGAATGGTATTGCCAGGAAGGAGGGCCTGTTCCCACGCAAGGGGACCGTGTGGCCCCAGGGCATTATGGAGTTGGCTGCTTGTGGGTGGGTTGTTGCCCTCAGCGGTGCCGACACACCTCATGGCACCCCCTTGTGCTCTCAACGCCAGGTATCAGCCCATGGACAATTCCTGGGAGCGCCTGGCCAGCATGACCTGTGGGCGGAGCTACTTCGCTGCTGTGGCACTTGGGGGCTTCATCTACGCCCTGGGGGGCAGCTCGGGTGACCTCTACTGCACGGACACCGTGGAGTGCTATGACCTGGCCGCAGACACCTGGAGGTGAGACCTCTTCACTTGGACACCTGCTTTCCTCTGCCCTAGCAGCCCCTTGCGTTAGCCAGTGGTGCCCATTGAGTGGTCTTTGGGTCCCTGGTGCTCCAATGGAGGAGTCATTGGCCTACAGTGGCCCTAGGGGAGGTCTACTGGGTGTTGAGCAAATGTCCTTTGGGACATCAGGTGTCGGCCAGTGACGCCTATTGGGTAGTGAATGAGTTGGCCAGCAGCATTCACTGAGGGTCTGTTGGCCATCTGCTAATGAGAGGAATCATTTAAATGTCTTCCAGCTGTGTTCCTTGGGGTGCTCCACTGGGTGTTGGCCAATACCACCCACTGGGGGAGTCCATTGTGGGTTGACTAGTGGTGTCGTTTGTTGGACAGCGATGCCCCTTGTGCATCCATTACCTGCAGCTGAAGCTGCCTGCTGGGGCTCACTGGGTGTTGGCCAGCGTTGCCTGTTGAGTGCTCAAAGGATCCATGGCTAGCAGTGCTCAGCAGGGATCTGCTGCTCTGCCTGCCCTTCACCCTCCCTCTCTCCTTGCCCAGGAGGTGCCAGCCCCTGCCGGTGGCTCTGTGTGGGCATGCGGCGTGTGCCCTGGATGGTGCCCTCTACGTGTCGGGGGGGTGTGACGAGGCGTACCAGTGCCAGGCGGCCCTTCTGCGCTACATCCCGGGTGCACCTGCCACGCTCCTGGCCCCCATGAATGGCCAGCGAGCTGGCCACGTCATGGAGGAGGCGGGTGGGCAGCTCTATGTGGCTGGGGGGCTGTGCCAGCGGGATGGGCAGACTGGCTACAGGGACCAGCTGGCCTTTGAGGTCTACAGCCCCAAGCTAGATATCTGGGTCCTCCTCAGCCCCCTGCCCCATGCCCATGTAGTGGGGGGCGCGGCTGTGCTGGGAGGGGAGCTGCTCGTACTTGGAGGGTACAGTCATGAAACCTACCGGGACACCCACTTGATCCACGCCTACCAGCCGGGCACTCGGCGCTGGATCACCCGGGGCACCTTACCCCATGCCTATACTGACCTCCAGGTGTGTGTCCTCACTGTACCGCCAGCCTTGCGTGGCCCCAACTGCCTCGAGGACCCCTCAAGATCACCCGACACCCCCCGTAACACTTAGCAGGCACCTCTATGGGGCAAAATGCCCCCCATATCCCTCCCTAGCTCCCAGGGTACTTATCCTAGATTGTGGGGACCCTGTGTGGCACAAAGGCCCCCACCGTGCAACACTGTGCCTCCAGGAATGCTCAGGAGGTTGCTCCACCACCCTAAGCCCTTCACTGGGAGCTGTGAATCCCCCAGTTCCTCCCACACACTTGGATTGAATAAAAGTGGTTCCTGAACTGCTCGCCTGGGTCTCATTTGTTCTGCTGGGGAGCCCAGGCATCCAGACACTTCTCAGAAGGAACAGGACAGCAGGTGACTAGAGGGCTGGGCGTCCTGGATGGGTGATGGTGGGGACAAGGACTGCCTGGAATCTGGGGTCTGCTGGGGAGTGTTCGGTGCCTGTGGTCATTGGGCATGGAGCACCGGCTGTCAGGGTGTGGGGTGCGCCTGGCGCTGCTCCCTGAGGTGGAGGGCAATGGCAGGCGCACCTGTGGGAGGGGTGCCCAGGTAACTGAGCTGCTCTGCCTGCTGACCAAGCTTCTGGAAGAGGTGCGGAGACTGAGAAGCATCTGGGAGTCTGAAAAGGTGGTGGATCCATGGAGCCATGCTCTGCCCTCTCTGGTACGCACATGCCGACCTATCATGACCACTACTGAGACAGGTCTGGTGTCTGATGTGCATCAGGATAAAAGCAGCAACTTGAGGGACACCAAGGAGTGGAAGCAAGTTACTGCACAAAGCCATAAGAGGAGTCCTGGTCTTCCATTACAGTTTGCTGCCTCCCCAGGGCTCAGATCAGGGACGTCACCAGTAAGCTTGTGAGCCTAGTATGGCCTTCAGATTACTATGCACTCCTGATCTTTCATGTGGGTACCAACGACGTCATAACAAGAAGCCTGAGGACTATCAAAAGAGATTTCAAGGTCCTGGGAAGACAGCTAAAGGATTCAGGAGCACAAGTAGTGTTTTTCTCAATCCTCCCAGTAACAGGTAAAGAAGCAGGCAAGCCCAGGTCATCAACAGCTGGCTCCAAGACTGGTGCCTCCACCAGAATTTTGGGTTTTATAATCATGGAAGAGTTTTTTAGACAAGAGGTCTGCTGGGACCTGATAAGGCCCCCCTGTCCCAATGGGGGAAATATTTCTTGGCTCATAACCTGGCAAGACTGATGGAGAGGGCTTTAAACCTGGATCGATGTGGGAGGGGGGTGCCATTAGGAACACTGAAGTTAAG
>VXAL01006387.1:4036-15882 GCA_013399475.1 Chauna torquata
AAAGTTTGCTGCTAAATGTTAAAAAGACAACCACCAGAGTGATTACCTGTAGCTCTAGACAGAAAGAAGCTCTCCTAGTAAGCCAAGCAAAGTCTAATAGAATGTCTTTCAGTATGGTGAACTACTTAAGTCAGTAATTTTGTATATAAAATTACAGTATAGCAACCAAAAGAAGATNACAAACATATGTATTTGTGGGAGGGTGAACAGCTAAGAGGAAATTGAAGACCAGTGTCAGCAATTCCAGGTCTGGGGGAGATCCAAGCACTTCTTCAATTATTTTCACAAATGACCTACAAACCTCCTGAGGCAGGGATGCAAGGTGCCCTTCCTTATGCTCCTAGAAAGGAAGAACAGTACAACTAAGTTATTTGAATTTTTAATTTGACAGTCTTTAATTATCATGCTATATTAGGAGAACAGACAAGGAAAAAGTTTAAGTAATAAAACCTGTATTCTTTAATTTGAGAGAAGCTACTGTATCTACTAAACATTACTTAAGTCCAGCACTGTCAAAATTCAGGCACAAAGTATTGTTGATGTTATGCTAGTTTGTTTCCAGAAGATGAATGTCTTCAAATCAGAGTAGTACAGAATGCAGAAATGCTGGAACATGAGTCACCATTGAAATAGTAGTTCGCTGTCATTGCATTACGTATTTGTGGAGAAATAAGTTTTTCCATATCAACAATTCATTAAGAACTTTCTAGACAACGTAACACTAAGTCTTCTGTATTTCCACTTCAATGACCTTTTTTTCCCATAAACATACACATTTGAAATTTCATTGATAATATTTATAATTTCTGCTTGATCAAGCATTTTATAAAGTTTGAAAAATGTATTAACTGAACAGGACTTCAAGAAACTTGTGGTAACACTAATGTTATCAGGGTGATCAACTTACTTCTAATTTTTATAAATTTCACCTCTTTTGGTACCTAAGCACCTTAACTGAGGCTACTGTATGAAAAGACAAAATTAATTTAAGTGAGGCTTTCTAAAAGAAGGGTTTATGTAGTTCTAGTTTTATTCCATAATTTCCCTATAATTTACAAATTATTGGTCAATTTGAATAGCTTTTTATTATGAACTTTTTTCTGCCAATACACATGTATGTTAGTCCTTGCCCTCATGCATAAAATGGGAAAATATTATGCAACATTCGGTATCTAGTCATTTGCATTAATATACAATTCAAAAAGGTAACTATCACTTTGAATTTCTTATTTTTATGAGATATTCTCTGCATCTGGAACTTTTAAAGTTTACAGCAATAAAAATACTTAGATACAAAAAAATCATTAACAAGAGGGAAAAGCAATAAATTAATTTCATGTGTTAGAGGAACTCAGAAAAAACAAATGTAAAGTAAAAAACAATGTAGCTAAAAGGAATTAACAACATTATTTTCCACAGAAAAGTTATTTCAAAATCATGTTTGCAAGGAATGGCTATCAAAGGGTTGAAGCACTTCACTAAAGTCCTTTTTAGAACAGCTATCTCCATGCATAGAAGAAGCTACTATAGTATCAAAATTTTGATACGAGTGATCAGACTTTTTTGTGTTGTCTTGGGATTGCTTCACAACAGGTATGAAGGTAGAGAAATGCTTTTATTTCAGATTTAATTGAGTTCATATTGAGAAAAAATCTGAACTCCTTAAAAAAAATCAGACTTTTCTGTAAGATTTTGGTTATCACTGATCAGGGACATGCTTCTGAAAATACACTGATCTAGTTTGTGTCACATGTAATTCACTTGATTTCCAAGAAGATAATTACTAAAGTATAAAGTTATTAGTGTCTCAAGACTGACAGAGGCAGGTGCTAGAAGATTCTCACACAATTCATCTATGTTTCTCCGTAATGAGGACTTGAAGGTAAAACTAGCGAGACATCTCAGGTACATATGAAAGGTTCACAGTTCATTTCAGCTCCTCCTCATGCATGGATTTTGCAGGTAACCTAGTGCCCAGGCTTTCAACTAGTAGCAGATGGTTAAAACCTCTTGCTCCTTCTGTCCATCAGGAAAAACAGCATTGGTCTCTCTCATTACAGAACTGTATCAGTTTACAGCAACAATGCCTGTTGAAGAGGATGAAAGGAGTCTGGAAGCACAGAGGACAGTCTACTGCATTTTTTCCCCCCCTATAGCATGTAGTTCCATATTTTTTCCATTAAGACTAAGTACTTGCCAAGCACAAAATAGGATTTCAGACTGGAAGTACCTGTAGAACCTGGCAAGTTAACAGGAAGTGATGTACCACTTGAGCTTTCAACAGCTGTTTGATGTTAAACATCTGTTGGTGATGGTTAGCTCTGATAAGGATTTCTAGAGCTGCTAACAGAGTTTCCCAAACACCTTGCTGAAAAACAAACAGAACAGGAACATGGCTTAAAATAGAATGCTGAGTCTGTACTTAGAATAAAAACAATTAACAGATTAGGAACATGGTCAAATCAAGTTAGTTTTGCACCTGAGAAAAAGATTAAGTAACTGCAAACAGGTCAGAACTAGGAACCACCAGAAAAGTTATACTCATTACATATTAAGAACTTGCAATTAAGCATATTTTAATGATTAAAGCTACCAAAAAAATACATCCTAACAAAACAAAGGACAAAATGTGGTTTAGGTAACACAAGATTTTTTATTTTTAATTCCACGCAAAGCGGAAGGTTTTCTTCAGTCTCACCAGGTTTCCTTTGGAAACGTGTCTGAATGGATTAAAAAACATAATCCATTCAACTAACAAGTCATTTACATACATTACATTTATAGAACTTAATACACTAAGGCAACTTCCAACATTGACACTGGAAGCTTGATACTACCACAGTTCTTTAAAAAAACAATGACCATTAATTTTTAGATGTCAGTAATCAAAGTTTTCTAACTGGAGAAATTAATTTAGGAGTTCATAACACGTTTTTAAATTTGACATTCAGACTTTAAATCTTTCCAAAAAGAAAGTAATTACCTTTGCTTTAGACCATATCTTCCAGTCAAGCAGTATCTTTTCTAAGAATTGAACATCTTGAATGACTGCTGTAGAATCTGTGTCAAGCACGAATTGCCCATTCTCATTTATATACAGAATCTCACCACTGCAACATCCTTCAAGGAGAGTCTTAAAGAAGGGGGGAAAAAATTGGAATAACCACAAAACAGAACAATTGTCCTATCAGATTTATCAAAAAAATCTTCGAAGAGACATCAAGCTCTTGACATGGAAGGCACAAATATACCTGTCCAACTTCCAAAATAATTTGAGTTTAGTAGCCCCACTGGAGGCATTGTAGAGGCTTAATTTTTATAACACTAGTAAACAAATGTTGAAAAATTTCAGGTGGTTTGAGTGCCAAAAAAGGTACTTTTGAAAGACACTTTTGAAAACCTTGATCAGGACTTTTCATGTGAAGCTTCATGACTTGAGAACTGGTCACACCTAAGCTCTGAAACTGCAGAAAGCTCAGTCTCCATTTTATTCAAAGAAGGGAATTTTGTCCTCCAAAAGACTAGTCTGAGGGAGTGTTTTTTCCCCAAATATACAGGAAAATATTGCTGCTAGGCATTTTCATGATTAACATACAAAGATTTCCCATTAAAAGTAAACTTCTAAAAGAGTTATTGCTAGGATGCTTCAGATAACCAGTGGTTCATTTATTTAAAGATGCATTAGCAAATTTCTGGCCACTTATCCATCTTACAGCATGGCTGTACAAAGGCAACATGGTTCATTTACTACACGCAAGTTTTTCTGGCTGGTAACTATAGCTAAAAACAAAATAAAATCCAACTTTTTATTAATTGCTTAGGAGTTTAAGTTTACTTGAAAAATCTTTGCTCTCAGAGAAAAGTTGCATTTTTTTTTCTCCCCCCATCCCCTTTGAAATCAGGATCTTTCAACACTTCCTTTTTCTCTGCTCACCCATCAGTAGTTTGCAGTTCAAGACAAAACACTCCTAGACTGAACTGGCTACAAATTACCGTTCTACCTTTGCAAAGACAGCTTCAAATGTAGAACTAAGATCAGAGAAGTTTCTAAATTTGTGCTAACACTGAACACAGCATCAGGTTTAAAAAGCACTCTACCTTCAGCATGCAAAATCCAACAATGCACTTTGGTTTGATCAACACTCGGTGAATCATGGAATAACCATTACAATTTTTCATCTCCTGTATTCTCTGTTGATTGTATTTTGTTAAAGATAGTATAAGTTGCAAGGCTAAAGCTTGAGTGTCTTCACAGCTGCTGATCTCTACAACCTGAAGAAAAGGCAAGTTTTATTAAACAGTTTGCTTAAGAAACATTTAGAAAAAGCCTTGAAAATGCTTTGTTGCAGTCTTAAACCATAACTTCTGGATTACAGATTTTCAGATTATATACATAAATTTCACTTTTGCTTATGTATATACATTCAGATATTGTATCTAAAGTGATAATCCACACTGTGGTAAATGATGACCTGCTAAGAAAACAAGGTCTCATTACAAGAGCTCCTTTAAGAAAAAACTGTTTTAAATAAAATTTAAGTAGAAAGCACCAATTTGTTCTTGTTATACAGCAAAGTCACAAGGTCATGAAACACATAAGCCACTAATAAGAATAAACTGTTTTCTGTGGAAAAATGTATTTCCTAAATGTTAAAGGAAAGTTTTCATAGAACCATAGAATATCCTAAGTTGGAACGGACCCACAAGGATCATCAAGTCCAACTCCTAGCTCTACACAAGATCACCCAAAAATCAGACCATATGCCTGAGAGCATCATCCAAACGCTTTTTGAACTCTGGCAGGCTCGGTGCCATGACCACTGTGCTGGGGAACCTGTTCTAGGGAACAGGCCCTGTTCTAGGGCCCAACTGCGCTAATGGTGAAGAACCTTTTCCTGACATCCAGCCTGAACCTCCCCTGACACAGCTTCATCCCTCAGGTCCTGTTGCTGGTCACCAGAGAGGAGATCAGCACCTGCCCCTCTGCTCCCCATCATGAGGAAGCTGCAGGCTGCCATGAGGCTTCCCCTCAGTCTCCTCTTCTCTGGGCTGAACAACCCAAGTGACCGCAGCCGCTCCTCATACGTCTTCTCCTCTAGACACTTCATCTTTGTAGCCCTCTTTTGGACACCAGTAGTTTCATGTCCTTAATTTTTAATTTAAGGTTAAATTTTTAATTTAAGGTTCCTGGAGGCATAGACTACTTCTATCTGTGCACTTCCAATCAAACATTGAAGTTTTATTTTGTCCATAAAGAAACAATTTCATAGATGAAGACAACAGACCATTCTTCATTGTTCACTAAGAATTTCTGAAGCCCAAGAAGGAGCATTTTTTTTTTAAAACCAAAAATGTAGAAGAAAATCTCACATGAATGGAATTTCAACTCCTACAGGTTCTCTTGCTGTGTATTCATGTGTTCATGCTGCTGCCCTTAGTTATACACATGTATACTTATATCACCTGGCATTTCCGATCTATGGTTTACTTTACCGATGCAAATTAGAGTCTACAGCAGGATCTGTAGCACGTACTTAGCACAAACTTGTATAACACAATACCACAAGCAAGGATTTTCTCCTCAGATTCCAATATCAATGTTAAAATTTAGCAGGCAGTGTCTTTATAACAAGAAGTCTCAACACCTGACTGTCTCTAGTCTAACATGCATTGGTTAATCTCCATACACACCTTTTAGAAAACTACTGTTTCCACAGAGGCATATAAAAAGTTTTAGGCCTGCATTAGTATCCTGAAGGAACCATAATACTTCAGAGACTCCTAGCATGGATATTTGCCTCTCCGCATACAGGTCATAGCAAAGAAGTAATTAAGTTAAGCCTCATAGCCTTAGTATTTTTGAAATTACAATTTTTCTTAGATAGGATAAACCTTTGAACACGGCTAAACAGCTTTCTTTCAAAAAAGCTCTCACTATTTATTAGTGAAAATTAAAGCTCTGCACAGTATGCAGTTTTACATTTATTCACACTTGCATTATGAATATCCTATGTTTCAAGTGTTAAAGAGATGCAATGCATTTAAGGACCTTTAAAAATATTAATCGACACAGACTTAAAAATTAGAAACCAAAAAAATTACAACCAGCTCTACAATACCCCTAAAATAAGTTATATCGACATTTAGAAGCCCCATCTCTAAATCAGAATGCACCTCTTAACATACGAGCTATATTACAAAAAGCATTACACAATTCAATTATAATGAAGTTTCCTGCTTAAGACAACCTTATGATGCACTCTGTGTTATGCCACAGGTTCCTTCCACAGATTTTCTTTAAAAAAGGAAAACATCACATGCAGACTTCATTAACATGAATTAGACAACTGGAATATGTGACTTGCTACCCAAGATCAAAGGAAAATTTTATACAGGAAAACACATACACACACTCCCCCTCCTCCAACTCCCTTACCCTAGCAAAGAGGAAAACAAATGCACCAGTTCCTCCAATTTCATGTAGTATACCCTGAAGAGTTTTATATTCAACAGGCTGAAGTGTTTTCAGGTGATGAGAATCCAATACATTGCTCTGAGCTTCTTTTGAACTGAAGGGTCTCTGAGAAGGAACAGTCTTCACTTGACCTTTCAGTCTAATAACAGGTTCATATATGGTGTACTGACCAGGGCAGCACGTGGTATAAACAACAGCAAGACTCTCCTGAAACAAGAGAAATTTATTAGCCAAAAATATAAGACAGTTGAACTGATCATTTAATTAGAAAAACAAACACACATACAAAAAGCCACCTAACAGCAAGCAGCAGCAACTTCAGTAGTTTGTTTCTGCTTTACCATTAGCATGCTCTAAGCTTTGTATGGATGCATGTGTACTAAAATGCAACAGAATTCCTAGATTTTAGCAAATTTATGCTATAGCATTTTCTTAACTTCCCATACTGTAACTAAAAAAAAAAATCCATCAAGGATCTTCCTCCTCTTATCACCTGAAGAATCACAACGACTTTGCATAAAAACAGTTACTAACAAATTTAAAAGAAAATAAGCATACAGAAGTATTAGGCAAATTTTGTTTCCTTTTCTAAAAGTGGAGAAATGACTGAGTCCAAAATAGAAAGTAGCTGCTATTTTTCAAAATATCTCCAAGTCTTTTAGTTTTAATTCTGTTCTTCAATCAGTTTTACCATAAGAAAAAGGATCTCAATAGACAATATATATATAAGGCTACAGAAGTTTTGTTTTTTTTAAAGTAATGAAAAGACTAGACCAAAATCAAAGCTCCTATCAAAAGTAACTGACTCATTTTCACAGCGAATGTACAATTAACCATATCTGGGAGGTTATCTATCTAAACTAGAGTAATAATTACATTTAAAGCATTTGTGATCTACGCGAAAGTATAGAGATGAATTCTTCATTTGAACATAGCTCTAGTCTGGTTACTTGGTGTAGCACCAATTAGTTTACAAATTAATACCAATGTTTACAAGGGTTATATTCAGGCAGATCCTTTGCCTACAGCTACAGAGCTGCTATAGAATAAGATCAGAAAACTCCCTCTAGTGTGAACAATTCACACAACAGGAGTTACCTGCATGAAGATAATTCTCCAAATGTAATAGGCTCCACTGCCAGGAAAAAGTTATTTTACTCTTTTTCTAATATAGTATTTACACCTGCATTTATGAGGAAAGATGAGAGAAAGCCAAGATCTGCCAGCTAGAGGATAGGTGTGCAGCCAAGCTTCAGCTTTCTCAAAACGACAAAAGAACTGGGATGAAGTCTTTTGCTTCCTGTTAAAGCCAGATAAATCCTCCTATCTTCCCAGTTTTTAACACTAAAAGCATAACTAAGCTGAGCTGTCCTTGGCTACCTTTATGCTAATACAGCAAAGAGCTACCTATTCATCCTCAGGCAGGTACTTAAAACACCTCTAGAGCTTCTCAGACGAAAAACATATCAAGATGAACTCCACACAGGGTGTTCGCTTCAACTCCCACTGAAATAAATGGAAAGAACCCTGCAGTGATTTTAATGAGAACTGGATTTGCTCCTGCCTGGTTTGAGAAAATGAAGCATTTCAGGAGACAGCAGAAAATGTATTCCTAGTTTCTTAAACAGTTCTAAGAGACTAGGAACCATTTTCAAGTAGAAACTTACAATTAAAGGTCCAACATCCACTTCTTTTTTTGTCATGAAGAGCTCCTTAATTTGTTCACACCGTAGAATATCTTTACTTATGTACTTAGAGCATTCGGTCAATGTCTTGCCGTATTTACAAGGCATTACAGATGTGAAGTCTGGTCCACATGTGTATAAGTAAAATGCTTCCTCTGGTCCAATCTTAGCACCTAAAACCCAGAAAAGATATTAACTTTTAAGTATACAATAAAGCAAAATTTATACCTTGGCTAGTAGACTTTAAAAGAAAAATTACTGGCTCGTTTTTGCAGGACCTGCTGATCAGAAACAACCAGTAAAGTCCAGTGCTAACTACTGTAGACTAGCAACTTCTGCCACATGTTACAGGCCAAATTTATTCAGTTCTGTTGTCTTCAGTTCATACAGATAACTTTCCTTGGTTAAATGAAACTTGGTTTCATTTGCCTTTGGCACTGAATTATCAATTACACTTTTTTTTTTTAATTGAAAAGTCATCTATCCAAGCCTACTCAGTTTTCAAAGCATAGCAAGATTACAGATAGTAAGAACATGCCACAACATCATGGAGAGTTGATTAGAGTGACTTTGAAGGATCCAACAATAATAGTTCACTACAACCAACAGGGAGGAAAAAGAAAAATATGTAGAAGATGGAAGGTCAAATGAACCTCCCTCCCCTGTTCAGACAGGGTATCTCTAATCACCTGTGAGAATGCATCTTCAGACGAAGCATCTCTATCAGTTGCTTAAGACAGCAGAAGTACTCAAGTCTGATGTTCGGGTACACAACAAGTGGATAGTAGTATACCCATTGCTCTCTGGATACATCAATTATACTGGCTGTAGGCAGCTCAGACCATATAGATTCACCCGGTGGAGCTTACATTTATGACAAGCATCTCACTGCCTGCCTGCTCAAGTATACTGTATCTATACACACAGCACATGCATGCACCACACACCCCAGCAGACTGATTTCAAATGTACAGTAGGTCTCACTAGGCTACTGCACATGAAGAAACAGGAGAATTATGACCAGCAGGGTTCCAGCCTTCAGGGCTACTCAAGCATATGGAAGTCCTGAACAAAGCTTTCTGAAGAGGATGGGGAGTTATACAACTATGAAAACCCTAAAGCAACTTCAGTAGTTTCAGAAATAAGCATGTTTAACACTGGGTATTTAGTGGTTTGGATTCTGTTTGCTTTTTAATATGCTTTAAATGATTTTAAATTAGTAATTTAGAAGCAGGTAAATAAAATCCATTTTCCAGTTGGCAGAGACTGAGTGCTTTAAGTAAAACCAGAGCAAGTACTCCCATCTCTCCACCCCCTCCCTTCAAGGTATAATTCAAGGTTTTTCTTTTTTAAAATCACTGAAGTAACTGGAATTGCCAGCTACAGCACAAAAAAGAAAGCAAGACAATAGTGGCAGAAGGACACATTAGGAACCACTCAATACTGAAACATTTGCTTACTTCCTCCCTGATACATTACACTGGTAAAGAATGTATTGTTCCTTTTACTGTAATAAGTTGACATGTTAAAAAAAATTAAATTAGGCCTTTGATCAGGAAGAAGGAAGAAGAAATAAAGACTTATGCAAGAAAAACAAAGCATACAAAAGTACCATTAAAGAGAAGCAAATTTCCAAGATCCCATCTGCCTGACAATCGAAGCAATTCTTCTTGAGATGATGTACAGTGGCCAATCATACAAAATGTTTTATTACTGTCAGATGACAAGCTTGATTTCCTTGGTAGCGCATAATCTAAGTTGATCTCACATTTCCTAAAAATACATATAAAGTATATAAATAAGTGATCAAAATTGCTACCTCAGGTATTCAGCTTAGACTTAAAACAGATTTTAGTATTTAGTAGATGAGAAGCCATGTAGTTATTGACATTAAGTTACAAAAGCTATCTTCAACTTCTAGGCACCTTAAAACTCAGTTACGTAATGGTGGATATATTCAAATACTGCACAGAACAGAAGAAAAAGGAATGAAGTCAACAGCTAGGTTTGCCATATAGTCAGGATTTCCTAGACTGGAAAATCCTCCTTCCTTCTGACCTCAATGAAGAAGAAACTGTATACACACTATACACACATACCTGAGTGACTATACCCAACTTCTAAAATATCACTATTTTTCAATAATTTCTACTAATTCCTAGGAAAAAAAAACCAAACAACTAAAAAACAGAGGTCTTTGACCATGCTAATGCACATCCTGAAGACTGGTTCACATATGCTGGCAATTATGTCAAGTATTTGCTTATACAAGGGAACCTTGTCAGAGCTAGTGTGCTGCACAGCCATGGGCAATAAGTCTGATGCTTTCAGAAAGCAACCAATGAACCCAATGGGCATTTACACAAGCAGACCAATTGGACTATAAAGTTCATCTGAAGCTTACCTGGAAGAGTCTATCTATTAGCAGACTGGCAACTCTCTCTATACAGAGTGGCCTCCTTAACTGCACATGTGCGGAACATCATAGTTTTTTGTATCCCCTATGTCTCCATTTTTGGATTTTATTGCCTACCAGGATGCAGGCTGAACAGCAGGAGGGGGAAAAATAAAATCAAGTTGCTTAAAAATCAACTCCACGTAAGGTTCAAGAACAAACTAAATCAAGTATTATACTTCACGCTTTCAGTCGCAGGTTAACTACATTAAGAAAAATAATGTGCAGTAACATTTCCCCCCCAGACACAGCTTTAACAACAATATTCCTAAAATTGCTTGTCTACAGACCAAATTCTAGAGGAATTTTAACCCTAAAAAAGGAATGGTAAAGAATATTTGTGATGCATCTGATTATTTTACAACATAGTGTTTTGACAACCTATTTTGTATTTGGGATACAAAGGAAGTCTTCATAGTCTGGACTTTAGGAAAAGAAATTCTGATATTTAATAAAATCCTTTTCCTCTAACCAATGTATATTTCATGCAGGCCCAGGCCCAGCCAACCTCGCATCAGGTACCTTGGGTTTTCAGTGGAAGAAGCAGTACTTCTCAATACCAATTCAGATCTCATCTGAAAGATTTGTTAAACTTCTCCCCTCCCTATTTCTCTTGAAGAGAATTGACCGCTTTCTCTCCATCTCCTTTTCATTCCTCCTTTTAATCATATTTCTAGCAGTAGAACTGTATTCCTTAACTCAGATTCTTATCTTAACCAGCCAGATTATGCCTACTGCTAAATTCATGCTATAGCTGGTTTTGGATCTTACTCTCAAGATCTTGTAGTACTTACCTCTTTCATTTACTCGTGACTGACGAACAACAATGATGTCTGCATTAGTCTATGGTTGGACTGAAGATTCTCAAAGCAATCAAGACAATTCTGGAGATAAGGGAATTCCTGGCAGTGTAAGACATCCCTCTCCTGCTCCCTGAAAAACCTACTTCTCAACCATAACCCCAGCCTGCACCAAAGCAGCGTAGATACCAGAGAACTGTTATCTTGTTTAATATCTTTATTGATGACCTAGATGAGGGGATTGAGTGCACCCTCAGTAAGTTTGCAGACGACACCAAGTTGGGAGGTAGTGTCGATCTGCCTGAGGGTCGGATGGCCCTTCAGAGGGATCTGGATAGGCTGGACTGCTGGGCTGAGGCGAACGGGATGAGGTTTAACAAGGCCAAGTGCCGGGTCCTGCACTTTGGCCACAATAACCCCATGCAACGCTA
>VXAL01006387.1:16139-27383 GCA_013399475.1 Chauna torquata
AACGGCCGCAAGTTGCGCCTGGGGAAATTTAGACTAGATATCAGGAAAAACTTTTTCTCTCAGAGAGTGGTCAGGCACTGGAACGGCCTTGACCAGGGAGGTGGTGGAGTCACCGACCCTTGTGGTTTTTAAGAGGCGCCTGGACAAGGTGCTACAAGATATGGTTTAGTAGCTTAGTGGGTAGTATTGGTGATAGGATGACAGTTGGACTAGATGATCTTGAAGGTCCTTTCCAACCTTGCGATTCTGTGATTCTGTGATCTTTTTAAGACAACAAGTATGTAGGTACAACTAATGTATATTTTACCTCTGACCAGAAACCCACAGCAACAGCTTTCCATGGATATTTTTCTTGCCTTCTGGCTGCTGCAGATATGTTATTGCCAAATGCTGCCACCTGCCCACAAGAAAAACATTCTCTGGAGATTCAGCCTGTGCCAGCAGACCAGCTTTCATCTCATCATTTGGATCCATGCACATACTATGAAAACAGAGAAAGAAACAAGTGTGTGTTTTCAAGTTTCCATTTTCAGCACCAAATCTGCATTTTATCAGTTACTTTGATGTTACATTTGTCATCTTTCACAGATAATTTTTTTGATCACAATACTGTGTTTAGGATGCTCAGCACAATCTAGGCAAATACATTATGGTTTCACCTTAGTTATTTAACTTGCTTGCATGAATCTAATGACATTAGATTAGGATAATATCTAATTACAATGAAGTTCAGTTTATTAAAAATGCAGGTTCTTTGAACCCCATGAAATACAGTGCTCTAAAATTCACGCTTTACGTCTATTTTAAGGATCCAGGAAGTAAAATAGGGCTAAAATGTGTTCAGAAGATTAAGATGAGGTTTGTCATTGTAAGGATTAAGTAAGAGTTTTCACACCTGAGGCATGAAAACCTACAACTATGAAAGCTTTTGCCTGTAATTAATACATTTAGTATGTCACTTCATTAATATCTTAATTGTCACCTTGCACTGCACTGTATTTATTCCTTATCTTGCATGTTACTTAGGACAGTTATTTAAATGTCTATATGAAACACACAAGACCTGAGATGTAATAATCCTGTAGATTTGTATGCAATAAACTTAGCTTGATGTTGCCAGTGTGCAAAATGGCTCTACTATAGAAATTAGTTTTCTATTCTACAGCAGCATTCTCTGCAAGCTGCTACTGGAAGTTAGATTAATACATACGTTTACAAGACAACTTTTGAACTAATACACCATACCGAAATATGAAAGCTCCAGTGTTCAAGTCTGCCCAGATTTGTATCATCAATGCTTTGGAACCCAATGAAATTATATGAATACAGCCATCTTCAACAAGTTTATCTCCCAGGCTTAGGTATTCCATTCCTATAGACTTGGTTTCTTCTAGAAATATACATGTTTATAAACAGTTACAATACAACACCAATGCTTTTTTTTTTTTAAGTGAGCTAATACATGCAATTCTCTTCAAAGACCTAGGTCTCTTGAAACAGAGGAGGTTGACATTAATTAAGCACTTAGTATGTTTGTTTTTAAGTAGGTAAACCCACTAAACATGAATACATTTCATCTAATTCAGTGATACTTTTAACATGCCATATGTTATTTTCTTATGTTGACCTAGCAGTCTCAGTGTGCAGGAAGTCTTCAGACTTGGTTCTTCACAAATCATGCTACCCTTTAACCATGATCTTGCATCCAATACTTTTGCTTTACTTTATGAAGTAAAAGCATAGGCCTTCTAATAAAAGCAGTTCTACTAAGTTCTGAGATCCAGCTTTTCCCTCCCACCACTCACTTTTTTTTTTAACTGTATTGAATAAAAGTGCAACAGAAGGTATTCCAAGTGTTGTGACTGTGAGATATTAAGTACTTTAAGGATTTTTTCCTTTTATAAATTATAATCAAGAGATCCTGCTCAAAACAGTTTAGGACCTGGCAAGTCTTTAAAAAAAAGTATGAACAGAGAAATGTTTTTACAGCTATCAAGATTTATAATGGCACACAAGGAAATTTAGAGGATTTATACTGAGTCAACCTCAGGCTCTTGATGGATTTGAAGCATCTTATTTTAGCTAAGAGTTACAATATTTAAATCCTAAATCAAAAAGGTTTAGTAGCTCTCTATTAAAGAGAAAGAACACAAAAGTCACTTGCTTCATCAATACATAAGAGACCAATTAAATATGACAGTATTCTACTCACATGACCTTTCAGCTGCAGCATTGAATATTTTCTTCAACATAACATGAAACAGCATAAATACATTTCACTGAAGTTCACAATTCAATGAGAACACTACACTTCTAAGGAAGCAGGCATAAATCTAACTTAAGAACTAAGCCAGAAATGTTTTATCTTTAAGTGTATCTTACAGTATTCAAAGAACAATCAGAAAGGCTATTACCACTGCTGTTTAATATTAATCATAAGAAAAAAGTGCGACCTTTTGTATATGATATCAACTAGTAATAAAAATAGTAAGCCAGAATCCCTTAGTGCTACTACCTACATAGAAATAAAAAGTACTATATCCTTACCTGTGCTATCAAAGCTGCTCTCTCTTAGAGCTAAGAGTCTGCTTCTTTTCTTGATTTTCCTCCCCTTTTCTGTTGAATTTTCTGTTTCATGAACACACTCCAGACGAAACCACAATGAGATACTGAAGCCTTCGGACATGTGTGGCCAACAGTTCTGTCCAACTAAAGGCAAGTGAATTGGGGCTACGTGCCAAGAAGAAAGCAGCTGGTGACTCAAATTTTCACCATCTGCCTCTTTCTTACTCTGTGAAAATTTTGCTCTTTTTACTAGTCCAGCACTTTTGCTGTTGGACGTGCCAGCAGATTTTTGCGAAGAACTACTACTCAAATTTGTGCCATGTAGTAAAGGGAAGGCAAGGTACTGTAATGGGTTCATATAAATATTAGTTTCTATAATCTTCAATACACCCTTAAGCAGTATCTCCTAGAAGAAATAAACCAAACAATTAAGAATCAAACTGTTTAATACCACATACTCAAGTGTCATCTCCTAACTAAGTAGAACCCCATTCTTCATTTAAATTTGGATTCATGTTTTCCCAACGTATGTGGGCTTCCACATCTGAACTGAGACATTTACAACAGCATTAAGCAGCTACTTCAGCAGCCTACTGTCCAGCTGTTATGGGGATTTAGTTACTACACATCAATCTTCAAGTTATCATGGCTAAGAATTAGCTGAACCACAGGTGGTTATCATGCAGTCTTATCTCAGTTGTTACATGCTAGCTGATTAACTTACACCTCAACAAAAGACCACACCTTTTACTTCACATTTGGGGCAGGTTAAGAACACACACGGGCCATCACTTTATTATTGCATAATCAGTAACAAAACTATTCAAGTCCTTATTGCAAGCTACCTTAGAAAGATTGACTTGTATTTCCCTGTTTGGTTTGATGCTATTTCACATTCCATAGTAATGTTTAATTTCCTTCCATGCGTTTTTTGTACAGACTCCCACACAAACCAACTGAGATATTTTAGCAGTATATCCCACACACAGTAGATTCCAGTGTTAGACAAACCAACTCAACACAGTATTGAAAAGAACTCCTGCTGCTAAAGTAGCACCCATTCCTGAAATAGAAATGTTTTATAACTAAGGGAATAACTTCAAATTTTACAGTATTACAATATTCTGTCATCCATAACCATAATGTCAGTCTGCTGAAGACAAATCTTGTTTTCTCATGCTGAAGAAGAGTTCCCAGTACATACAGACTTCAAAATCCTCTTATTTCTTCTCTCCAACTTCCCTATCACATTCTGAAAGTGAGTTGTTTCAGCAACTGAATTTTATTTGCACTAATCAGTTACAATGTTGCCCTTACAATGTCCTTATTTTCCAAGCTACTTAGACAGAAAGGGATTTTTTTTTTTGCTTCTGCATTTTGTCACACACTACTGAATACATACCGTACAAGGTGTCTTCTCCAAAAATATCCTTAGGAGAAGAGTTAGCTCTTCTGAGCGTGTCTGTAAGCTCATCAAAGAAACTAGCAGGTCTACTAACACCACCTGACATGCTAAAAAAAGGAGATAAAATAGCATTATTAAAGAGAATGTTTGAAAAGCTTTATAAATTTATATTTGATACTATTATGAGGAAAACTTAACTTGGAATTCAGTGTTTTGTGAAAGCATTTTGAATTCAGGAAGCAGCAATGACTAAAAGATGAATTCTAGAGAGATCCGACTACTTCCTCATACTATTACCATTCAAAATTCCATTGAATAAGTTAGATCACTACAGCAAGTTTGGCTTCCAGGTTTGCAAAACAGTCTGGAAGTCTTGGAACCCAGCATCTAGACTGCAAAGGTTCTTCCCACAAAGCCAGGGATTAAAGTCCTGGGATTCTTTACAACATGTCCTGCTGTGGAGCAACTTCATTCTGTTAGCTACCTTAGGGAAAGCATTTAATTTGCTTCCACATTCTTGTATTAGCTAGGTATTTTCTGACTAGAACAAAATCCAATCAAGATGTCACTAAGTCCTAGGTTACAAAGAAATTTGAAACAATTTATGTTGTGATGGAGTCAGATTTAATCAGTATGATAACTGCTATTTTTCCCAAGTATCATTTGTTAACATTGTCATCCTAGGTTTGTGGTTTCAATTATTGTTCTTAGATCTGCCAGCATGTATATAAATAACAATTTCCACTAGCTCAGAAATAACTCTGCATTTACACATAAGTTAGATATCTGTCACAAGTTAGAGAGACAGTTGCATAGGTTCACATGTGTCTATGAATTCACTTTGTAAATTCTGCATTTCCATTGTGGGCTAAAAATTTGAGGTTGTACACATTCAGTCATAAAAAGTGTTATTTAAGTTAGCTAGACTCTGAACTCACCATGAAAACTAGACTCTGTTTGTGTCAGTATGTTTACAAATCCTCCCAAAATATGTTTAACAGCTCCCTGTTAAAAAAAAATAAAGGGGAAAAAGTCATATCTCAAGAATACTTGTTAGTTCTTTGAGCTGGTGTGTAATTTCTTTTAAGCAATTCTTGTCTGTTGATTTAATTGAAAATAATTCTAGTTGCTTCAAATTATGGAATTTTTTTTATTTGCTAATGAGCATGCTTTCATGTTCTGTACAGTTCAATTGTATCGTATCAGACAGACTCTGAAATTCAGATGATTCAAGAAAATCCTTTGCCACTATCCATTCAGCAGCTGAGAAGTACTCCCTTGTGTTCTCCCTCAGAACAGAATTACAAAGTTTGACAGGTTGCGACAAAACACAGCAAGTTGGTATACAGAGATACAATAGCAAAAGCAAATTTAACCTTTCCCTAATCTTTTTGTATAAGATTACTTTAAAGAGTAATTAGAATGTCAGCCATTTACTTAAGAGCAACATCCTTCAGAAATGCAATCTTAGATAAATGTCATTCAAAAATCTCTAATTATATTCAGAACTTCTAAACTGGTTAGTTCAGAAGATGTACGCTTGTTTGTTCTAAACCACATTAAAAGTATCAAAAATATTATTTTGATTTATAAATCATTTCACCCATTGAAGTTCAGAAAAATAAAATGTGTAGTAGTGATTTAAAGCTAGTAATTCACACAAAAGAATTGTAGTACTAAAAACATTTTCTTCCCACTTTAGGCTCTCCTGCTGCTTATGGTTTAACCTGTCAAGGACTAACAAGCACCTTAGATTACTTAGCCATATTTTGTTCTTCTGCAAAAGCAGCTTACTAAATTTAGCAATCTAAAAGCAAAAACAACAAGCTAGCCTTCAGAAATTCCAAATAATAACAGGACATCTACATGCGCTTAAGTGATCTATAACATAAACTTATGAGGAATAAAAGTGTGAAATAATTTTCAGGTGCAGCATTGAAAGTTTCTAAAAGTACATATTTGATACCTGTGTATGTACATATAAGAAGATATTTGTTTTTTGTCTTCTGTTTAATAGCCTGATAGTTTCTAAATCTGTACCTACAGCTTTTGTGATTGAACAGATTTGATGAAATAAAACAACAAACTCAAAAGCTCTATAGGCCAACTGACTTTCAATGCATTAGTCAAGTATACTTTCTAGTAACTTTTTAAAGCAATGCAGCTTTACTGGCAATATCAATCCTTTACATTGTTTCAGGTCTTATTAAATGCCATAACAAGTAAGAAAATTTCTGAGTTCATCCTGTTAGCTATACCATTACTATAAAACTGAAGAAAATAAGATATAAAACTGCTAAGGTATTGTTGCCTTTGCTTAATAACATTTTTACCTGTTCTATAAGTACATTGGCATTTCTCTCCTTCTGGCTGATGATCTTCAGGCAGCTTTGGAATACATGAGCAAGCACATCTAAACTTGCATTACCAGCTGAGAGCAAGTTTAATTCTAACATGCAGATTTCAGGATATATTAATTCCCCTTGATTGATGTTTTCAGTTACATCATTAAAATAACCTGAAGGACCAGCACATCCTAGTTCTGCCTTTGTGTCTGCTCCTGAAAGAAAACATTATCATACTGAAAACTACTCAGACGAATAGTTTGCATGACCTAAGTAGGACATCCAAGGACATACTTTCTCCAGTCTTCTCAAAGGCACAAAACAAAAATAGTCACTAGCATATCAACAGTTTTCAGAAGTTAGTGGAACCTTCTATTCTGCTTTACATTTTCATATTTTTCTGCCAATACATGAGGGCAAGGATGCAGTTTCTCCTATTACAGCTTCTTGAACTACATGCCTTCATTTCCGGGGAACTGGACACACACAGCAATAACAAAAATATGCAACTCAAAATATGACAGTAAAATCACTATAGAAGCTGAGGTTCTGTTACAAAGAACTCTGAGCCTGCCAAGAAAGGATATAAATTTAAATGATCCTTTATGTTAAAAGGTTATGGGAAGCAGTTGTTTAGTTATTTAACTCAGGAAGTGCACATGATGGAATATTCCATGACGATCAGAAAACAAACATTCAGCCCCCCGCCATCTTGGTAAAACTTTAAAACATTTCACTTAAAAATAAAATAATTTGGTACAGATACAAGCTACCTACAAGTGTTTCATGGAACTATATCAGGTTGAATTTTTAATTCAGAAATGCTTTTTAAATGCTGTATATATTTCTCTAGGTCACTACTGACAAAGTCTAGTCATATAGGTAAACAGCAAGAGTGGAATACAATTCTATTAACTGCCATTACATGCCGACCTCATAGTATGCAAAAGTGTAAGCATCTAGGTGTTCAGCATAAACAAAAATTAACAAATTTGTTTTCAAAATTACACAAAAAGTAAAAACACATGCATATCAGTTGTTGAATGAATACAAATAGATATAACTATATGATTTTTACCAGATTGTTATAATACTACATAAAATTTTGAGCATCGATTTATAAACAAACTACTGATAAGCATCTCTGGAGAAAACTGCTTCTAGATGACAATAATACATTTAAGCAAAGACAACCCAACGTGACTTCATAGCAAGAATCATGTAATCCAACATAACCAAGACAGAACAGTTCCTGTACAGTCAGGGCAAGAACAGCCATCATCTCTAAATGTAACTGGATCTTACCAGAAGTTGAAAACCTAAACTATCTGTATCAGTAAAAGGCCTCTGATGCTCACTCTATCTTTATACATCTCAAAAAGACAAGCAAGCTTGTCTATGTTGTAAAGACTGCTTTGCATATTCAGAAAGTCCAAATTTACCTTCATCCTTGGTTTCACTGTCATCAGGGTTACTTTCACTATCTGCTTCATATCCTTCCTCTTCAGCAGAAAGTTTAAGGCTACAGCACTGTGATTCTTCAGGTTCTTCAGAAATATCTCCAGGCTGTGACACGGGCTCCTTTTCAGTGTAAGGGGTCTGTTTAACACGCCAAACATTTGTTATCTTTGTTCAGAAAAGCAAGTAGTTTAGAACCTTTCTCCATGCCCATTGGGGAAAGAAAGAAATTGATCATACACTTTCAAGAAACCTGAGATTCTTTTTAGGGATACTCTATTCTTACATAGAAAATGGATTCTGTAAAGATGGATTTTTCTTACTAACTACCAAACCAAATTTTGGGAAATAGGTGCCCAATGCATTATGAAAAATTGTTGCTCCAAAAATCACCATCACCATAAATACTCATTTTGACATCCACTCTTAGGTGAAGATATGTCTGCAGCCCCTAAGGTCAGCCAACATCCACCTCCTGAAGCTCTCCTTTGACAGTTTTCCTATTCCCTGCTGTGGAATGGAAGATTGAGGAGCATGACTCACTTCAGAGCAGCAAATGCAGGGAGCATATGAATAACCATCATTCAACTTAAAACTTACACATGAGAAAGAATTCATTTGCAACAGTCACAAGAACCAAATTTAAGCATGTCCCATCTAGTTTAAAAATACAGACCTGAACGACAAACTTGATCTAGCAAACACTGCAGCATTTAGAATTGGACTACTTATTTAGTTGGTTTCATACCTTTTCAATTTTTTCTTCAGAACAATCCAGATCAGCAGAAAAAGCGCCCAATGCAACACGAAGCAGTGAATCAAACAGGGGCTTTGCCAAGTCAGTTTCTAGCGCTTTTGACTGAGCAAGCTGTTCTTTTATTTGGAGTAAGATATCATCCACAGAAGTATTCTATAGTTTGGAAGAGACAAACATTTTGATTCTTGTTACTATGTTTTGCCTAACTAAAACAGTCCAAAACTTCCGTTTAAGAACGTTCCCTTCCACCTACACTAATTAGACTTTCCTGCTAGATCTATCAGACTTCACTGAGACTCCTGCAATAACAAAGACTTGCCCTGTTTGCTATGACAAAGATTTAGTAGGTTAAGCAATTTGCACACTGAAAAATCCAGGCAACTTGCGGTTTCCTAAACATTACAAGTGACAGCACTATATTTCAAAAATTAACACCTTTCACAAAGAGTTTAAAGTATGGAGTGCATTCAGACCACACCACAGCATTACTAGAGAGGTTAACAAAACAGAGGGTGACAGGACCAGGTTAACAAAAACAGCAAGTGGCCCAGAGAGAACTCCAATTTCCAGTTCTCATCTGTACCTACCTCCTCCTCATTTTATAATAAACTGTCAAGTAAAATTCAAGATAGCAATTAAAATAATAGAGCACAGTGAAGGTGTCTTCCATGAATCAATAACTTTTGGTGGCATGCTGAATTAGTTCACCTCTAAAGCTTAAGTAACAGTTTCTTCAGGTGTCTTTTAAGCATCTGTGCCCTTTAATACTCCTCTCCTCAAGTACCATGCTCTGCTCAGCATTTTCAAAAACATTATGTACAAGTCACTGTGTACAACTCGTGTCTTCCCTACACAACTCTGCTTCAATCTCACCTCTGTCACACACTCTTCAGTGAATACTCTTTCAGAAAAGTCTCCCACCATTCAAAGTCCATCAGCTCAGACAGCCTCCGTAGAGCATTGGATTTGACAAAAGAACTACACAGGAAAAAAAAATAGAATGGGCCATCCCCTACCAGAAAAAAAAAAAAATCAGTCATAGCCAGCAATTTACGGCAGTCAACATCCACTACTGCATTTGTAGCCAAAGGAAACCATCCCTTTCCTCTAGTCAGGACCATTTTATGCCAAAGAAAAAAAAAAATCATCTGCTAGGATCACAGTCTTCCCTTGGACTCAAGATGCATTAATCCAGAAAAGAGCATACGATGTTGAGTTCAGCCCTTAGCCATACTGACCATGCTGGCTCAAACTGTAACAGATGAAGGAAAAAATCAACTGGAAATACAACTAAAAAAACACCACAGGGTAAAAATCTCATCCAGGCTAGACTATTCTGCCATTCCAGAAGACCCTCTCCCAGCCCCTGAAAAGCTGGGAATTGGCATGAACAGGGATCCAACCCAAAAGAGTTGAAGACAAAGATCATGTTGGAAGACAAACAGAGGTGTGGGGTCCTGACCAGTATTTTACTGGGTACAGAAAAGGGCAACAAGATGACATGTGGGAACATGCCTCCTTAGAAACAGCAATTAACAGTTTCCCTATCTGCCTGCCCCCACTCCTTCACGCCTGCTGACCACTACCACCAACTGCTAAGCACATCATTTAACTGTATGCTTTAAGTATGACACAAAACATGGCACCACAGTAAGAACAAACTTTCTTTAACCTCCAAAAGAACTTTTGACTGAATTACTGTTAAAGTAACACTGCACAAAACAAATGAGTAAGGTAAGCTAAGGGAAGTTGCTCAGTACCTGGTGAAACATCTCTGCTTCCATCTTCTGCTGCATGGTGCTTGCACTGTGTAGACAAATTGTCAGCAGAGCTTCTAGAAGCCTGATACCTTGAAGTGCCCATTCAGTCTCTTTTCTTACAGAAGACTTTATTTCTTCGAGATTTGCAACTGATGCAACCGAAGCATGTTCCCTACTCACAGAGCTGTCACAGGGGACACATTCAGACCCCAGCTGTTCTGCACCAGCAAGACTGCCGGAACCGTTGAGCTCTGATTGAATCATTTCCCTGCTTTTAGGGAACTGAACAGAGTCAGCCTTGTTGAGAAGCTCAGCAAGGGGACTCCCATGTGAACTTTTGCTTTCACTGAATACTCTCTCCCTTTTTTCTTGTTCCTTCTCATTTTCTGAGAGTTTCTGAATAATGAGGATTAGTAGTCTGTGGCATGCTTCAAAGCCTCCAAGTCTATGGAACTGTCTCTGGAAAAATGGACTACAGAAATAGATGCAACGACACACAGACCAAATATCTGCAGCCCTGTGAATATGTTCCAGTGAGGGCAAAGTAAGGCTTTCTAGTGACAAGCATGGCAATTTGTGGCCTAATGGCTCACTAGCTGTACTATCATATCCTGATGTATCTTCAGAGTCATTAGCTGAATCCAGATCACCATCTGCTTCTTTACTTACACATAAAAAAGCAACACAGAGGAATAGGTTTATTGTGTTGACATGAATGTCTTGACTCTCGAACTTTTTCTTTTTTGGGTAAGCCTCTTTCAGGCCAGCATAAAACTTGCTCAGGCTTTGGGGAACTTCTGAAACAGTATGCTGGCTACAAAGAGAAGCAGACAAGTCAGGCATAGATGCCTTATGTTCGCTGCTGAGGCCTTCTAGTTCTGGCATTGCTTGGTCTTTCTGCTGATCACCAAGGCAGAGTATCAAAGTCTCTAACACCTTCAAAGAATGGCTTCT
>VXAL01006388.1:15453-26323 GCA_013399475.1 Chauna torquata
GGGACCCCACGTTGGAGCAGGGGAACAGAGAGTGACCATGAAGGAGCGGCGGAGACGAAGCGATACGGACTGACCGCAGCCCCCATTCCCCGTTCCCCTGCGCCGCTCGGGGGGAGGAGGTAGAAGAGGGTGGATGGGGGGGTAAGGTGTTTTTAGTTTGCTTTTAGTTTCTCACTGCTCTAGTTTGCTAGTTATAGTAATAAATTATACTAATCTCCCTATGTTGAGTCTGTTTTGCCCGTGACGATAATTAGTGAGTAACCTGCTTGTCCTTATCTCAACCCTTAAGCCCTGGTCCATCATATTTTCTCCCCCTGTTTCTTTGAGGAGGGGGAGTGAGCGAGCGGTTGTGGTGGAGGTCGCCTGTGTAGCTGGGTAAAACCACCACAACTTCAAAAGGCATATTAGATTTGGTTATATTCATATATCCTTATTTTCATTTTCTCCTTCTCTTTCTTCTGTTCTTGTATTCAAATACTTATGTTTTTTTCATTAGTGGGTATGTTTGTGTATCTGTGGATAAGATAGTTGGTGCATAGGTATTCTACCAAAAGTGATTCTGGGAAAGATAATATTTAAAATAATTTTTCTCGTATCTTGGATGATAAGAACAGTTTTATCTCTGTAGGGTGCTCCAAAAATAGTAAAAAAGAGACAGAACAGCTTTGGCCTTTAAAGAAAACTTTGAAGTCTCATTGACCCTGTTCAATAGCAATCCTTACTCCTAATGTATGTTAACTTCTGTGCAGTGAGAATTTCTATCAACCTGATACAACAGGGTTAGAGTGGTTTTTGAAGAGGTCTGTCTCACATTAACATCTGGAATTGCAAAGTAGCCAATCTAATTCCTGAAACCTTGCCTGTGAGTTAAATCTATTCCTATATGAAAAAAAAAAAGCTGTTGCTTTACAAACAAAATAAGGAGTGCATCTGCTTCCTAGCCATAATAAATTACACTGTGGGAAGGCATCTTTAGAAAACTAACAGACTCACTATGCATGTTAATACAGCCACCGTACTTGTAATGCTCAGGCTTGCAAAACTCTGTTATTCAAATTCTCTGCTAACACCACTCAGTTAATAGAGTTACACAGATACTGAAATTTACCCCATTTGTTAAGTGACCCCAAAATAAAGCTTGTAACATAAACTACAAACAAACAAACAACCTTTGTCTAACAGAAATTTAGGCACACATTTCTTATATTCTCATACATTGTGGTTGTTATTGACATTTCAGAAAATTGCTCGTCCACATTTTAATATCTCCTTAATTAACAGCTTTTCTTCTTCTTCTTTTTTTTTTTTCTATTTTCAAATCAAATAACAAACAGCTTAATGACTTGGGATGTTACTTGAATTCGTTATGAAATAACAAATGGATTTCTGAAATGACTCAATTTTTTAAAAAAAAAAAAAAAAAAAAGGACCAATAACACATACTAAGTAATGATTTTAATCCATTGCAACTTCTCTTGTCATTGAACAACGACACTGGAATGCCAGATCTACAACGTATGAGTCATGCACATTAAATACTAATTACCAAATACCATTTTAAGGGCTCTTTTTTATTTGTTTGTTCAGGAAAGTCAGAAATTTGAGGATTATATTCCAGCAAGAAAGTGGAAAAGATTGCATAAGAAAGCCATATTAAAATTCAATATAAATGTCAGAATGGGAAATTTCTTATCACTGTCATAGTAGTTGTATACAATACAAACCTTCTCTTCGTGTTTTCCAAAAGCTCCATTCCCAAATTACTTTTTTTTCTTTTTTTTTTTCCTTGAAAAAAAATAATAAATGAACTGAGGATTTTGCTTGTAAGCTGAATTGGTATGTAAATAAATTGCACCGTACCACTGCCAGTACTGTTGGTAGCTTAGATTTCAAACTAAGTCTTTTATTTTTTAATTGCTTTGTACAGTAAATAAAAGGCTAAACTTCTAATGAAATATATATTCTATTTAGCTGACTAAACATTGGGATAGGTTTTTAAATGAGTTTATCTCCTCATAAACATCTCCATGGTTTGGTCGTCTTTCTGACCATATGTGTGTGTTTTGCATTATGTCTACTGGAACATGACATGATTGCAAATTGTTTATGATCTCATCTCTGAATCTCTTCTTAATCCTTGTTTTATAGCTTAGCTGGTAGTTGCAATGCTTCTTGAAATAGCTTTCACAGAGTTATTAACAAATCAATGGATAGACAAGTTTTTGGTCACTTGTGGTTATTGAAAAACACAGACAAAAAAAAAAGAGTGTGTTGCTCCCCCCCCCCCTTTTTTTTTTTTGGCTTCACTCTCTTTCAAGAAGTGTCATGCAGATTGTGCTGATATTCAAACATTATCTGTTTTTGTCCAACTAAATTTCTTGATGGTAAGCAAATCCTTTATCCCTGAACTCATGTTGGGGATAAGAAGATATTTTCCAAATAAGCTTAGGACTCCTCATCAGTGAAGGCAAAAACAAAATTTGGCTCCTCAGGAGGAAAAGCTGAAATAGATCACCCCTATAGCAAGAAGAAAATAGGTAAAAGAAAAGGCTGGTGATGGGCAAGGTTGCTCAGATGGATGAGCTTATGGTTTCTGCCTGATATGGAACAGACTGAAAATATCTGCTTAGCAGTAGCAGTCACCCCATATGTCTCAGTCTCATCTTTGGTAGGATCCTGGTAGCAGCAGTCCTATCCTTCCAGTGCTCCAAAACAGGCAAAATACGCAAAACAACAAAATGGGTGTTTTGTTGTTCCTCATCAGTATTATGAATTACTCTTGAATGGCCTTCCTGGATATACCTAAAACGAGTCAACTTCAACTACAAGTCTGCTTACTATTTGTTCCAGGCAGTTAAAGGACAGGCCACTAAATTGCACTAGAAGTTACACTTAGAATGTACTGAAGCATTGGAGCTAGGCGATAAAATTGTGGGATTACTCACAGGAATGAATAAGAAAGTTTAATCACTACTTGCGAACTATGTTAAAAATAATTAAAAACATAAACAAGACATTCCTAAATATCTTCAGAATCTAAACCCTCAATACTTATCTTTCTAATAAGAAGTTTGCATATTTCTCCCTCCTAAGTTTTTCATACAAGCTGTCTAAACTATGTTCTTTCTTACATTGTGAAATAAAATCATGTAAAAGGAATGAGAGGAGAAAGCTTTTAGGTTACTCTGAAAAAGACCATTGTATTTTACTGATTCTGCTCTTTCACAATGTGCTCTAAACATGGAAGTCTGGTGAAACTTTTATATGTGCAAGTCTTACATTGCATTTCTCTTTGTGCAAACACCAATGATTCTGTGCTTTCTGCCACTTTCAGTAATAGCTATTTTAGTCAGAACAGGAGCATATAATTTTTAGTCTTAGTTATTGGATTAAATTTCTGAAAAGTATATATTCAGCCTTCTTTCTGGAAACAATTGTGAAAAAGAGGAATATAATGCAGAAGAGATAATACTTTATATCTTACAGCTCAACTGTATAATGCAAATGAATTTAAGAACAAAAGTGAGACGTAAATCTGTAAACCTTTCTTAATCCTGAATTTCCCTGCTTAAAGGGCCCGTTAAGCGATAGCAAGTTTAGTATGGTATGAACTGTTCAAGTTCAAAGGGAATGGTATAAATGTACCATGACAAGCTCAGCACCAGTATTGCTCTGCCACTACAAGGATTAGTGTTTCAGTAACTGGCCTCACAAATCTAGTCAAGCAAACTGACTTTCTTGTTTATACTAACATTATGTTAACATCCTTCCTGACATGTATGAGTGTAATTTGTTTTCTGTCTCATTTGCTGTATGAGTACTATGTGTTGTTTTTGCTATTAAAGAGAAGCAGCTATAGACAGCAAGGTGGGAAGCTGTTAACCTCGTGATGTTTACTGAGATGAATATCTATCTGTTTGTTACTAAACAATTTGAATCTTCAATTTAAATTTTGTAGATTAACCCCCAAATTCTCTGTTTGTTGCAAACTGAACTTTAATAAAAAATATTTCCACCTTTTTTCTGCATACATTTTATATACCACCTTGGATCATAGGAGTAAATTTTAGTGCAAACAAGCATTACTTTAATTTAATTTTTAATTCATTTTGAGCAAAAATGCAGCTATAAACTGCACCTATTAGAAGGAGACTAGACCTTAAACATTACATCAAAGTAGTATATAATGGGTGACACCTTTCAGAGTAGTAAAACTGCAGATCAAGGCATTATCTACAAAATGTTTTTGATCTCACCATTTCATTTTAACTTGAACCTTACTATCTTCTGCACAATATTGGAATGTTCCTTCAGGCAACAGCTAAAGGAAATCAAAACTGCATTTTAAGTGCAAACATATCAAAAGTATTGTGAGAAAGATGTTTAAAATATCTACATCTCTTTTAAAACATAAATGGTTGTCCTTAGATTAAGCCCTGTAATGCAAACTTTCCTTATTCTCCAGATGAAGTGGTGACATATCCCCAGGTATTCCGTATGTACTCCAAATCCTGAATTTGTGGTACCATCATATATACTAAATAGCTTTAAAAAATGCATGAGAGGAAGGAGAGCATGGGATCAAGCAAATAACTGATTCAGACAGATCTGCATTTCAAATCCCTAAGAGGAACCTAAAGATGCGTAGCAGGAGCTACAATATCAACCTTTGATGATACTGTCTTTCAAACTAAGACACAAGTGATTATCCAAAGTCAACAAATGAATTAAGGAGGGTGACATTTTGAAAAACAATATAAAAGATTGTTTCATGAAAGATCACAACTTGCTCTTTATTTTTCTTGTTCATCCACTGTGAAAAGGTTCTGTGCTGTACTTTTTCCTAAATAGGTTTGTAAACAAAGTTATGTGTACCACAGTTACTGATGTGTCGTGGCATTACCAGGCCTGTCTGTCCCCTAGCCAGCCCTCACCCCTGCTCCTCCCCTTCTGCCAGCTCTCCTTTAGATTGGGGCTTGCTTTCTGTTAGTTGAGCTCCCTGAACAGGCGTGCTGGAGGTTATTTTAATGGTATGGCAGACAAGGAACAGCATCCTTTGGAAGTCTGGGGAGAAGCAGAAACAGTACTCCTGCTACCAGCTGAATGTTGATGGTGTAGCTCACCCTTAGGCCTGGGTTATGAAGGTTTCATTCACATTGTTGGTTTCTTACTCAGAAAATTAGTGATAGTGACTTATCCAATGATTGCCATGACTAGTAGTTATGCATGCATTTTCAAAACAAAGCAAAATGAAAGAAACTAAAGAAAAAGAAATACAAATAAACAAAAATAATCCTACTGCCCCAAACCGCAAGTCTGAGTATAATAGTAATATACTAATATAATAATTAATATACTAGTATAATAATAGCTGATGGCTTCTTTTTTTTCCTTCCACATAAACCACAGAGTATCAAAACTCATATCCAGGATAAGTAGCGCAGTTCTAACAGCATACGTATACCACAAACTACACATGATACATATACATATGATACATGATATATATGATACACAAATCTCACGCCTGCCTTAAAAATATACACAGTTTGGCAACATAGGTAAATACACTTCATTTTCTACAACTGAGAAAGTGCTAACTGTTACAGCTGAACTTTACATTTGGCTCCTGTTTCCTTTGATCTGAACTACAGTGTGCAGCTGAAACGTTTTTGGTACCAAGGCAGTCTTTTTTATTAATTATTTGTACAATGTCTAGCACAGTGGGGTGTTGGCTTGTGACACTGGCTCTTAGGCAGCCAACTACACATTAAAAATAATGATAAAGCTAATTTAGCACTGTTTCTAACTCAGTGTGTAGAAAGTAATGAAATGTTATTTGTATTTAATTATGAATATTAGGAGGCAATAATCTTTGCTTCTCTAAAATAAAATCTATTGTGCTGAAGAGCCTGAGGAGGAAACCAAACTGTAAGGACAAACATCGACCGTCACCTCCAACTTCCTTCTCTCTGTATTGTTATGCAGGGCTGCCACATAACAAGTCTTCTCCATTTTCTTTCAAGATCTGTGGCTTTAACATAAGCAGAGGAGAACAGCAGGTAGAGTTAAAGCTGTGTCTGCCACTGGTCACCAGCTCAAATACCTGAGCCAGCACCACTGGCTGGTGCTCCAAGTTACAGAAGGTGACCACTCCTTCCTAAATTCAAGGAGAAACCTTGCAGAATCTCTCTGTCTAGACAGACACACTGTTTTTTCTTCTTGGGAGTATAATATTTTTTTTCAATGCCTTTTGTGCACAGCAGTTGTGCCACAAATACACAGAATTGTATAATAATTCTGTATTATACCTAACAGTACATGCCTTTGCAAAGACAAGGTTGTAGCTTTTGAATAGCTATGTAGGATGGTGATGCAGACAGCAGAAGCACATCACCTAATGAGAGCCCCAGTGCACAATTCTAATCATCCCTAATGCATCAGGTCTGCTGTGGGAGTTGCACACAATAATTAGTTTTAAGGCATTTTACTGTAGGGACATAGTGTGGAAGCCAGGGATTAACATCACTACAGAGGCATTTGGCTCCATTTTTCCTATTGACTGTTTGGAAGCATTGCTTCTAGCAACTAGTTCATCAGAGAAAATGCTTTTCTGATTAAGCAATTGCAGCATAGGATTTAAACAATTTTCAGAGCTAAAGTATTTTCATCTCACACAAAGAAAAACACAAAGGTTCAAATTAATCTTCACTCTTATGCTCTCCCTCACCCCTTAAATGTGCAATGACAGAGGTTGTAGATCAGAATTTGCCCCCAGCAAAGAAGAAAGTGTGCCATAAGGATGAAGGTAAGCACCTCCACAAAATCATCTATTCACTTCACTGTTGCAGGTAGTGTGTGTTTATGTCTTCTGCTCTGCCTGTAATTTCAGCATCACAATAAGGTTCATGGTATTCTACACAGCCTTCGTAATTTCTTTTAGTTTCACATTAATATTGCCTTGTCCAATCCATTTTTTTTATTATTTTTTATTTTTTCCCCATCACTCAGTCCTCTAACCTAGCATACACTGTTTCAAGACCTTGGCTCATTTGTCTTTTCTACTCCACTTCTTAGTTCACATTTTCCTTTCTTGCTAGAATGGCATAGTCATAGTTCTGCAAATGATCTGTTAATATCATCAAAATTTTACAGTGTTTGGACTTACCAATATCTGGATGGCTAGCTACTAAGGACCCCTCCCCATTATTTAAGGGATAATTTTGAATGATATGTGTCTCTGCATGTGATCTGAGAGTCCTTGGGTGTGGGGTGAGGGAAGCAGAAATAAAAAGTCCTGCTATTCACAGTCCCACTGCAGCAGGCTTTTGACACCTTCTTAGAGGCATAAGGTCAGAACCTAATGGCTTCTTAAATGCTCCTCTTATCATTTAAAAGGAGGTTTCAAGACTTTAGTACCTTTTAGAAGGCAGTGGCACTCTTCAAGGTTGGTTTCAACATTGCAGTTGTTTTAAACTGAAATAGTCTATCTCAAAATTATAGGTCCTTGCTTTTATTCTTCATGGTCCAATACAGCTAGTCTTTACCTGTGTATGTCTTAAAAAATTCCAAGGTTTTCCTTCAGAGAGAATATATTTCTAAGGAAGTATTGTATTTTAGAGCACTATAAAGCAACATGCAACCAATGGAATGACCATTTCTGCTCCTTCCATGCTCTCTCCCTTGTGCCTTTACAAACTTTCATTAAGATGATGTGAGGAACAGCTCCATATGAAACAACCATAGAAGAAAAAAAGTTATTTTTAATCAGTTTCCTGCTCTGATGACAGACAGAATGGATAAGGGTATAATGGAATGCAGGGAGTAGAGAACTGCTTCTCTTAGAGGCAGAGATGGTTTTAAGTGTTTGTGGATCTATGAATTCAGTTTGAAAATCAGTTTTGTACAGTTAGCTAGACAGAAAAGCTAGCAGCAACAACTTTACAGTGTTATGAACTTATGATATGTAACAAAACTGTTTTTCCTCCTGTGTCTATCTAGCAGCTAGGATTGTACCTTTTATTTTAAAGTATATTAACATATTGACCATTTTCAGTGGGAAACTGCGTGAACATAATTTATGCCTCAGCAAAAAACAAACAAACAGACAAAAAAACATTGGTTATACACTGTATGAATGAAACTAAGAAAGTGACTGTAATTATGTACTTCATCTGCTAAAATACTTATGTAGTTTGAATCTGGAAAAGGATCTTTAGAAGAATAAGAACTTTCCCACAGGGGCAAATTAATACACAGAAATATCCTTTTGCAAATATTATACAGAAACAAGGTCTTAGACATAGAAAGGTTGTTTTAGTTTCCTCAAGGCATTTAAAAATCTTACTCTCAGGAAATATATTCTAGTTTCAGCCCACAGTGTTAAACATTACATAAGACATAAACTTCATAGTTAAAATTGGGTGGGGGAAAAGTGTGGTGAACTATCATATCATGTGCTACTGAAAAATACATACTGAGAAACAGACAGTACTGTGGTGGAAAGAATATAGTAACTTAAAGGTATAAAAGAGTCCCTTCACCCATTATCAAACATGCCTGTAGTCCATAAAGAAAGACATTCCAGTGACTAACACACAACTGTCAATATTCTCCACCTATGACATCTGTCCTCTTCCTCAGCTTCCTGTTAAGTAGAGAGTACTGAGATATTGATAATGGACAGTATTTTAACAACTGTTAATGCTATTGGAGTACTTTATGATCTTACATTATCAAGAGTTAACTGATGCCATCAGACTTCAGTCTCCTGTCTCCCTCTGTTCAAAATATTATTTCTGAAGTTTTGCTAACATCTATAGTTTACTGAGTTTCAATAGACTAGATTACTGGAGAGAAGTAGCATTGTTGTTGGTTATGTAAAGTATAACCGAAATTGTGGCAAGGTGTGTGAACCGTTCACTGCATGAAGACATTTACTTTGAGTACACATGCTATATTATTTATATTGAAATGCATGCTATATGGCATAGAATCATAGAATCGTTTAGGTTGGAAAAGATCTTCAAGATCATCCAGTCCAACCGTTAGCCTAGTACTGCCAAGTCTACCACTAAACCATGTCCCTAAGTACCACATCTACACGTCTTTTGAATACCTCCAGGGATGGTGACTCAACTACTTCCCTGGGCAGCCTGTTCCAATGCTTCACAACCCTTTCAGCAGAGAAATTTTTCCTGATATTAAACCTAAAACTGGTGCATGATATCATTTACAAAAGTGTCATAACTCATCACAGCTATCTACAGAGTTTGCTATGTTCTAATGTAACTTTGCTATACATAGGGTACTTTTCTTTGGGGTGTGGAGTTGCTTTCCCCTGTAGGTGAACTGTCTTCACTTCTTTCTTTACTTTTTCTGTTTCCCACATAAAAGCCATAGAGTCTCATAAAGAGGAAACTTTTAGATGGCACTAGCTTTGACTTCAAATAAAATCCAGAGATTATTTACACCAAAGCAACAATATGTATCATACATCACAATAATTTAGCTCTGTGGATCACAATACTCAAATTATTGTGAATGGAAAGGAAACCATGTGTCATCACTGCACTACTACAGGTCTAGCTTCCATTGTACTAGTTGTAGAGACAGATCCTCTTGCACCAGGCTGAATATTTCCTTTTCACATTTATGTGATGATCAGTAGACCATTTACAGGTTCATTTTATTTAAATACCATCTCACCCTGTGCAAGACTTGCACTTCCTGTGAAAATTTTCATTTAAATATTTATTTTTCACTTCTTTTTTGACTTCCCATTGTAATCCAGTCTGGTGAAGGAATTTCTTACTTTAGCTATACTTTTGCCTTTTGTTGAGATTCCATTCCTCTGCATGGCTGAATCTATCCTGTTTATATAAAACTTAATCCTGGCAGGTTAACTCCTTGAGTACTTACGTCTGTAGATACCCAATGTATGCAAGTTTTTGCTTGTTATTTATTTCCAAACATTTATTGGGTACATGGAAAGGGCAATACTGGCATTTTTATTCTGGACAGGCATAGCTCACAGTCACAGAACGTTATAATGGATGACCCTCCTTGTCAATTTTGGAAACAAAATGACTATTTTTTGACAGTGTCTTCTCTTTTGAGATGCAGCACTAGCTCTCCTTTACACTTGTGCTGTGCATCTAAATCACTGAGCTGCACATAGCTTTTAAAATTCCTATTTCTATATATAGCTGGAAGGCAATATAATTAAACCATACACCTCTGAAATATGAGCCTTCATTCTCTTTTACAAATTTTTAAGCCTTGCAAGCCTTTCTCTATGAATGAACTTGTTGTTATGTGCAATACTTTCAAAATGTTGTTGGTATCATTATTTTACTTTATCACTGTGATAGGTGGTCAAAATACGTGCTTCACAGGGTTTGGACTCCTCAGCTGACATGCAAGGTATGTGAGTTAGCTGAAACTCAGAGGAAAGCAACTCAACTTTGGCTACAGAGCCAAGACTGGATAAATCAATGAATGGCCAAGGGATGCTGTGGATGCATAAAAGCCTGTGATGGGTTTCACTCCATGTTTTCCACTTTTGATATTTTAGAAAATTGTTCTTTCCTCACCCCAATCCCATTTATCCTTGAACAATAACACATTAGTTGAAGTTTATTATGAATGTTTCTGATTTTTCATACTAAACAAACCTTGTTCTCTCCCTACCTAATTTAAGTTTTTTACTCTCTTACTTAGCAGTTGCATAGTTGTTTGTTTCTTGTCCCTTTGCTGAGGATACTTGGCCTGATTACTAGGTATCTGGGGAGGATCAGGGTCTAAATCTCCCCTTTGCTTTACAATAGATGCTTTTTTCTGCTTTCTCACATTTGTGGGATGAAACAAG
>VXAL01006389.1:0-24452 GCA_013399475.1 Chauna torquata
CGGGCCGCAGGCGGCCCCGGGCCCCGTGAGCGGCGCCCCCGCGGCGGGCCGAGGGCCGCGGGCCGGAGGGACGATGCTGTTCTCCCTGCGGGAGCTGGTGCAGTGGCTGGGCTTCGCCACCTTCGAGATCTTCCTGCACGGCCTGGCCCTGCTGGTCTTCTCCGTGCTGCTGGTCCTGAAGGTGGACAGCGAGGCCTCGCCGCTCTCCTGGTGGGTCGTCTTCGTCCCCTTCTTCGCCGCCGACGGCCTCAGCACCTATTTCACTGCCATCGTCTCGGTGCGGCTCTTCCAGGATGGCGAGAAGCGTCTGGCCGTGCTGCGGCTCTTCTGGATCCTCACCATCCTCAGCCTCAAGTTCGTCTTCGAGATGCTTCTGTGCCAGAAGCTGGTGGAGCAGACACGGGAGCTGTGGTACGGGCTCATCATGTCGCCCGTCTTCATCCTCCTCCAGCTGCTCATGATCCGGGCCTGCCGCGTGAACTGAGCCCGCGGCCCCGCGCCAGCCCTGGCCGGGCCTGCCCGGCTCTGCAGGAGCCCCAGCGCCGTTCAGGGGCTTTCCCCCATCCTGGTTTCTGGACGGAGGTGCTGAGTGCAGGTGCAGCGCTGCAAGAGGCAGGGCCTGTGACTGAGCACGCTGTCATGTTGTATATAGCTTTGTGTTTCTTCAGAAGATCCTTTTGCAGCGTCGTTATTTCAGGTTCACTCAGTCCTTGGTGTTAGTCTTAAAATAGTGCAATGTACAGGCACTGTTTGGTATGCCAGTTATTTTATTTTAAAATAAAAATGCATGGAAGGATTGGATTTGTTTATAATACTCTTTTTTACTAGAAAGTGTTGGTACTTAAAACTGCTGCCTGGAGAACAGGAATCATGTGAAGGTCGGTTGTTTGCAGTAGGCACCTCACACGCCTCAGGCTGCCACTAGCCAGAAGCACTGTAGCTGCTGTCGCCTGTGCTGCCCTGAGACCACGATTGTAGTGACCTGTTGTCTTCAGCAGCAACACTAATTTATTTCCATCTTTCCCCGGAGCAGTGATTCACTGTGCTGGCAGGGTTTTATGGGGCTGCGCTCTGAGCCAGGGAGAACTGATGTGTGTATTTTTGAACAGAAATGTGTTTTTTTTCTTTGTATTGCAGATCCATTCTCTACATGTAGGTATCAGGGTGCTGGGAGGGCGAGGCAGGGTGTAGCTCAGCCCCTCGAGGGGATGAGCAGATCACTGTGTTAAATGCCAATGTCGTGGGGGGCTCGCACCACCAAAGACACCTAGGTGTCACCTGTGTCACAGCATCACAGCCACCACGAGGGTGCTGAGAACCTGGATCTCTCCCTGACTTGTCTGTGAGATGTCGCGTGTTGCTTTGGTGCCCAGCCCCAGACGACTGTTCTCCTTTTGAGAATGATTTTCAAAGCCCTCTCTGTATTGATGATGGCAACAAAACACCTCCTGGGCTTCCCCTCCAGCCTCAACTGCTCCCTCACCTATCTTGTGTCTGCCCCATCCACCCAGCTGCTGGTACCACCCTGTGCTCTCTGCGCTCTCAGAATCTGTTTCGTGGAGATAAGGTCTTGAAACCGAAAACTGCCACATACCGGGCTCTCAAATTCGGGAGACAAGGTGGGATGTAGCTGGCAGAGCATGCATTAAAAAAAGCTGAGAATTTCTGTGCTGTGGGACTTCATTGTGATCCCAGAAATTCAAATGTGTCTTGGATTGCATAAAGGAGACTTTTCCTGCTTCATACCCAAGTTCTAGAAAATCTGTAACTATCTAGCCTCTTGTGTAACTTATGTTTGCTTTTAGAATTTCAGAAGCATGCAGGAAAGAAAGGACCAATTTCCCAAGTTTATTTTTTTGGTGTGTTGATTGTATAAACTCATGGTGTGAGTTCAGAGCAGATCTCACGGGATATTCTTCGTCACCTTCCATTTTGAAAAAGCTCTCTGCAGCGAGGCACCTGATGCTTCATCCTGAGAAAAAGAACTTCATTACAAATTGCCTCTGAGGCCTGCATAAGGAGCACAGAAAACATTACTGTGTTGATTAATGGCAGGAGCTGTGGGCTTCAAGGAGAGAATTTGCACAGAAGAGAACTTGGAGGGAAGGTCAGTGATAAACAGCCTCTTCCCAAGGGCTGCTCTTGCCTGGGAGATGGAGTAGGGGGACTTGTGCGCAGTTGCTGTGAGCAGGTGTAGGCACAGGCTGGGAACTGTGGCCCAGGAAAGCAAATGTTGGCAAAGAGCATACTTCCAAATAATTCGTCTTAATAATTCAGTAAAGCACTGGGAGCTCCCATTGATTCTCTTGCTTTTCAGCTGCAGTCACAGGAGATAATAGATATTGAATAGATACTGAATCTAGACAAAGACTAGTAAACGTGCTGGAGATGTGAAAAGCCACTTGTCTGCTCTCACAACAGTTACTCATTTATGATGAAATTTATGATGACTCCCAGTGGCCTGGTGGTCTCGAGTCGCCTAGGGAGGAGCCCCCTCTCTATTCACTGCGCCCAACAGGCTGTCTTTTTCTCAGGATTCAAGGAGATGCCTCCTTGTCCTTAGCAGATGAACTCCCCAGGGAAGATTTGCAAAAAGATTGCTTTCCCGCACCCTCCTTTATCTTAAACACACTTCTGACCAAAAAGTGAATCAGTTCATTTCCTGTTATCAGCTCTGAGTAGATGGCAAGGAAAATAAGAAAAAAAAAATCACCAGACTATCTCCAAGCAAGCCATTCCGAGGGCAGCAGAGCTCATGTGGCTGGGTTGTCTGTGTCCCTTGAGCTAAAGCAACACCAAGGTAGATGTGAAAAGCCAGCTTGTTGAGTTACTGCTGCTGACGTCCCCAGGACACAGGTCCTGGGCCACCACAGACCCACACGGTCCACCTGGGGCTGCTGAGGACGTGCGGACGGGGCAGCTTGTACATGCAGCGGTGAGGACAGACGGCACCAGCCGAACACATGGCATGGCCAGAGACCGGAGGCTGTGTCTGCACGGCATAATGAGCAGTTAAAGAACACGTGAGAGTTGTGCCTGTCCAGACCCACTGGTACCCAGGGTGAGAGAAGGGGGTTGCTGCTGGGTTAAGTACAGTGTTGCAGAACCAGGGAAGGAGAAGGAACTGGCTGAACGCATAGAAGGGGGTGGTTAGCATGGGTTTTGGCTGCTCTTGGCACGTTGTGCTCTCTACTGCGCTGCTGGTGCTGAGCAGAGCTGCGTGGCCAGGCTGGGCAGAGGTGCAGGGAGGGAGGGATGTGAAGCCTACCAGGGAGCAGCTGTACCTGAGGTACCAGTGAGGTGCTCGTGGGCTGACTGTATCCTGGCCAGTGGGAAGTGCTGCTCCTCCACCCCAGCCAGGTCTTTTCCTGGCCCGCTGGCTCTGCTTCCTTCCCTTCCCTGTGGCCCAGGGAGATGGCACCCAGGCCACGAGCCCTCATGTGTGCACTGCTGGCTGCTGCTGAGCCCTGGCCCTGCTGGCTCTCACCGAGTTCAGTTCAGACTGCCCAGCGGGTCCAGCCATAGCTGGCAAGGCAACAGTGGACAGACAGAGAGGAGCACTGATGGCTTAGACCTTGTCTTCTCTGGGAGCCAAATGAGGCTGAGAGGTTCCAGGCAGGGAGGTGGCATTTGGGGCATGGCCAGGGACAAGCGCTGCCTGCTGGGACATTGGCAGTGCCTCTGTGAGCATGAGAGCTTCAAAGTCGCTTAGCACAGGACTGAGGAGCACCAGGAACGTGTTACATGGGGCTGAGCTCCCCCAGCCCCAGGAGATGCTCTGGTGAAAATGAAACAGGTGGCTGCTGTGTTTCTCCCTAGCAAGCTCTTGGGCACTGGGAGGGAATTTCTACTGCTGACGAAGGTTGTCCCTTCATGCTGGCTTGTCCAAGCTGTCATGGGAAGGCGGCAGGAGAACTAGTGTCTGGTCCAGCAGGATCCCTCAGCAGACACCAGCTTAGCCCAGGCTGGGCCATGCTGGGGCTTAGCCCTTGGTGTGTGGTGTGACCCACTCCCCACCAGCCTCCGGTCAGGTGGCACCTGGATCCAGCCCTGGCTCAATGTCCCCAGCGACTCAGTGGCCTGTGCCGGGCTGGCATTAGGCTCCAGCGCTGAAAGCAGGTGGGAGCACCCATTTTGCGCAGTCCTTGTGAACCCTTAGGTGGCGCTGGGACTTGAACATGGGGACCTGGCTCCTCTGCTCCTGCGTCACCTTGTGATGTGGTTTTCCAGGGCTCCGTGCCAGCCAGGTGCAGCCATAATGTCCCCAAGCTTGCCTCTGGTCTTTCCGCTTGGAGCCAGCCTTTGCTCACTCAGGTCAAGCTATGGCACACCAAGGGCACGTCACCTGGGTGGAAGCAGACGGCTGCTTCTGGTCCTCTTCTACCTTGCGCCAGTGAGTTCATCCCCACGCTCAGTGTCCCTGCACCGTGGTTGCACCCACAATGCAACAAGTCACTCTGAGTGCATGTGCCACAGGCATGGTGTCACCTGCAGCCACAGGGTTGCTCGTGTGGGTCCGGGGCAGGTGAGGGCTGGGGGTGATGGGGTGAGAGTGGGGGAGCAAGGCTGGGGCAGGTGGTGGCACTGCTGGTGTCTGCTGAAGGGCGCAGAAGACCGGAGCCACAGAAGAGGGAAGCCATGGTGGGACATGGAGGGGGAAGGTGGAGAGGATCAGGAGGAGCCTCTGAGTCAGGAGAGGGCACTCACTGAGTCCCTCTGGGGATGGGTGGGTGCCTCTGGGCTACCAGAGCTCTCCAACCACCAGCTAATTAGCCAGAGGAAGGGGCACACCAAAAAAAGGTCAGACGAATGACCACATCCCACAGCCTCGCTGTAACGCTTTGCAGAGGAGTGGGGCGGCTTCCTGGTGCTGACCCGTGGTGGGGCTTGCCCAGGCCCATCAGACCCAACCTAGCCATGTCATCGGGGTGTGGTGCGTGACACGGGGGACGAAGCCACGTCCACCTGCATGACTCTGAGCTCACCTGCAAGCAGCTTGTCCTGCATTTTGCACGTCCCCCGGTCCTGCTCGCCAAGGCCAGGCAAGCTCCCAGGTATGTTTGGGGACACAGAAGTGGCACGGGGCAGAGCCGTGGCACATGGGTGCTGCCCTCGATGGGGTGTGAGGGCTCCCTGCACAGCGGGGGGATGCCGGGCTCCACCTGGCAGCCTGGACCAGACAGGTCGCTTCCTGGAACTCACTCCCTGACCAAAGGAGTCAGCACCCTCTCTGCCCAGGGGCACCGAGTCCTGCAGCAAACATTCTCAGGGCCTTGTGTCCCTGTGGCTGGGGTGATGTGGACCAGCCATGGAAGCTTCTGGGAGCATCCCCCCATGAAGTCCTGCTGGATCTGGCATGGGCTGGAAGGGCAGCCCCTGGCACTCATCCCTGCCTGGTGCAGGGGCCCTAGCTCAGGCAGGAAGGCTCCTCATGGCTTGGGCTGACAGACTTTTTCAGCACACTGGGACGTGCTCTGGCAAAGATAAAAATCTAGCCTCTGGGTTTATTTTTGTTGCTGCAGCTGGGTGCCGCTGCCAGCTGGGCCTTTCCCAAAACAAATGTAGCTCCTTGGTGGAAAGCCCATGATGGGTGATGCCCCGGCTCGCTCCCAGATGATGTTTGGTCCTGCAGATGCAGTGCCATGCATCCGAGGGTGCGCGGAAGGAGCCCCCGTGCAGTCCTGGGCACCTCCTGGCCCTGTCAGGGAACCACGGGGTTGAACCAGCATCTCTCTGCAGGAGGGACAGCAGCGGCCCTGGCTGTCCCCCCTTCCTGTGTCCCAGCGCCTAGAGCCTTCTGCTGCAACAGGAGAAGCTCTTGGAGAGACATCTGCATATGGGGATGTCCACGCTGGAGGGAGACTGGGCTGGTGCTATCATGTCCATATGACATCTCCAGTGCAGAGCCCAGCCCAGGATGTCTCAGCTGGGTTTCGCACAGGGGGTGACTAGTGTCCAACACGACCTGAACTGCCACAAGGACATGAGTGATCTCAAATAAGACAGCTGGGAATAGATGGTCCCAGGGGCCTCCATCTCCACCTGCATCTTGATGTGGGCAGCACCTGGGAACATATTCATCATGGTTGTGTCTTTAACATAATGATGTGGTGGGTGGCTCCCAGTCAGGAGCTGGGAGCTGCATCTCAGGAAGGACGCTTGTGTTATGGTTTGGGCAGCATCCTGCCCTGCTCGGGGCTGATGGGAGCAGAAGCCACTGTGTGAAGGCAAGGCCATGAGATGAGCAGCCCCACATCCCTGGGGTGTATGAGGAGGATGGTGTGGGAGAATGAGAAAGGGACACGGCTGAGGGCTGTCGTTTGCCTGGTACAGACAAGCTGGGAGATGTGGAGCACCTGGACCAGGTGGTACCATCAGTGCCGTGGCCATGGTTTGAGGGCTGAGCCCCAGGTCCTTGGGGTGGGCTGTGTCCTCCAGAGTGGTTCTGTCATGTATAGATGGCTAGAGCTACTCCAAAAGTAAACCCAAGTCTTGCAAGCCCTAACTGCGTGCAGTCACTGACAGCCCCCAGGTCTGTGGAAAGGCAGACCTGGGAGCAGGGAACGAAGACTGGCCATTAGTCAGCCTGTCCCACCTCAAGTTCTCATGTGGGAACAAAAACCCACTAAACTGAATAAGATGCCTCCAAATACCTCTTGAAACAGGTGCCAGCCACCGTCCTGTTTCAGCCTTGGGGGCTGGCTTTTGCTGTTGGGTGACTGGCAGCTGCCACCCATTCTGCGTTAGGCGTTGCGACCGCCCCAGTGCATGGGACCAGGGCTTGAGGCCATGTCCCTTCTTGCACGAGCACAGGTTGGGTGCCAGAGCCTTGAGGGAGAGCCACCCAACACCTCCCAGCCACCCAACACCTCCCCGCCATCGCCCTCACCTCTGCCAGCCCCCCGCTGTCCTGCCGCTCTGCTGCTGTCTGTCCGTCCTGCGCTGGTGCTCGGAGCAGGCGTCAGGAACAACGACATGCCAAGAAGGGTGCATCCCAGGCACCCACGCAAGGATGCTGGTCGTGGGCTGGGCAGGCTGGTGTCACCCAGGGGAGGGAGGTTCTGATGTACATCTCCAGTAGTGTATTTTGTCATTTTTGGGGTTTTTCTCACATCTTTGATAACTTTCACATGCTGAAAGGATTCACATCCAAAACACTGCCTCCATAGACAGCTCTCATCTGTTCATGTCTTTTAGGAAATGGCCTGATTCATGCAAGCAAAATTTAGATTTTTATTGCTAAATTGGCTGAAACATGTTTCAAATCACCATGGCCTGGGAGCCTTCTTTGTGCTGGCTCTGACACTTGGATCACTCCAGAGGTTTGCACAGTGCTTTGTGGTGCAGGAATTTCTTCCAAGGGCAAGTCACAGCTGGGGCAGGATCAACCCCTCTGCAGCGGCGTCCCCACTGCCCACGGCTGTGCCAGGTGCTGGGGGCTGCTGGGGGCTGCTGGGGGCTGCTGGGGCAGTGGCTGCAACCCAGATGACTGTTTCAGGGGTGAGACTTTGAAGGCAGGGCAGAGCTGGAAGCCCCCCTGCTGCGGGCTCAGCAGTGTCCCAGCACTCTGACCAGGGATCTATGAGCAGCATCAGTGTTTTGAAGCAGAAATCTCCACAGATTCTCCTCTGCCCCTAGAGCTGCCCAGTGCACCCTGACCACGTCCACCAGCTCCTTTGCTGGTGTGGGTCCCACGCCACCCCATGCTCTCAGTCCATTGCTGCTGCTGCTTTTCTACTTTCTTCCTTTTTTATGTAAGGCACTCAAACAGCAATGGGAAGCCCAGTCCCACCTGGCGTATCACAGTCCCTGCATCCTGGAACAGCCAGGCTGGCAGCAAGGTCTTGTGGCCTTTTTTTTTTTTTTTTTAAATTGGCTGGAAACAGAAGTGCTGAGGTACTAACAGGCCAACTCCTATTCTTACTCCTGCCATCAGAGTGGTTCCAAAGAATGTTTATCAACATGGTGATAGGTGCTTTATATATAAATATATATATACATATATAAAAAACAAAGACAAAGCTGATGTTTGCAGCAGGTCCTCTGGTCACCAGCAGCACCTGGGCAATGTGGTGAAAGCCCAGTGCCAAATCATGGCCCGGGATGCGGTAACAGGGCGGTCGGTTATCTCGTGTACAAACTCATTCCCTTTACCACAATAAGAGGCTTGGTGCCCGCATCAGCTCCATCCCGCCAGGAAAACAAGAGAAACGCAGCACAGCCCTGCCAGCAGCAACCACAGAGCCTTGCCTGCGAGCTCCCTTGTGGCTCCCATTCACTGCTGTCCAGCTTCCCAGCTCTTCCTGAATCCCCATAATTTAGCTTTGTTTTGTTTTCAATAGGCTCCTGGGCTGGGGACGTGTCTTACCTCCATGTAGGCAAGGGCAGACTGCAGCCCTGGTGGCTCAGCTTTGAACTGCTGGGAGCATGGGGACAAGCAGTTACAAAGTTACTGGAGAGCACCTAGAGAATGAAGGGATAAGTAGTATTTCATCCCAGTTTGTCACAAAATCACACACCCAACCTGACATCCTTCTCTCAAGGGTGACAGCCCCTCTGGAGAAAAGAGAGAGTCCTGTAGCTTTGTTTTTGTTAGATCTTTGCAAGCACCTTTTGGGTTGTAACTGTAAGAAAAATGGTGACAAGGACCCTGCACAGTGGTTTCCAGCAGTTTGTGTGAGAAGCGAGCTGGGCTGCCTGGAGCTCGAGTGGGGCAGCCTTGCAGCAGCATTGATAGCTGTGATCTGGCCAAAGGGTTGAGGAGGATGCACGGGGTTGGGCTGGTGGCTCCCTGCTGGGGGAGGATGTGTGTGTGCTTGGGGTCAATGTTCAGATTTCAGAAGATCCTGACAAGCAGGAGAAGACATCCAGGAAAGGAAAAAAGGGATAATTCACCCTTTGGGATCATGGGATCCAGAGGTGGTCTGGGGTGTCCCTGGCCAATGTGGACAAAAGCAACGTCACCCTGGGAGCACACAGATCTCTGTCCTGACATGGGTGCCCTGAGCTGCTGCAGCCCCTAGTTTCATGGTTGATATTCCCAGGTCTTCACCTCTAACTTTTACAGAGTAATTTAGAGTTGGCAAGGATGCAGTTGAAAGTACAGGTCCATTTTGCATCACCACTCTTGGAACGATGTGATGAGAAGCGTGGAGCAAGGGCTGACAGTCCAGAGGGGAGCAGCGGGGATGGGGCGGCACAAGGAGGAGGAGAGGCTGACGGACGGGAGGTTGCAGCCGTGGTGACCTTTCTGGAGCAGCTTCTCAGAAGCTTTGCTGAGACTCCTCAGAGAGAGAAAGGTGCTGCAGCAGCATCGCCCGGTGATGACCACCAAACAGGGAACAAAGGACATGGGGCCATGGCAGGGAAGCGGCTCCATCATGGCTTGGCTGCCCTCGTGCAAACCAGTTTGGTAGCTTGAGGGAGACTCCCAGAGCGCAGGGGCTTCCTGGTCTCCTGCAGATAGCCTCCAGCCTTGCTGAGGGAAACCCCCACCACGTCACCATTACACCTTCTGGCTTGTTTCCTTATGGCCCTGTTGATTGCACTGAAGGAAATCAGACCCTGCCAAAGCAGCTTGCCTCAGTCCCCCTCCATGCTGTCCCCAAGCATTTGTGACACAAGTGAAAGGGAAAATCCTGCCCTAAGGGTGCTTCAGCCTCATTTCCCTGTTCTCAAGAAGGAAAAAGCTTCAGGATGCCCAGGGACAGAGGACAGCCTGTGGCTGGGGCTCTGGTGAGCCAGATCCCAGGCACCCAACCGCATCCTGCTCTCTTGTCCTGGCAAGGCAGCTGGTGACCAGCGAGCAGCTTCGACCTCCATGAGCTTCCCCACCACATTCCTCAGTTCCAGCCTGTCTCCGCTCCGTGGCACACAGCTCCCCGCCTGTCACCTCCTAGCCCATCACCGCAGCATTGGTGCTCAACCAGCTGCACCCTCAATACCGAAATCCTGGTATTTTCACTGATAGCCTTAGTCTCGGGATGGAGGTGTTGTTGCACTAAGCCCCATCCCAGTGCCGCAGGATGTGCAGCCAGAACAGCCCCGGGGCCAGCCCACGCACGGGGCACGCACCCCAGCTCCGTGCCTGGCAGAGATTCGAGCATTTTACCTGAAAGATTGGACTTTTGGGAAGCGGCATGCAGCAGAGGGACGAGCAGATTTCCCACACCAGGATCCAGGGTGGTTTCATGATTATTACAGCCAGTAACTGCTGACAGATGAAAAGGCACCCCCTTCCCTCCTCTCCCTAATTTTAGCAGCAGTTTCTTCACAAGGAGATACTTACCCGGATGGTAACTACTTGCCTCCTTCCTGCCCGATCCCTGATTTTGCCAGTCACCAGGAGCAGCAGCTTACAGTGCTGTGGATCCAGGTTACCGCTCCAGCTCCGGGCACGTCCCCTGCCAGGAGTGCTGAGATGGGAACAGCAGCTCCACTTGTGCGCAGCTGCTGATGGTTGCTGGCGCCCATTAGTTCTGCAAGGAGACCTTAATGTTAGGATGTTGTGTGGCTTGAGTCAAGTTGCAAAAAGCAGCGGCCAGTGGGAGGGACACCTGGAGAGCAGGACTTTTGTTGTGATCTGGTCTGCAGGCTCTGCATGGGTCTGTGGAGCTCCGCAAGGTCTGTGAGCATGGCTGGGGGGGACAGGACACTGGGGGAACCCAGAAACTTGACCTCCCCCTGCTTCTTGGAGAGCATCGCCATCTGACCACCTGCCACCACACCAGGCTCCCCAGACCCCAGCTCACGCAAGCTGGGGCAGAACCGCACTGTGGCTGGGTTTTGCTCCACTGAGGACATGGCAGCAGGGACAGGGAACAGCCCACGGTGTCCAGACAGCGTGGCCGGCACAGCGACCAGCTCCAGGTGCACATCCCTCACCCAGAGCTCCTGCACCCACAGCTGAGAGGTAGCACCAAGACAGGCACAGTCAGAGCAATCAGGGCATGTTTCTTAATTATACACACAGGAAAAGATGATAGGGAGTGAGGAAAGGTCTGATGTGTTATTTGTCGGCCGGGAACAGCAGGTATGAGGGGGCACGCATCCCATAGGCAGCTTTAAATGTCCCCAGCTCCACCAGTCCTCCTGGAATCGGATGGGGAGGGCGGGCTGGAGCAGCTGCCTACCCAGACGGGGCGCAGCGAGGCCTGGGAGCGTCTAGGAGGGGAAAGAGGAGCCGGAGCGAGCGGTGCTGCTCAGCCAGGCACAAGGCACTGGCACCGCCTGCACCCGCCATGGCCAGAGCCGGATGCAGGAATTAAATGGAGGGGAAATGAGAGGCTCTCCTTCCTCCAGGATCTCACGTCACAAATAGCAGCAGTGCCAGCAGCCAACAGCGGTGGCCAGGCTTTGAACCACGTGGAGCCTCCAGCAGCTCAGCAGCTTCCTTCTGGGTTTCAAAGAGTCACCTGGAGGGCCGGGGACAAAGACATGCCTGTCAAAAGCAGATCAAACAGGTCCATGTGTGTACTCTGGCCATACCTCCCAACAGCAGATTTGTCAGCCTGCAGCCAGAAGAATGGGGCCTTTAGGTCACTTTTCCAGTTATGAGCAAACAGCACATTCAGCTCTCATCACAGCACGTCCCTGAAGGCAAACAAGGCTGGGGCTCACCAGCACCGGGACAGAGCACCCGAGGGTGTGCAGCAGACCCAGCCCATGCTTTCACAGGCAGACAACCCTTTCAGTGGCATCACCCAGTGACTCTCCTGGCATGGAGTCAGGGCTGTTGTCACCTTGCCAGAGCCCAGCCGGGACAGTGGCACCCACAAAGAAGGTGCAGGGTGCTGCACATGGGGCAGGCGCAGACAGGAGGGGAACCAGCCTTGTGCCTCCCGGGGAGCAAGGGGGAAGAGAATGGGCCAGTGCTCGGCCCAGAGGAGGTAAAAGCTGAGGCTAGTATCCGATTCACTTATCCAGGGTGAAAGTGAGCCCACCAAGGGAGGAGGCAGGGGTGCATCATGTGTGATGCTGTATGCTGGGGGCATGATGGAGGTTTGGGCAGGGGTCTGCAGTGAGCCTTCACTTGGTCCCAGTTGGGGTCTGCATCCCACCTTCTCCTGTTCCCTGAAGTTTCTGCTCAGATGGTTTTGTCAACAAAATTACCTGTGCTTTGGATTATTTAGTGTAAGCGAAAGGATTTTTTAACTGAATTATTTGAAGACAGCATTCCCTCTCCCAGCAAAGCCTCTGTCCCGCCCTGTACCCACCCACCCAGAGCCCATGGTGCCGTCTGCCCACTGCCCACACAGCCCACCCATAGCCCTGCCCGAGCCCAGCCAGCTCCTCAGCACCCAGGCCAGCTGTTTGCTCAGGGAAAGCACTGGGGAACTGGTTCTCCCGCCTTCGCTCATTCACATTACCTCCCAAGACTCAGCCACATTTCTTCCTATGAGGAAGGTGGATGCTTGGGGCTCCCAGTGGGTGAAGGGATGTCCTGGCCCCACTCGTGGGTGCAAGGCATTGGGTTGCTGCGTGGGGGCTGCTCCAAGGCCTGCTTGGAGTGACCACAGCCCACAGCTCCCAGAGGGACTGGGACCGGATTCCTGTGCTGGAGCCAAGGACAACGGATGGGACCACGGGGTCACAAGTCCCGGTGATCACACACATCCCCACCTGCTCGAATGCGTAGTCCCATTCACTACGTTCACAAGGCATCCTTTGCTTTCAGAAGCTGCGGCGGTGGACCTGACAGCACCACAAAGCTCTGCGCCTGGTGTGTGGCCCCAGCTGCATCCCAGCTCCCTGCTGGGAAGAGCTCCAGGCTGGGTGCAGACCTGGGACACTCCCGTCCGTCCCTTCTTCCCGCAGCCCAGGGCACCCTGCCTTGCACCACGGCCGTGCACTGCTGCATCCGCGTGGACCCAAGGGGTCTGTCCTTCAGTGCCCTTGTGCCCTCATGGACAGGGGCTGATATTACCATGTAACCTCTGGAACTTACTGCTAACAGACCAGGAAAAGCAGACTGAGGAGTCACTGGGAGATTGTTGGTTTAGTGGGGTCTGGGTGCACACCACTGTGTGGAGGGACCGGGACTGGTCAGTGCCTCTCTGTCCTGCCTGGGGCAAGTCCCCTCTGCTCAGGAAAGCCCTGGCCCAGCTGCTGTGTAAGACAGCATGGGATTTTCAGACCCAGGAAGGGAGCGGACACTCATTCACTCCCTTCCAGTGAAGCTACCTGAGTCTGAAGGTTATGGGGTGGGTGGAGACAGGAGCGGAGGAGTGGTGGCAACATCTGGGCTCCAGGCATAGCACCAGCAGCACATGCCAGTGAAAGGGAGACTGCTATGGAAAGAGCGGCTGGGCTGGAGGTCTGAGTTGCAAAGGCAGCCCCAGGGACATGCGAGCACCCAGTTTCTCAGGGTGCTGCTTCGGCTTCAGTGCACACAGCGGGACCGCTGAAACCACCATCCCTCCAGCCACAGGGAAAGGTGCTCTGGAAAGGTCGTACCATGCAATGACAGCTCCTCCCTCCTGGCATCTCTGTGCTTGACTCAACCGAGATAAGGCAGCTGGGAACTGAGCCTGTCCACTGCAATCAGCTTTGTGATAGCTGGGTCACACATGGGGAAGAGCTGACCGCAGACCCAGCCGGGCCATGCAGACGTTCTGCCCTCTTGGCCTCTCGTGTGTCCCCTGGCAAAGTCCAGTGAACGTTGCTGAGAGCCCCGGCAGGATTACCCTCCTCTTCCAATGTGATTATCCTTCTCATCGCAATGAAACTTCTTATCAAGTCACCTTCCACTTTGTGTGTGATTTCAGGGCATTGGGTACTGGAAACATCACTCTCACCTCTTAAAGACCTTGTATAGACTTGTAATGGAATTATTAGGACTGATGGGAGCTCACCAATCAGGTTCTTCAGAGAGAACAGAAACGTGTGTGTGTAAGAGTGCCAGAGGAGCAGGGGGATAAGGGTTAAACAGGATAAAAGACAGGTGTGAGCTCACTGCCACAGGACTCCTGTGCATGACCTCATTCAAATGAGGAGGAGGAACTAACTGGGCAAGGATAAGGTGTCAGGAAGATGCAGAAGGAGGCTGAACCATAAATACACGCATAAATCGAACAAGAGTTTTGCTTAAGGCTGATGAGGTTTGAGGTAAATTAATGGAGAGAAGACCTTCAACCTGTATCAACTTCCAAAGAATATAAAAGGTGAGTCCAAGCTGGGTTTGCTGCCAGCAGTGGAGGAGCCCAGAGCCACAGTGAGGACTTGCAAGCCAACTCCTGAGCCAGCAGGTGAGCTGAACTTATGTATGTATTTTTAAATAAAATCACCTTCCCCTTCTACAATATCTCGCAGTGAGTTTTGTTGCAATTTCCCATGTCCTCCTCTGTTTGGTGCAGTGTTTTTTGTGCTCCTCCTGGACCTGATCCTTCCCATATTGGTGAGCCAAGCAGGAGGGGCTGTGGGACCTGGAGGACCATTGTGATCCCATTATGGTTGTGCTAGTCTCCTGGGGACCAGTCTCTCTAACCTTAGCCCAACAATTTTGTCCTAATATTGCTCCTCTCAAGGAAAGACCTGATTACCCACCAAGACTTTTGAGTTGAGATTGTGTCAGCCTGGGGAGAGCTTTTGGGGATGCTCTCCTCACAGCTCTTGTTGACCAGCACTGGTCCCAGCTGGCTGTGTCCAACCACCTTTCCCCTCTGCATTTGGGTTTGCAGGTGCCTTCCCACGATGTTTGCTAACAAGAAGGTCTTCACCACAGCCCTCCTCGGGGTGCTGGTCACGCTCTCCATCGTTGCCCTTGTTCTCAGCTTGGTGAAGATTGAAGATGTCACCCTGCCACCCACGGTAAAGGTGAGGCCATAAGAGGGTCCCTGAGCAGTCACCTTGGGGATGTGCGCAGAGACAACAGCTTGTCTTCAGGGTTAGGAGTGAAGGGGGGTGGTGGGACCTGCTGTGTAGTAGCTGGCTGGGCATTTTACTTCCATTCCAAGTTGCAGGCAGAAGAAATACTCGGGCATGTCGGAGTTGGGTCGCTGCAAGCCAGCCTGCCCGGTGCCTCTGGCTGGCTCCTGTCCTTCATCTTAGGCTGCATCTCCGTGCCCTGGCTGTGGGGCAGCTAGCACGGCCGTGTCACAGCTCCTGCATGGCATTAAGAGCATGCAGGCAGTGAGAAAAAATGACAGCAGGTTGGGGTCAGACTCCTCCTTTCCAGGCAGCAGAGGGAAGCCTTCTCTGAAACTTGACGTATTTTGAAGGAGCGGATGGGTAGGGCAGAGTCCTGCCCACTCCCTCTGCCCCGCAGCGCGGCACCGCAGGGCGTTACACCTCTGTGCGGCCTTTGTCCCCGCAGCGCCCGCAGGCTTCTTCCCAGCCCACTCACACGGCAGCACAACATCGCAGCTCCTCCCGTGCAGCCTGGCGTCCTGTCCGGGCTGCTGGAAGAGGGGCGGCAGGGTTCCAGCGGAGGTGGAGGGATTTTCGGGGGGAGGGACGCGGTCAGGTGCTCGTGGACCAGGTGTGGCTCTGCCAGGCTGTGTGCAGTGATGCGGGGAGCGGGGAGATGGAGAGATGCTGCCCCCGGGGTGGGGCAGGGCAGACACAAAGGGTATTTAACTGATAAAGAAAATAAGAGTGCATGAGGAAACCACCAAGAAAATGCTTGTATGAGCTGGCATTGTTGAGCAGACCTCAGCAGAGGGAATGAAAAGTCCCTCGGCTGCTGTGAGAAATGCCCGTGCTGAGGCCGTGCACGGAGGGGATGTGTCCTGCCACCACTGCACTCTGCCCTGGTGCACATAGCTGTACCTTGCAGAGGCATTTTTTGGGGCATCTTCCGGGCCGAACTCCCTTGCAGGGCCAGGAGCAGGCTGCTCCTCCCACCAGCGTGGTGTCTTGGTTGTTCCTTCCAGTACGGGATGGTGTTTGATGCAGGCTCGTCCCACACCTCCCTGTTTGTCTACGAGTGGGACTCAGACAAGGAGAACGACACCGGTGTGGTCAGCCAGACCTTGTCCTGCGAAGTCCAGGGTGAGTATCCCCTGGGCACGAGCTTGCGTGGTGGGTGGAGTGACCTGGCCTCCCTCTCCTTGGCCTGCCCACGCCAGGCAGCCCCCTCTGCAGGTTGTCACTGCTGGCACGGCGGGGAGCCCTGGCTGCAGGCCATAGAGCTGGTGACACAGCATAGCTGGGGGACACGATGGGGACCCTAAGGCAGTTCTTGCCTGTTCTGGTTGGTGCCTTGGCTCATGCACTGCCTGGAGGTGACAGGTCCCATTTCCTCTGCTTTCAACTTCTTGGGCTCTGTTTTGCCTCCGTGCTCTTGGCTGCAATTCTGGCTCCTGCACTGGCATCCAAAGAGGATGCAAGCATGGAGCAAAGGCTCAACAGCACAGTACGGCACTGACACTGCACTGGGACTTTGTGACAGGGCAGGGAAGGGACTTTGCAAATAGCCATTCTACCTCTTGCTGGGTGGATGCAGACGGCCCAGACCTGTATAATCCCAGTAATGAAACAGGGCCAAGTGTTAAATGCCCTCTCAGGATTCGGATGGGAGCACAGGCACAGTGGGCCAGCACACAGAGGTGGAGGAGCATGAGAGACCTGGGTGAGCCATGGGACCCTGACAAAGCGCCCGTTGTTGTAGGTGACAGATCTCACTCTCCTGTGTCCTCCTGCTCCTTCATCTGTTCTCCACAGCCTGTCCCAGCCTGACTCTCTTCCAGGACCAGGCATATCAAGCTATGCCAACGATCCCCCGAAAGCTGGTGATTCCCTAAGGGAGTGTCTGGATAAAGCCCTTAAGGCCGTTCCCGCTGCGAAGCAGAGGGATGTCCCAGCTTACCTTGGAGCGACGGCAGGCATGAGGCTACTGAGGTACTGCTGTGGGGCACGGGGCTGACGGGGCAGCGACACAGCATCCTCTCCTGCTCTCAGCTCTCCTGCTGCCCTAAGCCAGCTCCTGGGGAGAGGGAGATGCCAGCCCAGTGGGGACGCACAGGTGGCTGAGCTGTCCTGAGCGTTTGGTCCTGGGGTCAAAGAGGCTGCTCAGAGATGTGCACTGGCATCCTGGGTCCCCCATGGTCCGGGAGGGTCCTGCATCTGCCTAGATGTGCCATATGCCTAGATGGATCAGTGTTGGTGGCAAAGTGGGGCAGAGGCAGGAGGCAAAGGGGTGCTGTGGGACCTGACCTTTCCCCATCCAGTATTAGCTCTCTTCAAACATCAACCTTCATTTCATGGTTCTTGTTTTTACGGTTTCACATTTCTAACATTGTTTCTGTGCCCTTGCAATCTGACCCCTTTCCGGGGAAGGAGCTGGGTCATAGCCTGAAGGTTATTCGCTTCAGAGAGCGAGCACAAGCCCGCTGCCGCAGGACACCTTCCCCGATGTGGAGGTCTGAAACCAGCCTGGCACCTTCCTGACAGACCCACTTGAGCTCAGCAGCCAGCGCTGGCATAGACAGGGTGGTCAGTGTGTGGGCAGGTGTGACCCTCAGCAAGTTTGCAGATGACACCAAGCTGAGTGGTGCGGTTGACATGCTGGGGGGAAGGGATGCCACCCAGAGGGACCTTGACAAGCTCGAGAGGTGGGCCCGTGCAAACCTCATGAAGTTCAACAAGGCCAAGCGTAAGGTCCTGCACCTGGGTCGGGGCAAGCCCAAACATCAGTGCAGACTGAGTGATGAATGGATTGAGAGCAGCCCTGCAGAGAAGGGCTTGGGGGTTTCTGGTGGCTTAAAAGTCTTGACACAAGCCGGCAATGTGCACTTGCAGCCCAGAAAGCCAACCGTATCCTGGGCTGCATCAAAAGCAGCGTGGCCAGCAGTTTGAGGGAGGTGACTCTCCCCCTCTGCTCCACTCTGGTGAGGCCCCACCTGCAGGGCTGCGTTCAGCTCTGGGGCCCCAGCACAAGAAGAACATGGAGTTGTTGGAGCAGGGCCAGAGGAGGCCACAAGGATGATCAGAGGCTGGAGCACCTCTCCTGTGGAGAGATGCTGAGAGAGTTGGGGTTGTTCTGCCTGGAGAAAGGAAGGCTCTGGAGAGACCTCATTGCAGCCTTTCAATACTTTAAGGGGGCCTACAGGAAAGCTGGGGAGGGGCGCTTTATTGGGGAGTGCAGTGGTAGGACAAGGGGGAATGGTTTTAAACAAAAAAGGGTAGGTTTGAAATAGATATAAGGAAAAAATTCTTCACTATGAGGGAGGTGAGGCACTGGAAGAGGCTGCCCAGAGAAGCTGTGGATGCCCCATCCCTGGCATCAACGCCAGGCTGGATGGGGCTGTGGGCAGCCGGGTCTGGTGGGAGGTGTCGTGCCCATGGCAGGGGGTTGGGACTAGGTGATCTGTGAGGTCCCTTCCAACCCAAACCATTCCACAATTCTGTGATTCTATGACGTCCACACCTGTGTTACACACACATCAGGTGATGTTGTCCTAAAGGTCCCCTCTGGCCTTCAACACCATGAAAATACTTAGGTAGCAAAAGGTGACCTGGCAAACCACTATGTGACTGGGATCAAGCTGCACTAGAGGGAAGGGATTGATATGTCTCCTAGATTTGTGACTCTGAGCCTAGATGGTGGGACAGCTAGGATTTATGCAGCAGAAGCTGTTTGAGCAGCTTTCACAAATTATGTAACAGGAAACACCATTTCACGCAAACTGATTGTCGCAAAAAGCTCAAGGGAAAAAGCAGACTGTTTCCTTGTGCCTCCTCTGCAGTACTGATGTAGCTAGGTATGGGTCCTGACCTTTGAATCCATCTTAGGGTACAGAACAGCTCAGCTGCAGACCAAGTCCTGGCCGAAATTGCTAAAACCATACGAGAGTACCCTGTAGCTTTCCGCGGGGCTCGGATCATTACTGGAGAAGAGGAGGGAACTTATGGCTGGATCACCATCAACTACCTGCTGGAGTCCTTCACCAAGGTGGGAGACGGGTGAAACACCCACTCTTTTGATAGCACAGAAGGAAGGGTCTGGGTTAATGGCTTTCAGCAATGATCTGGGGGCAGCAGCCAGTTATCCTCTGACTTGCCCACAGTGAAAGAGAGGGAAGAAATCAGGAATGGGGGTGTTTCTGCTAAAAACTCTGGGCTCATCTTTGCACAACGTGGACGTGGGGTCTCAGGGTCCATGCAGCCCAATGAGGACAGTTTGCTCCTGCAGCGAGCACTTTGCCTCACTGCCCGGGGAAGGTTCATGTCCATGTGGCACTGGGAGGCCCTAGTTTGAGTTCCACGTGTCACTCTGAAGGATGCTGGAGCCAAATCTCCTTCCTGCCACCCTTGCTCCCTGTGCTGCCACAGCTCCCAGTGGTGCTGGCTCTGCCAGGCTCGGTGCCAGCTAACAGAGTTTTCTGTCCTTCCCTTTGCTCTGATGCCTCCATGGCCAGCTCTCCAGAAGGGAAGATGTCCACCCCCTCCAAGGCAGGTCCCCAACAGCCCTCTGGCCAGGGGACCAGTGTCTCTGAGCCCCCTGAGCCCACATCTTGACCATCAACCTGTTCAACCTCTGTTTTTTTCTGGCTCGAACAAATGCCCAGGCTGTTTGTGCAGGGAAGGCAGTGGGACCTCATGTACAGAAAGAGCCAGCTAAGACCCTGCACCTATCAAGTTTAATAACAAAACCCCACTGATTTAAATGGGATGAAAACGCTGCTCAGAGTAAGTAATCCCAGACATCTCCTACTCCTCTTCCTCTCCTGTCTTGTCTTGGCAGTACTCCCCCAAAGCACACACGTGGGTCCATCCAGAGGCAGCCAACATTTTGGGGGCACTGGATCTTGGAGGAGCATCAACTCAGATAAGCTTTATCCCCAAAGGTTCAGTTATAAACTGGAACGAAACCTCTAGGTTCATGCTGTATGGGTATAGCTACAACATCTACACACACAGCTACCTCTGCTATGGGCAGAATGAGATGCTGAAGCGCCTGGCGAAGGAGTTAATTGCGGTGAGAGGGGAACTGGGGGGTAAACAGACTCTACTTTCAGGATATCAAGCACAGGCTTGTTAACGCGTAAAACAAGAGCAGATAATGCTCTTTCACAGAGGCATCAGCAGGGACTGAGAGCAGGTACAGACTCGGGTAGGCAGGTGTGGGGAGGAGCATGGGAAGCATCAGAAGGGGAGGCTCAGGAGAGATCATCTGCCTGTATGCCTCTGCCTTGCAGGAGGGTGCAGAAAAGGCAGGATCAGACTCTTCTCAGAAGTGAAAAGTGACATTGCCACAAGCTGAAACATGGGAGGTTCTGACCAGATGCAGTGGAAATTTTTTTCCCAGTAAGGGTGGCCAAATATTGGAATAGGACCTAGAAATGCGGTGGAGTCACCATCCTTGGAGATATTCAAAATTTGATGGGACAAGGCTCTGAGCAACCTGATGTAGTTGGTGGTGCTTTAAGGAGGGGGCTGTCACGGAGACTTTGGTTTCTGCCCCATAACCTCAACTACTCTGTGACTGTATGGACCTGAGAAAAGACAACCAGAGGCATTTCTCAAAACATTTTTGGAAGGTCAGAGGGGAAGAGGGTTTTCATGGAGCTGCCCCTTGTCAGGTGGAGCAGCCTGAGAGCCGTAAGGGTTTGCTCATGCTGCACAGCCACGAAGGTCCCATGCGGTGTCCCTGGCTAGGACTGGGGCTGGAGACAGAATAAGAGCTGGGGAGGAGAGGGTTTGTGTATCCCAGACCATGGAGCAGCTTGCTGGGCCTGTGGCATCTGGCTACCTCAATGGGAGAGGAGTAGTATGCAGACTGGAGCTGAACAAATTGAGGGGAGAACTAGTGCTAAGCTCAGGCTGGCACTGCAGACAGACAAGACCAGGATTAAACAGCATGAAGGTCATTCCTTCAGAGGTGGGAGATGCCTGCACCTGTGGTCCTGGGGGGAAGCCACCCGCCATGCGCACCAAAAGGTGTGGAGGAGGCTGTAGCCTGTAAATCACGGAATTTTGCTATTCCCAGGAATCATCCTCCAGCACACGAGTCGAACACCCTTGCTACCCCAAAGACTACAATGAAACCATCTCGCTGTCTTCCTTCCACACCAGCCCCTGCACCAACAAGACTGACCCACGCCTGTCCCTTGGCGACAGAAACGTGACCCTGGAGGGCAGGGGCAATGCCAGCGGGTGCCTGGTTGCCATCAAGAAGCTCTTCAACTTCTCAGTGTGTGGCCAGAGCCAGGACTGCACCTTTGACGGCATCTACCAGCCCCCTGTCAGCGGACAGTTCTTTGTAAGGCAAACCCTGTTCTCCCACCGCCCCGGCCACACGTGCCCCCTGGGTGCTGCAGTGTCCCACTGTGTCCCATGCCACTGTCACCTCCCCACAGCAGATCAGGGGCAAGAAGCACCCACACTGCCAGTGCCCCAGGGCACACCAGGCATTGCTGGTGGGTTTTCTAGCCAGCTCTCAATATGGGACCATTTTAATAAAACAGGAACTTAGTAAAAAATAAGTTTTCAGTAAAATAAACAGCAGGCATGTAGACCTCCAGCCATCATCTCTGCTGGGACAGGGACAGCAATGTCTGGGGTTGTGCAAGGGTGGGACAGACCTGGTGGAAGCCACCCCTGCAGGCAGTCCTTCTCCAAGGGAGACGCGGCAGCTCCCTATGGGGGTTCCCCCATGGTAACACATTGGCATTTCTGCCTCTTGTATTTCAGGCCTTTTCTGCTTTCTACTATAACTTCAAGTTTCTCAACCTGACTGAGGGGCAGTCACTGGCCACCGTCAAGGAAACCATTGAGCATTTCTGTGCAAGAAGCTGGGAGGATGTACGTTTCTCATGATGGAAGGTTGTGGGGCAGCTGCATGAGCAAATGGGTGGGGGAAGAGGAGCAGGGACTCCCCCAGGGCAAAGCTGCCTGGTTGCTGAGCTATGCCCTACACAGCAGAGCCATTCCTGAGCTCCGAGAGGGAGCCAGGGCCGTGCTGCAGCTACCCTCAGGGGTCCTCTTCCTTGATTGTGCAACATGGGGAAAGGGGCAGGTCAAAGCAGTGTTGTGTCCCCATCTTCACAGGAGCTGGGATGGAGGTGGGGATGGAGCCCTGGCGGAGGGTGAGAGGATACAGATGCTGGGGAGGAGTCAAATGAGGATGGATAAGGTCGAGAGATGTGGCAGGACCACCATGGGGCATAGAGTGGTAGCGTCTTGCAGAAGGAGGCTGAGATGGGAGAATCTGGGGCAAGAGAAGCTCCATCCAATATGTCTCTATTTTCACGTGGGGATTAAATCCACCTCAAAGGAGTTGTCCTGTGTGGACAACATCAAAACATCTGCCTAGCCCAGAAGTCTTTCTCTGCATGCTGGTGGTTGTGGAGCCATTGCCCCTTGTGCAGGGTATTGTCCCTGCATGAAAATTACCTGCAAATAACTTCCCCTCCTCCCCAAATGTGCCCCTCCCAGCTATCTTCTAGCTACCCTGAAGAGAAGCCTGAGCGACTGCCCAAATACTGCGCCAATGCCAACTACATCCTCACACTCCTCCTCGATGCCTACAAGTTCAACGAGACCAGCTGGAACAACATCTTCTTCCAGATGAAGGTGAACAGCAAACCTGGCCGGTGGGTGGGAACGGGGCAGTGCTAGGCTAACTCAGTGTCCCCTCTCCTCGGGCAGGCGGGCAGCACTGACGTGGGCTGGACGCTGGGCTACATGCTGAACCTCACCAACATGATCCCGGCGGAGGCTCCGGTGTGGGTGAAGGGGCACACTCCCTCCCTGTGGGCTGCGGCCATCACCTTCATTGCCCTCACCTTGACCTTGGGGCTCGTTGCCCTGCTTGTGCTCTTTCATGTGTAGGAACAGTAACCTGTACAGCACTGAAGAACCGAGGGCTGGCCCACAGGACTGGCCCCAAACATGCAGATAGGCACCGCAGGAGTTTGCCTGAGGATCCCCTTGAGGGATCAGCCTACGTCCCACAGCCATGCTGATCTGCCTTCTCACGCCATTAACGCCTGTTACAGATTTGGCCTCCACTCCACCAGCTGGGGCGTGGGGCTGTGCAGAGCCAGTCTGGCCATGGAGGACCTGAGTGCCACACAGTCAGCGCATGGCTGCAGGCACTTGGTGGCAGGGTGCTTCCTCCAATGCTAGGTCTGACCATGGTCACCAACAGCTAGGAAGGTCCCTGCCAGGTCAGCCAGCCTAAGGGCATGCAAGGCTCTGTGGTGCCCCAGCTGGCTCTCCTAAGTACCCATTGTTTGGCTCAGCCCATGGCCTTGGAGATGAAAGGCAAATTTAGCATCCAGAGCTAGAAGTGTGGCCCATGCCTCCCTATAGGGCTCATCTCATCTTCTCATCATCTCATCTCATTTCATCTCATCTCATCTCATCTCATCTCATCTCATCTCATCTCATCTCATCTCATCTCATCTCATCTCGTCTCATCTCTCTTCCTTTTCTCATGGGATAAAGGGATCACTACTCCTGAGTGCCTCCCCGGACACCAGACTGTCCCACCAGCACAAGACCTGTGCACTGTGGGCATCAGGCTGGGACTCCAGCGGGCTGCAAGTCCTGTCCTGACCTGTTTATGGCACTGAGCTGGGTCCTGCCCACAGCTGTGTCCTTGCCTTTGCCTTTGGTTCTGCTCATTCCTTATCTGCTCTGCGCATGATTCATCTTGTTTGCTGGGAGCACATTTGCCTCCTGGCAGCATGGAGCTGACATTTGCTGTTTCTGCAGAAAGGCAAGCACCCAACCACACCTGTTATCAAGAAATAAACATTGCAAAAGGCAACAAAGATGGAAATGCTTGTTATTTTGCTCCTGAGCTGATAAGATTTTATTGCTTCCGTCTCCCAGGTAAGAGATGATGGGGACTCAGGGGAAAGAGGACAGAACAAATGCCTCAGCCACAGGAAGCAAAATTCAGCCCCTCCTCAGCGTCGCTCAGTGCTGTGGGAAGCAGGGCGCTCACCCCTGGAGAGCACGCAGCACCGACCCGACCTCAGAAGGGCATGAGGACAGGCACTTCTCCTTCTGAGAGCCAGGGTTCCCAAATCACCTGTGAGCTGGAAAGGGAGGGAGAGATATCTGCCTGGCACAGACACGGGGCACAGCAGACAAAAGATGGACCCTGTGCAGGAAAGCAGGGCTGCTCCCATCTATTGTCTACCCAGACTTCAGTGAGGCCTTTGACACTGTCCCCCATAAGATCCTTGCAGAGAAGCTGTTGAAGTTTGGGCTGGATGGGCGGACTGTGAGGTGGATCAAACAGCCAAACCTGCAGGGTGGCAATCAGCGCCACAAAGTCTGGTTGGAGGCCAGTCATTAGCAGTGTGCCCCGGGGGTCAGTACTGGGTCCAGTCCTGTTTAACAACCTCATGATCTGGATGATGGGGCAGAGTGCACCCTCAGCAAGTTTGCAGATGACACAAACCCAGGAGGAGTGGCAGATGCACCAGAGGGCTGTGCTGCCATCCAGAGGGACCTCGACAGGCTGGAGAAATGGGCTCATAGGAACCTCGTGAGGT
>VXAL01006389.1:24612-57667 GCA_013399475.1 Chauna torquata
GCTGGGACTGCTCAGCCTGGAGAAGAGGAGGCTCGGGGGGATCGCATCAATGTCTATAAATGTCTGAGGGGAGGGCGCAATGAAGACGGAGCCAGGCTCTCGTCAGTGGTGCCCAGAGCCAGGACAAGAGACACTGGGGACAAACTGGAACACAGGAGGCTCCCTCTGAACACCAGGCAGCACTTCTGTGCTGTGCGGGTGCCGGAGCCCTGGCACAGGCTGCCCAGAGAGGGGCTGGGGTCTCTGAAGTCGCCTGGATGTGGTTCTGGGCACCCTGCTCAGGGTGGCCCTGCTGGAGCAGGGGTTGGACCAGATGGACCCAGAGGTCCCTTCCAACCTCAGTTGTGCTGTGACTCTGTAATTCCCAACCTCACAGAGCTTCCCAGTCCTGGGCAGAGCCTGGGCCAGCTTTCCACCATGACCCTGCTGCTCCTCTGGCTGGCGCTGCCAGTGGGCGATGCAGGCGCTTGCCCTGGGATGGGGCAGGACACCTCTGCCCCACGTGGGGTATCTGCTGTAGGTGGTAACCGGCCCTGCAATGATCCCATTGATGCCAGACACCTCTTCTCTCTTCTCTGCCCTCCCACCATCTCCAGCTGCCCCACATCGCTGCTGTCACCAAGCCCCCAGCTCTGAGCCCTGCTCCACACAGCCATGACCTCTCCTAGAGGCTTTTCAACCAGCAGCAAGGGGAAAGAAAAAACACACAGCACACAGTCAGAGAGTTTTTTTAAGGCCTGTGCTGCTTCCAGCTCACCAGGCCAGGACACAGGTGCCCCACACTACAAGTTCACAGCTCCAGGACACAGGGATGATTCCCCCACTGGCAGCTCCTTGCACAAGCCTGGCAGCAGGACCAGGCAGCCGCAGCAGCCTCTGGAGCCACTGCTAGAGGCTCTCATAACCAGGGTAGTTCTTCTGGTAGCACATGGCAGAGAGTAGGCAGAAGATGAGCACCAGCATGATGGCCAGCAAGACTGTGGCTGCTATCCAATTTCTTCTTGGGAGCCCTATGACACTCCTGGGGGTCTCCGGGGGAATCATATTGGTGAGATTGAGCATATAGCCCAGAGTCCAGCCCACATCTACATTTGAGACCTGTGCAGACAGAGAAGCAAGAGGAATGGGAATGCTGCAAAGTATCAGACAAGCCTGGACATGGGCAGTGGATTGTGCCAACGCATCATCCCCTGATCCCGCACCCCAGCGGGGCAGGCGCAGGGTGGGCACAAACATGCAAGCTTTGTGAAGCAGCTGAGAAGGTGGTGGCAGCCAGGCTCTTTCCCACCTGCTGGCGGAAGTGGATGTTGAGCCACGTCTTGTGGTTGAACTTGTAGCCTTGCAGCAGGAGGGTGAGGGCGTAGGAGCTGGCTGCACAGGAGTCACGGAGGTGGGTCCTGTTCATGGTGGGGAACTCCTTCTGCAACTACAGATGTGGAAAAGTAAGGGGGGGCTGCCAGTGTGGAAGGGCTCTGCAGTGCAGCCAGGAGCAAAGACCTGGGGAGCAAGGAGCACCTGGGAGGCTGCAGGCTGCTCTCCCACCTCTCTGCCTGCACAGAGATCTTTATGCTCTTTCCAGCTCCCTCCAGCTGCTCTTCTGCACAGCAGGGACTGGCTGTGGACAGGTCCTCAAGCTGCCCAGTGACCATGCTGGGTGAAACATGGACAGGGGCTGGCAACTCCTGGGCAGGATCTCACCTTCTTCCAAGTCTTGGTGCAGAATTTCCTGAGAGTGTCATTGGCCGAGCTCAGGGACTGCTCCCCAGTCAGGTTCAGAAAGTGAAGGTTGTAATAAAACCCTGAAAAGGCCTGTGGGTGTTTATGAGCAAAGGTAGCAGGTTAGTGAAATACCCAGGTTCCTGCCGCCCTCCATCCTCACTCTGGGTGCTCTGCAGGGGTCCCCAGGGCAGGCCACGTAGGGTGCTGCCTGCTGACCAGCTTGGAGAGAGCTCTGGGAACTGCACCCAGCGCCAAAATACAGAATATGGAGGTCAGGGTCTGCTTGGCACGCGGGTGAGCAACCTGCATGTCTCCGTGCATTGGGCACACCCCAGATTTCAAGGCATCTGTTGTCACTGGCATTATTCAGACTTTTCTCCTACAGCAGGTTTCCCGGAGCCTCAGCCAGCCTCTGGTGCCCCAAAACCCCGCACCCACACCACCACCGTGGGGTCGGAGGCTCCTTACAACGAACTGTCCCCGCACGGGCGGCTGATAAACTCCGTTGAACCCACACGTCCTGTTGGCCCCACAGGTGAAGTTGAAGAGTCTCTGGATGGCAGAGCTGCACGCTGCCGGGTCCCCCGTCCTCGTTACCATGAGGACCTGTGCAGGGCTGGGTGTGCTTGGTGCAAGGACACAGGGGCTGTTGTAGAGGTCTGCCGTGGTGACGTTCTCCTGGTATCCCTTGGGGTAGCAGGGGTGCAATACCTGCCGGGGAGACAGGCTGTCCTGGAGAGAGAGGGAGCCATTAGTGTTGCTCTGGCACTGAGGATGAGGATGGAAAGGAGAGAAGCAGCCCACAGACAGTGCCTGTTCCCACACCCACATGCAGGACACAGGCAACCTGCCATCGTGCAGGCCCCGCTGCCCACAGGGTTTCATCCATGCCAGGCCAACACCACGCTATGGGGTGCAGGCACAGAGCTGTAGGCACAGCCAGGCCATGACATGCTGCAGTCAGGGATCAGCTATAGCAACAGCTGTGCACCCGGGGCCTTGGGGGTTTGTGCCTGGTGCTGAGCGTGCACCCATTTTGTCCCCACTCTTCCTTTGTAGGGTCACCAGACTCAGGGGCAGAGCCAAAGCTGAGAAACTACTTAATCAAAAAGGAAATGGATGCTGATTTCTCTCTGCTAACATGCTTTGGACGTTGCCTTTTGCCCATTCTTGTTCCAACCAACACTAGCTGGCATTGAGCCAGCCGTGCTACAGACATTAGGGTCCCCCCAAGCAGCAATAACACCTCCCTCCACTCTCCCAGAGCCTGCCTCTGAAGACCAGCCTGTTCAGATTCCTTCTCATAAACCCAAGTTATTCGCTACCAGACGCATGCTAAAAAATCCCACTGGATCTTGCCAAACCTCCTGGCATCCAGCATGTTCTCTCCTCCAGGACTCAGGTCCTTCCTGCCCCTGTGACTGAGGCTCAGCTGACATAGCCCCTCCATCAGGACAGGGATGGAGAGCTGGTGGGCAAGATGGCCCTGGGACAGGGACCCTGGGCACCCTCTGTCCTGGCAGTGTCTGTGTCTGACTCCATCTCGGCTCATTCCTGTCTTGATGTTGGGACACGCCTGGAGTGGTTCCTGCCAAGGTGGCCCCCATTGCATCCACCATCCTCACTGGTGCTTGCACAAAGGCACCGAGCCCTGTGGTCCTAACACCCAGCATATGCCGCCTGCCCAGCTCAGTGAGATCAGGGCTTTGGCTGCAGCAGAGGAGCACAAGGCTGGAGGCAACTACCTGGTGTAAAGATGCCATCAGCCTCTTCAGGGCTTGCCTTTCTCCATAGCAGAGATAGCTGTGGGCGTAAATGGAGTAGTTGGTCCCGTACAGTCTGAGGAGAGCTCTCGTGTTGCTGTCATCTATGGTGGTCCCAGGAAGAAATGTGATCTGGGTTGAAGCTCCACCAAGGTCCAGAGCTCCGATGGCATCTTCCACTGGTGGGTGGGTCCAGCCACCTGTGAAGGAACTCTGCCCCACACCAAGACTTACGGGGAGCATGGACCCAAGTGCAGGCTGAGCACAGGGTTATTGGCTTCCCAGCCCAAACTGCAGCGTGGCAGGAAGGAGGGACCCACAGTTCACTGGCCCCCACAGCCTCTGGGGCTCCTCCAGACACTGTGGGGGCTTATGGGCCTCCAGGTTTCCCTGCTTCACCTTCAAGCAGGGGCTCACCCCCAGGGGGTCTCAGCCCCAATGCCCAGCAGTGCCGGAGATGCTCCATCAAAGCAGGATCTCCCAGCACAGCAAGACCCTCCCTCCCCTCTGTCGTCTCTCCATCCCACACCTTGATAAGGGTCTCCAGCAGGTAGTTGACAGTGACCCAGCTGAAGGAGCCCTCTTCATTCCCTGTGAGGATCTGAGCTCCATGGAAGTCCACAGGGTACTCACGAATGGCCTTGGTGACCTCAGCAAAGACCTGCTCAGCTTTCGTGCTGTTCTGCTCCCTGCCAATGGAAGGAGGGAGATACTGGTGGAAGGAGCGTGGTATGGGCAGCAAATGTGGAACCACAGGGTCACTGGTTCCCACCCCAAAAGGCTCCACATCAGGCATGAGAGATACCGGCTGGGAGGGCAAAGTGTCACTTCAACCTTGCAACATAACCTCTGAGTCCTTCCCACCACCAGCGGTCCAGTCCTGTAGTCCTGTTGCTGCTGTGATTGCAGTGCAGGCTCTGAAGGTTTGGGGCAGGGCTGCGGAGATGTGTAGCTCCAGGCAGTACCCGTACCTCAGCAGCCGCATGCCTGCTGTGGCCCCCAGGTAGGTGGGGGTCTCCCACTGCTGCTCCACAGGGACGATTGTCATGGCCTTGTCCAGGCAGGGCTTCAGGCTGGCTCCAGCCCCAGCGGGGTCATCTGCGTAGCTGGAGATGCCAGATCCTGCAACAGGGCACCCCCTGATTGAGCCAGCCCAGGAGGGACGGGACAGGACAGCAGGGGGACACATTCACCCGTCCCCTGGGCCCAGTGAGCTCTCTCAGCTTCCTTGGCAATACTCAGAAGTCAAAGGCACAGCCCAAAACTCTGTGTTTGGGGCCATCCAAACACATACCAACAAGACAACTGCTGACCCAAAGAGCAGTTAGGAATCGCAAGCAAAAACCCAGCAGAGACACAGTAACATTTAGAGACTTCTGAAGAGCTTTTAGGAAGCCATGTGGGAACGTAAAGCCATGCTTTAAGTTATGAAAGAAACTGTAAAGAGATGTTATAGGTAGAGCTAAGGAAGTGGTTGCAGGGGAGAATGCACAAGCACTGCACATCCAACACCCAAGGCTGCAAGATGAAGCACGACACCCGGCTGCAAGACAAGATTGGTTCCATGAGCCATGCTAACTGGGGGCTGAAATTTCTTCCCCACCTCTGGGCAGCCTGGGCCCTCCCGATACTCTAGGGCTCCCTAAATAGCAGCCTTTCCCCCACAACAGTTTACTCTGGTTCTTCTCAGCCATCTCCTTTTGGCCCAGCACAGGCTGAAAGGCTCAGGTCCCCCAGCAAGCTGCAGGAGTTGGGGACAGCAACCTGGGGGAGAGAGACAGACATGTCCCAGCACACTTACCGTTCACGGTGCAGGTCTCCACCTGGGTGACGACGCCTGTGCCGTTCTCCTTGTCCACGGGCCACCGGTAGATGTAGAGAGCCGTGTGTGTGGAGCCAGCGTCAAACACCAGACCGTACTGGGGAGGCAGAGGGGACACAGGGTGACAGTGCCCTTGGAGCTGCACCAAGTGCCATGTGAAGTCTTGCTTCCCATGCGTGCTCTCCAGCAGCACCGGGCTACACCCCTAGCCTCCCATCCCCAGCTCTGCTTCTCTTCTAAGCCCCTGATGAGGCCAGCCAAGGCAGATGCAGTAGAGATGGAAGAGGGGCAGAACGGCTGCAGGATGTGCAGAGCAGGGAGATATCCCAATGTGTGCTGCATGGCACAGCCAGAGCTGCTACCAGACTTGCAACAGTGGCATATCTCACAAAAATGGATGGTTTTCAATAGTTCGCAAAAGCCCATAAGAGACAACAGCAGAAAGCAACAGGAGAGAGAGAGAGAGAGATGGGGAGATCCAAAACCAGGGAAGAGCCAAGTATCTGGGTGGAAGATGGAGCAGTACCAGGAACAGGGCTGCTCTTCACCTTCCCTTCCTTATCAAGGAGATGGGACCATGGTTCGGGGGCTGACCTGCATAGCCCTGCCTCCACTAAGCCCAGAAGAGCTGGGCTGGTCCTGGGCAGACTCGCAAGCGGCGAGGCTGGGGCAGGAGCGGGGCTGGGTGGCGGAAGGGGCTGGCAGCCATTCCCAACCCCAGGCACCTACTTTAGTCCTCACGGGAAGGGCAGCGTCCCTGGCTGGGGCCAGCACCAGGAGGAAGACGGCCGCCACCAGCACCGCCAGCACAAACAGCACGGCCGCTGAGCCCCAGCCCACTGCCCCGGTCCGGCACGGCCGCATCATGCCAGGCGGGGATGGGCTCTGCAAGGCTGCCCCAGCCCGCCCCAGGGGCTCGGAGCCGCGCAGCACCTCAGGCAGGGCCCCCGGGCAAAGCGAAAGCGAAGGCTGGCCTGAAGCGGATGTCCGGGTTCCCGCCCCGGCTGGCCGCTCAGCGTGGAGTGGGGCTGTGGCCTGTGAGGGGACAGCCCCAGCCGGTGGCTCCTGTGGCTGCACCGCACTGGGGACGGGGCCCAGCCCTGGAATGGGACCCCAGCTGAGGGGACCCAGGCTGTGGGGATGGGACCCCAGCTGTGGGAAAAGAGGGGACCCTCATGATGGAGACAGAGGGGACCCTGCCCCTGGGCACCTGTCCCGAGCTGCGGGGGCAGGTCTCTGGCCATGGGGACAGATGCGTTCATGGGTGCAGGGACGGGTCCCTAACCATGGGAATGGGTCTCCCTGGTCGTGGAGACAGATGGGTCCCTGGCTGGGAGAATGAGACGCTGGCTGTGGGGACAGGTGCCTAACTGTGCGGACAGACAGGACTGTGGCCGTGGAGACAGATGTGGCCCTGGCTGTGGGGAAAGATCCCTGGCTGTGGGGACAGAGAGGACCCTGGCTATGGGTACTGGTCCCTGGCCAAGGAGACAGATGTGTGCCTGGCTATGGTGGCAGGTCCCTGGCAATGGGGACAGGTTCCCTGGTGGAGATGTGTCCCTGGCCACGAGGATGGGTCCTCACCTGCCAGGTTCCTCCTGTTTCTGCCCTGCGACACCAGAGCCAGGTGGCACCTGGGATGCGGGGTGACAGGCTTGGTCCATGCCTTACTTACCCTGCAGTGTGTTTGTGCAGCAGGTGTGGGACAGGGACATCTGTGGGGCAGGAGCACCTCTCCCACATCTCAGCTGCTGCCTTTGTTCTGGTGCCAACCCGCTCACCAGCTTCCTCGAGGTGCAGAGGAGAGGGCCGGGGCTGTTGTGAGCGTCACGGAGAGCTGCGCCCTGCTGAGCCCTGCCAGTACTGCCAGGCACACAGGGACCCAAACCACCCCCAAAGGTGGAGATCTCCAAGGTAGAGCCTCTCCTCCAGCAGCGAAGTGGTTAACGCCAGGCACTACTCCCACCCCAGCTCTCCAGCCTCAGCCCTGCTGCCTCCCAGAGGAGTGCTCTCCTGGCCAGGTTGCTGGTCTGGGGCCAAGGGGAGGGCCATACGGGGGACTGCAGGGCAGCCTTTGTCCCAGGCACGGAGCGCAGCACTCCAGGAACGCGCTGACTCCCTCCGAGGCGAGCGGCAGCCTGGCCCCGCGCTGGGAGCAGCCCAGGTGAGCAGCAGGCAGGGGAGGGGGCCGGGGCACCCCCGTGAGGCTCTGCTCCAGTGGGCTGAGAGCTGGTGGTGCGCCCTGGCCAGCAGCAGAGCCGGACGCTGGGGAGGTAGGCAGGAGGGCATTGGGATGGCCGCTTGCTGCTCGAGGTGCCCACGGTGCGGGGCGCAGAGGGGAGGTGGAGGGCTCTGCTGAGCCCCCATGCTGGCAGGAGGGATGGGAGGCAGGGGACCACTCTGCCTGGCAAGGATGCTCCTGGCATGCACGTTCACTCCCTTTCTTATAACCTTAAGAGCCCTTTTGACATCCGAATCCCACATGCGCATGGTGAAGGGGTCCGCTTCCCATTTTCCTGAGCAACACAGTTTAGATACAACAGTGCCTCTGAGTCTTTTGTACTGAATTTTGAGGCTCCCCTCCCTGCCCTCGAGGGACACTGCAAGGTGCTGTCCTGCAGCTGTTGGCAGAGCACTTCTTTGTGTCTTTTACAAACCAGTGCAAGAGCAGCCTAAGCGGTACGCACAGCTGCAGACTTTGCACATGCTGAAACGTCTAGGTGTTGCTCCTGGTGGAGCTATGCAGCAGTGTGCCTCTTCTTTAGCTCTGGGGGCATCGCCACCTTTCTGTCCCTTCTGCTCGTGCCCTGAACCTGCTCCCCGAGAGAGATGTGCCAGGTACAGCAGCCGGTATGGGCATCTGGCTAGCCCTGAGGAGCCACTGAACTGCTGGGCAGATCCATTGGCTTCTCACACCCCTGCATCCTTGTTTTCCACTTGCTGGGCTCCATCGCCACGCCTCTCTCGAATCCCCTGGCCTCAGCAGGCTCAGCACTGCCTTCAGGTGTTGCCTGCTGCTGAGATAAGATGGAAATTAGTCCCTGCTGAGAACAGGTGGTAGTGGTTTTGTACCCACTACTGCATGCAAGACCATGCAATTTATAACCATTACATAGTGCCTAGGACAGAATTTTCCAGAATGTGTGCTGGGATAGGGACCTTTCCCCCTTCTAACCAAGAGCAGGGGAAGTACAGCCCAACAGCACGGTTACACCTGCGCAAACTCTAGCAGGGCTGATAGGACTGGAGATGTTACAATACAGAAATTCATCACTTTCTCACATATGATATGTTCTGGCCATCGTTACCATACAGGGCAGGGCTCTTGGCTATAAATTAAAGTCTGATAAAGGTTTCTTGTCCCATGTCCCACATCCAGATGATGTGGAACAGAAGAGAATAGCTGTCATCCATCATTATATATCTGATGTCACACAGGGCGCTGGTCACCCTCATTTGTCGCTGGCGATGCTGACTCTGAAACAGAAATCAGTGTCTCCTATGACTTTACCAAAGGTCTTTCCTCTCCTGTTGAAACTGCTGACCTGGCCTGGCTAAAGGGTGATGGAATTTTTTTTATGCACTCCTGGGAGAACCACATAGCCAAGTGAACACCCTGAGATGCCCCCCAGAGCACTGGTTGGGTTAAACCACTTCTCTAGGCTGTGTCCAGGGCTCTCAGGGCATCTGCCACTCGGCTGTGGTCTGGCTCGCAGCCTAGTGCCATGGATGAGGTCAGCCTTGCAACCCACTGGCACGCTGTGTCTGCCTGTGCTGCGGAGCAGGCTGATGCAGGAGGAGGAGGGGGAGCTGTGCACGTAGAAAGGCACATCTGGGGCGGCCTCGGGGTGCTGAGCAGGTGGACATGTCAGCTGCTATGTGCTGAGGCTGCTGCAGAGAACCAGGCCCTTGAGCTTTGCTTCTCTGCTGCAATCTCTTACTGATGCCTCAGGGCTGATTCTGCTGGGAGCTGAGCTCTGGCCAGGTGAGCAGAGGCACAGGGCCCAATCCATTTCCCAAGGGCTCCTCTGCACCCTGCTGGCCTTGCCTTCCTGTGCCCATCAGCATTCCAGCTTGGCTAGTGGGGCTGTGTGTGCCCAGATCAGGGGGAGCTTTCTGCCTCTGGCACCCCTTAGGGGCTGCGGAAGAGGCTTGGGGATCTTCCGCAGGCACAGACCCCACCCCTGTGTGTCTACTTGCCTGCTGCAGAGTCACCAAGAGCCAAGGAGAGCTGGACCAGGCAAAAGACACATGGAGATGCTGTTCCCCTGCATGGAGAGGGACCCTAGGGTAGTGTGAGACTGTTAGGCAACAGATGTTGGTAGAATCCCCATCACTGGAGGTTTTCAAGATACAACTGGACAGGGTGCTAGATAATCTCATTTAGGCTTTGTTTACCATGGAAAGTTGAACCTGATGATCTTCTGAGGTCCCTTCCAACCTGGACTGTTCTATGATTCTATGTGACCTGATGGTCTCAAGTCTGTGGGACGGGTTGTGTGAGGGTACAGGGTATGATGGCAGCATGTGGGTGCCAGAGGGATGCACCTCTGCACCCCAGAGGAGACCTGCCCCACTGGGAACCTGCCAGAGCGTGGTCCTGCTGCCAGCCTGGGTCTGGTGTTAGCCACTTTCCTACTGCTGCTGGGAAGGGAGATGCTGACCTGCCGCCCAGTTTGAGTATTGCAGACGGATGGGGTCCAGGCTGCAGGCAGAAAGGGGCCTGAAGGGCTGAGAAGGTAGGACTGAAAAAGCCAGTCTGAAAATTCCCTAGGGAGTCAGAGCTCAGAAGGAGAGGGTGTCCTGGTGAGTCTGCCAAGAGCCTCCCATAAGAGCATCTGGGCACTGGAGAAGGGGGCCATGAAGATGGAGCATCTCTGCTGTGAGGAGAGGCTGAGAGCTGGGACTGCTCAGCCTCAAGAATAGAAGGCTCAGGGGGGATCTCATCAGTGCCTATAAATACTTGAAGGGAGACTGCAAAGAGGACAGAGCCAGGCTCTTTTCAGCAGTGCCCAATGACAAGGCAAGAGGCAATGGGCACAAACTGGAACACAGGACTGTTCCAGCTTCCTCTGAACATCAGGAAGCACTTCTCTACTATGCAGGTGACTGAGCACTGACACAGGTTGCCCAGGGAGGTTGTGGAGTCTCCTCCTTGGAGACACTCAAAAGCAGCCTGGATGTGGTCCTGGGCAACTGGCTCCAGGTGGCCCTGCTTGAGCAGGGGGGTTGGACCAGATGGACCTAGAAATTACTTCCAACCTCAGCCATTCTGTGATTCTGTGATTCTGAGAATGGCTTCAAGCCCTTGTTATGACATGGGAGAATCTTCATCTTGACAGGTTCCATCTCCATCCATGAGATCTGCATTTCAAAATTGGCCTTGCAAATACAGGGGTGTTAAGCTGGGGGTTTGGGCTGTTCTTGCAGGTTGGAGGAGGAATGGAGTACAAAGCCAAGGTTATTGCAGGTCTCCTAGCAGCCACCTGTGTCTTCAGCATCATTGCCCTCATACTGAGTGTTGTAAATGTGAAGGATGTGTTTCTGCCTCCCAGAACTAAGGTAAGGTCCTTGGAAGGAGCTTAGCTTCTTGCTCTCACTCGGGTGTTGGTTAACCCTTGGTGTGAGATTTTCCCCAAGTTTCAGGCAGGCTGTGCTTTTTGTCACCAAGATGGAGACAAACTGCCGTGCAGGCTGGCGTGCCAGGTGGGTCTGCTGCAGTTTCGTTGCTTACAGCACATACAGCCTTTTTCATCGCTGAGAACCAAGGGACCTTCCCTGCTGGCTCACAGGGCTTCTGATGGAGCTTTGTCCCTGATACAGCTGGTGACTGCAATGTCACACTTTTCCCTGCTCTGGTGACACTCTTTGCTTGGCCACTTGAGTTCGCCCTGCCCACTGGGAGCTCTGCCAGCTCTCCTGCAGCTCTCCTAGCTCTGCGGCCAGCTGAAGCTGCTCTGCCTCCCCAGTATGGTCTGGTGTTCGACGCTGGCTCCACACACACGGCTCTCTACATCTACCAGTGGCCTGCGGACAAGGAGAATGACACAGGCATCGTCACCCAGGTGGCATCCTGCACCGTGAACGGTGAGTGTGCTGGGACATGTCCGTCCCTCTGTCCATACTCCGCTTAGCCTGGGGACGCTGGGGCTGGCGGGCCCTGGTGCTCGACAGTGGTGGCTGTTCTGGGCAGGGTCAGCTAAATGGTACATTGAGCTGGGTTGGGACTGGCAAAGGCCACTGGGCTAGGGCACAGTGCCTGGGCAAGGGGGTGAGAGACTGTAGAGCCTGCCCCGATGTCAAATCAAGGCTATGCTGCTGCAGTGTGTCAGTTACTGGTTAACAGTGCTCCAAAGCAAAGGTCTGGTGGAGGGCAAAGGGTAAGGGAGAGAGTGCTTGGGCTAGTGGAAATACTGGAATGGAGAGCTCGGGGGAAGGTAAATAGTGATATTGTCTGTCCCCACCCATGACAGGACCACGCTGGGTGCTCAGATCCAGCACTAGCCTCTAAAAATAGAAGGAGCTTGTTTGCACCGAGCTGTGCGAAGAGCACCTCTGTGCATGTATCAGCCCCGCATGCTCTGCCAGCAGGACAAATGAGAGCTTCCCCCTTCCCCAGGGAAATAAGGAACCATGCTGTTTGTCCACCAAGTGCTGCAGGACAGGATGGCCACATTTGGGCTGTTTGGCCTCCCTGGGATTAAGCATGCGCTCAGCATCACAAGACTCCCACTGCAGCTCCCAGCTCCTTGGAGAGCACCTGCTCCTGCAGCATGCCATGGCTGTGGCACATGTGCCACCTCCAGGCAAGCCAGCTCTGAGTAGTGCCCTTGGCAAGGGAATGCCTGGTCCAGGTACATGGGGAAAAAACCCTGGGGGCTTCCTGGCTGTCCGGGTGGACATGTCCCCTGCTGTCTTGTCCCATCCTTCCTGGGCTGGCTCAATCAGGGGGTGCCCTGTTGCAGGATCTGGCATCTCCAGCTACGCAGATGACCCCGCTGGGGCTGGAGCCAGCCTGAAGCCCTGCCTGGACAAGGCCATGACGATCGTCCCTGTAGAGCAACAGCGGGAGACCCCCACCTACCTGGGGGCCACAGCAGGCATGCGGCTGCTGAGGTACGGGTACTGCCTGGAGCCACACATTTCTGCATCTTAGCTGGTGCTTGGGTCTGGGATGGAGAGGCAGGGGGTGTGGGGTGCTGCTGCCTGGGCAGACCATAGCAATGGGCAGAGCATCCATTTCTGCAGCCCGCTGGGGTTGTCCAACAGAGCTGGCTCACTGCGCCCACAGGGAAACCCCACAGCCCACACAGCACCAGCCTGGCAGTGCCCTGGAGGAGGAATAACCTCCTTTGCCAGGCTTAGAATCACAGAATAATAGAATGGTTTGGGTTGGAAGGGATCTTTAACGATCATCTAGTTCCAACCCCCTGCCATGGGCAGGAACACCTTCCACTAGGCCAGGTTGATGAAAGCCCTGCCCAACCTGACGCTGAACACTTCCAGTGGTGGGACATCCACAACTTCCCTGGGAAACCAGTTCCAGTGTCTTACCACCCTCATTGTGAAAAATGTGTTCCTTACATCAAATCTAAATCTACCCTCTTTCAGTTTAAAACCATTGCCCCTTGTCCTGTCACTACAGGCCCTGGTAAAAAGTCTTTCTCCGTTTATCTTATAAGCCCCCTTTATACAGTGAAAGGCCACTGTAAGGTCTCCTCGGAGCCCTCTCTTCTCCAGGCTGAACAACCCCAACTGACTCAGCCTTTCTTCACACAAGAGGTGTGCCAGCCTTGCATTAACCTTCCCATGTGCTCAGGCAGAGCCTGCAGGCAGCATTTTCTAGGGGGACTCCCAGTGCATCAGTTTAGTGACTTGGTGGCTTGAAGAAGAGCCAGCCCGCAGGCAAGGCAGTGGATGGATGGGGCATATGCCCTCTCTCTGAGCAGTCCCATTCCTCTGCAGAAGACAGCAGCCTTTTGCTGTTAGCTCTGCTCTGAAAACTCCCCAGTAATTTCTTCCTCAACCACATGGGATTTATCTCCTTCTGCAGGGAGCAGAATAGCACAAAAGCTGAGCAGGTCTTTGCCGAGGTCACCAACGCCATTCGCGAGTACCCCGTGGACTTCCAAGGAGCTCAGATCCTCACGGGGAACGAGGAGGGTTCCTTTGGCTGGATCACTGTGAACTACCTGCTGGAGATGCTCGTCAAGGTGCAGGCCAGAGGAGAGGGCAGAGGGGGATATGCAGTGTGTGTATCCTTGTCCGAGCTATAGCCAGGTTTCTTTATTCCCAGAGGAGAGAAAAATGTTGGTTTAGGGCAATAGTCACCCAGACAAATGTAGCCTGTTGTTGTGAACTGCACCTTTAACTCTACTGATGTGATTAACAGAATCAAGAGCAGGAGGATCTTTGTGTCCAGCTCAGCCTGGCCGTGTGCTCTTCACTTACATACAGGTCAATTTTGGTATCACAGGGATGCAGCAATATCAGACCCCAGAACAACGTGTTACACTTTCCCTCCTCAAATCCCCAGATCCAAGCCGATGTGCAGTAGCGAAGGGGCTGGGCGTCAGCACTACATAGAGATCTATACGGGTTGAGGAGGATGTGGGCAGCAAGGGGTTGAACAAGGACACAAGACATAGAAAGTCTCCCAGGGGCTTTTGAACCTACAAAACCTTGAGGGAAGGGACAGGGACTGTGATTTCCTCCAGTTCAGACTAACACTTGCCATCTTATGGGGCCAGTTTTCCTTTGCAGAAAAATGGGAACATCCACAGGACACTGAGGTTCTGGGAGCTCTGGACCTTGGAGGTGCCTCGACACAAATAACCTTCCAGCCTGGAGTCACCATTGAGGACAAAAACACATCTGTCCTCTTCAGGCTGTACGGAACCAACTACTCACTCTACACCCACAGCTACCTCTGCTATGGGCAGACACAGGCCTTGAAGATGCTGATGGCAGCTCTCCACCAGGTATCTCAGCCACCGGTCAGAAGGATCTGCTCAACCATTTCCCATTGCTATGAAAAATGTCTTCCAGAAATTTTGCATGTGCATTAGGGAACAGGGAAGTTTCACAAATTCAAGAACCTGGGACAGGCTTAGATTTTATGTACTGAACAAAGAAATTGTCTCATTTGGGGTTCCCTGGCAGGGCTTCCTTCTCCTCAGATGTTGTCATGTAATGGCATTTTTCATCATTTCCCAAGCCCAGCTGTATCTTAGGGTTCTTTCCTGTCATCACAATAAGGGCATGGAGAGTTTCCTTGCCTTGGATGGTTTCCAGGTATCCGCTTCATTGAAACTCAAGTAGTTTAAAAGGTCACCAGGTCCTCCACTGGACAATAGATGCAACATTCACTTAGTGGAGGACAGGGAGTCCAGTCACCCATGGACAAGATCTGGCACCTCCTGGCTAGGGTTTTCGAGTCTCCATAAATAAGAAAGCAGGTGGGGTGAGGAGCTGAGACTCCACACGGCTCAGTGCAGAGATGATAGCTGTTAACAGGGATTAAATTCACTTGCCCCCTTGACTTCTGCCCAAAAAGAGGATTCCCGACATCCTCTCCTGCACTGCTCAACTGCTCCACCATTAACCAGTGTCCTCCCATCTCACCTCGGATGAAGGGCACAGCCCAATGCCATGGGAGATGGAGATGCTTGAGGAGTGTGCAGATAGAACACACCTTCAGTCCTTTCTGGGTTAGGGCCTGCAAGATGCAGTGGGGACAAACCAGGTGCCAAGAACAACAACTTCTCTGTGCAGGCAGGGAGCATGCATGGAGAAGTTGTTGTTCTTGGCACCTGGTTTCCAGCCTCACAGGGAGGCGGTGGCTGGCGGTGGCACCACTCCAGCCCAGCTCATCAACAGGGCAAATGGTAGGACCAGCAAAAGTCATGGGCAGGTTAAAGTTATCCAAAGGATGGATCCTGCTTCTCCTTAAATCCTCCTGGGGTCTAGATCCTGCTTTCTGGGAGGTTGTAAGCGCAGGCTGAGCTGTGGGGTAGGGTCTCACCAGCATCCCACACCAAGCACTGGTAATGGCTCCCTCTCTCTCCAGGACAGCCTGTCTCCCCAGCAGGTATTGCACCCCTGCTACCCCAAGGGATACCAGGAGAACGTCACCACGGCAGACCTCTACAACAGCCCCTGTGTCCTTGCACCAAGCACACCCAGCCCTGCACAGGTCCTCATGGTAACGGGGACGGGGGACCCGGCAGCGTGCAGCTCTGCCATCCAGAGACTCTTCAACTTCACCTGTGGGGCCAACAGGACGTGTGGGTTCAACGGAGTTTATCAGCCGCCCGTGCGGGGACAGTTCGTTGTAAGGAGCCTCCGACCCCACGGTGGTGGTGTGGGGAGGATGGAGGGTGGGAGTCTCCTCTACTGCTGGATGTGGGAGGGGGTGGGGAGAGAGGGGATCCTGAAGGTGGTCCCATCCACAAACCTCTCCTCCTAAGCTTGGAGGTGGTTTCTGCCTCCTGCACTATCCCAGCCCTCCCTGAGAGAAACGGGAAGATCTTGTCCCCAAGGAACAAGTCTGAGTTGGCCAGGCTCGCAAGTGCAAGCAGCAGCCTTAGGGCTTGTCCACCAGCTCCAAGTCTGTCTGGTAGACAGTGGGTGCGGGATGCAAATCCCTGGGGATTACATGGAAATCTGTCCCTAGGCAGAGGGTCCCATGGGTTAGGCCTTACGCTAGGATTTGGCCCAAGAGGATTCAGCGAAATGCTCTGTCAGCCCTCCTCATCTCCTGTCACGCCACTGCTCTGGGGCAGGGCTGGCAGTGCTGACCCCAGCCCAGAGGGGCCATGAGAAGAGGCCTTCTGTGGGGTGAGGAAGGAGATGTGGCTTTTACCATCATCCGTTCTTCCCCAGGCCTTTGCTGGGTTCTACTATGCCTTCCACTTCCTGAACCTGACCAGCCAGCAGTCTCTAAGCCGTGTCAACACCACGGTCTGGGCCTTCTGCAACAAGACCTGGCACGAGGTGAGAGTCTTGTAAAGGGCAGCAAGGAGCTCTGTGCCTGTCCTGTCCCACATCTCTGCCCAGGAAGCACGCGCCCTGCTGTTCCCTGGGCCAGGGAGGGTTTCTGAACATCTGTTTCATTCCTCATTGCACCATGTCCTCCGATGGCCCTGCAGCTGGTGGCGACCTTCCCACAGAATCAGTACCTACACACATACTGCTCCGTAGGGATTTACATCTTGACGCTGCTGGTCGATGGCTACAAGTTCAATGAACACACATGGAGCAGTATCCACTTCAGCCAGAAGGTAAAAGCCCTGTGGGACAATGGGAGCGGAGAGGCAGCTGTGAGCTGCCACATCCTTACCCTAGCCTGAGGACACATTCAGGAGCAGCATCCCTGGAGCGCCCTGCACCAGAAATGTGTCCCTGCCTCATGCCTGGCACCCAGGGATCCAGCACAGCTTCACTCCTGCCTGCCCTCAAACCTCTGACCCCAGCTCTCATATACTCTGGTGTGAAAGTAAGCTAATTGTAATGGGGTCAGAGAAGTGCAGGGCAGGATTCAGCCACTTTGAGTTGGGCAGAACTCACACAAGCATCAGAGAGGTGATGGTGGCCCCTTGACCCATCTGAAACAGAATATGACCAAATTTGAAGGATTGTGGAGGGAGGAGGACACAGGTCACAGAGGCACACCTGGACCAGAGCAAACATCCACATTCAGCTGCCCTTTAGCTCTTGGAAAAGGGGGAGAGCAAAGCTCCGGGTGTAACTGGTGCTGGTAAGACCAGGTTTGCCACAGCCAGGTCTGCGTGTGAAATCACAGCTGGGGCAGCTTGTGGGAGAGCTGCCCATCAGTCCCTTACACCAAAGCTACCACTGCCTGGGAGATGGACTTTTTGATGATCTCCTCTGCTTTGTCACCTCAGGCAGCAAACACAGACATCGGTTGGACGCTGGGCTTCATGCTGAACCTCACCAACATGATCCCTACGGAGGCTCTGGAACACGTCAAGGGGCACCGGTCCAGTCTGTGGGCAGGTGCCGTCTCCTTCATTGTCCTGGCCACAGTTGCAGGCCTGGTGGCAATTCTCCTCCAGTGTTTCTGGAAATCCAAGTAGCTCCTAGTATCCAGGCCTTGGGCACCCTGCCCACTAAACCAGGCAGGGAAAGTGGTGCAAGAGAAGATGGAAGGGGGAGAGGGAAGAGGGCATTACATCCATCCCCACTGCTCAGGAGGTCTGCTTGAGCCACCTCAGTAAAGACATCAAAGATGGCAAAGGCATCTTGAGCTCCGTATGGAAAAGATGCCTGACTCCAGAAACGTCTTCAATCAGGCTGACAAAGGCCAACTGAGACATGGCGGCTAGAAGATGAAGCCATGTAAATTCAAACTAGAAATAAACCCCTTTTTGTTTTTCAAATACAAAGGTCACTAACCAGCCTAGCAGACTTTCCCTCCTTTGGCACTTCCAGTCCTGCTGGGTTGGCTCTCCCAGCAGCCAGCCAGCTGCAGCTATAGGAAGCAATGGGTGCTGGAGAGCGGTGGTGGCCACCTAAACTCTGAGGAGATGACTGACATTTTCTGTATCTTGCCCTCTGCAAGATGTGCAGGATTTTTGTAGTATGTTACAGAATATCTTTCCAAGGACTGTCAGTTGTCTTTAAGATATTTACTAGCATATCTCAGCAGAAAAATACAATCAGAACTTGATTTAAGAGCTGCCAACTCTGGCTCAGAGTTTATTTTATATTCATCAGAGTTTATTTTATATTCAAGTTATATTGCTCAGCTTTGTCAGACACTAAATCCATTGCAAGTTCCAGCTCCAGGCACTTGAGTGTTTTATTTACATCAGCAGAGCCCAGCACAGCTCAGCTGCAGGAACCAGAGAGTCATTTCAGTCCTTCAAGCTCCAGCCACCAGGCCAGCGCTGCACTGCCCAGCCAGCCTTCTCCCCAGCCCCTCCAAGCCTCTGTCAATGCCCAGGGGTGGTGTGAGCAGGGAAGCTTCCACAGCTACCTCTCATCTGTGCTGCAAGACCCCTGCCCACACAGCATGGAGCAGTAAAATCCAGGCAGGACTTTTTAAGGGCTTGAGAAAAGAACCAAAGTCATCTGGGCTAAGAAATGATCACAGTCCTTCAGCTCCAGCAGGTCCACAGGTTATTTGCTGTGGGAAGATGATATGTGATGGTCCTAACCCAAGGTGTTATCCCATACACCCCACTGCAAACCGGTTACAAAAGCCTTCCCAAAGAGCAGCAGCTCTCCCTGGTGGAGATAATGATACATGGACAAGGGGCCCAGGGAACTGTGCTCTGCTTTCTGCCCACAGTCAGCTACCCTTTGCTTCATCAGAGTGAGGCTCAGCCTTCCCTGCCTGAACTTTAGCAGCAAGGGAGAGGGGGTGAACTCCTCCATCCAAAGGAGGCTCTTCCCAGCCCACAGTCTGAGCCCCCTGAGCTCTGGCAGGCTCCTCTGGTTGCCACATGGACGTTTCCTATAGCCAAACACCAGATCCCTCCCTCCTCTCTCTGCTCTGTACAGGCATATCTTTGGCAGTGGAAGCACAGAGCTAAAAATGCCAGGTCTGGGAATGGGCTGTAGTAAATGCTGTCAGACTGCTGGAACAGACCCCATGGGATCTGTAGGGGACGTCTCTTGTTCAGGTCAGCAGAGCTCCTGGCTGGGCTGGCTGTGGCCTAATGAGCTGGTAGTGGTGTCTCCTACCCGTGGGAGCCTGACTGATGGCAGCGGGCTCCTTATGCAGTCAGGCTGGAGAAGGTTCCTGTTGCCTATGGGAAGGCAGCACCACAAGTGGTCTGGGTTGCAAAGCATTTTGGGAAGATGCCAGTCTTGCCATTGCAGTGTCCTTCGAGCCAGTCCTCATTCACTGGGAAAACATAAAGGAGCAGGATGAGCTCTGGCCCATAGGAGCAGCGTTAGTGAGAGTTTTCACGGCTGGAATTTAACTCTGGGCAAAACCCAGCACAAGCCTGCATCTCCTGAGGGCACAAGCTTGAAACCGCAGTGGAGAGGCCATCCACTCCCCAGTCCTTCCCTGCATCAGATTCCAAAAGCCTGGCCCAGGACAGCCTGCAGACAGGACTGGAGAGCTACCTTCAGAGAGGATATCCAGCACATCTCCCTTGCTGAACTCCAGGTCCCCTGGTCCCTGTGCAGGATAAGTGTGCTGAGCCAGCATCCGGTAGAGGACAGGTCTGCCTGAGTGGGAGTCCAAGTCCTACAGCAGAAAGTCAGCATGGAGGTTGCAAGGCAAAGCAGAGATTAGATTAGAGTCTGGCACAGCAGAAAAGTTTATCACAGCCCACGTACCTGGCAGCAGAGCATGAGCCTGCCATCTGTCAGCTGCTGCCACATCTTCTCTAGATCTTCCACTCCCGAAACCACACCCAGTTCTTTGCCATCCGAATGCCTGTAGCTGCAAGGGTTCATTAACATGGCTCAAATCATCCAGTATAAAGACAAGCTTTGAGGCAATTCTAGCCCTCTACCATCTTCAGTCTTCAAAGCTCTCTTTGTAAACCAGCTCCGAGCTTGTCACCTTGTGCGATGACATAGAGCCACCCTGCATACTTAGTGGGCAGAAACAGCACTCTCAGGGAGTGACTCACCTCCTCAGACACTTACTTGAGGGGTAGAGCCTAACATCTCATTACTGCACTGACTGCGTGCTTCCACGGGTGTTGCAGTCAGGGAGACCTCACCCCAGGACTAACTCACACTTCCACCCAACTCCCAAATTGCTCTGCACTGATCCATGTTTGTCTTAAAGGCTGAGCTGGGCAGGAAAAAATCCAATATACTGCAGCTGTATCTCTATAGAGTTTTTCCTTCTGTTCCCCCATTTCTTGACTGTGGTACAGTTTCCTTGGAAAGATCCTCCAGGTCTCCAAAGCCCGCTGTTCCCCAACCCAAGAGCCAACAGAACATGCCATGGTAAGGCTAGCCCCACAAGGAAGGCTGTGTGCTCATGTCTTTGCTGAACCTCTGCTAGACTGCTTCGGCCCCAGTTAAATGTTTTCAAGAGACCAGACACAGTCAGATGCCTGTATTCTCAGGGAAATTACTGCTTTCACACACTGTGGGGATGGCGTGCACACTGAGAACGCTGAAGGACGACATACCTCAGCTTCCCGTGCTCTGCCTGCTGGCCGAAGCACTCTCGTAGCAGGGCCCGCAGCTCTGGCAGAGACGGCACCTCACCTGCCCTCACCACCACTGTGCACTCACAATGCACTCGTAGCACAGCCGGTCTGTCCATGCTGGACGAAGCTTCTCTTTGGGTGAGTGGGATCTGCAGACAGATGTGGCAGCATGGATATACTGGTTATTCAGGAAGCTTATCGCATCAAAATGCGGATCTGAATTTTAGGCGGGGAGGGGAACTATGAGTTCAAAGCCTGGGATCAAATGATCCTGCCGTGACCCAGGAAGCCTGTTTCTGGGTCCACTCACACAGATACTCCCAACCCCAAACCTATATGAGCAGAGCCCCTAGTCCTCCAGCCAGCTGGAGAAGTGCAGCCAAGGCCTTGTGTCGTGCTGCCTTCTGTCTGAAGCACAGCTGTCAAAACATGACTCCAAAATCTCTACAAACATGGGCAGCAAAGACAAAGCGAGCAGAGCTGATCTGCAGCTGGCACTGCGGGTGGACACAGGAGAAATTCCAGCTCCATCACACACAGTCATTGGTAATGACACGGAGGTGCATTGGAGGACATCATCCCAGAAGAAAGCTAGTATGAGCATTTGAATTATTGGGGTACACAGACTGACAGTGACACAAAATGTCATGCAGGAGGAGGGGGTAAGGGACAGCAGGTAGTTCAAAGATTGCTCTCTCCTGGAAAATAGGCTGCAAAGTGTGTGCCTGAAAGCACTGCCGTGCCTGGGGCTTTTGGCTCCTTGGAAGATGGCAAAAAGGCACTGCCCTGGTAAAACTCAACTTTGGGCTGCCTCACAAAGCTGCACAGTCACAAACCTGGGAGTGGTGGAGGAAAGGCCAAATGGGAGCCTCTCTCCGGAATGGTAAAAAGGGGAAAAGGAAGAGTTTTTTTTTTCCCAGTGATGTTGGGGCAGCTCAGGAATTTTGGAGGATCGGGCCACAATCTGACCTTTGCACTTTTTATAACCTTGATCTCGCAAGGCTGTGGCAGCTTCAGTTTGTGAAACACCTTACCTCAAAGTCCATTTGGGAACCAGCATCATTTGCAGAAGCATTTTCTCCCCCAGAAGATTCTGCAGAACAAGAGCACAGAAACAGTGCCTGCAGTCAGCAGAGGCCCCATGCAGCTCTTCTGCAACCCACTTGCACACAGGCAGCCACTGCTTCAGTGGGCAACCAGCCTCCCTATACATCCCTAAAGCAGGGGGCTTTGGGCACACTAGCTTCACAAAACACCCACTGTGGTCCTTGGCCCAGAGGACTACCTGGTGTCTGCTTCATATGGAGTCGGTTGGGTGGCACCTGGGCAGGAGGGAGAGGAATCCCATTGCTGATCTTCTGCAACAGAACAACATCAGAAGGAAGTGACGAGAAGACACCAGAGAGCAGGCAAAGCCAGTGTTCAGGACAGAGGCTGCAGCAGGTTATAAATTTCTGGGTATAACTCCAGAGAGAACCCCACGGAGACCAGTTCAAGGGGCAGATGGCCAAGTGAGTGCTATAGCCAGGGATTCATTTGGAGGAAAAAAATCATAGCAACATTAAAACAACTGTGAGCTTGAAAAATCTCTCACAGGGAACTAGAGTCTGAGTCACTCCTTGCTGCATTGGGTTCAGATGGAGAAGGATTGGGATCATGTATGGAGATGCCTATGTGGAACATGGGAGATGAAGGAAGTTTTCCTGAGTCAATGGTGAGGGTTGAGGGCTTAGGCATATGGCCTCCAGGCAACAAGCTGTGCATGTTTAAGATATTACTGTCCCACTGCAGATTTCCCCGCTCTTACTCTGCTGGTGAACTAGAACATGTGAACACTCCTCATCCGCTTCTGTGCTAAGACTGGTGGCTATAGACATCAAGGGAGTAGGCTAGAGGCTGGACGATCACGTGTCTCATGCCCTCAAACTCATCATTGTGACAACAATGTGACAGGTGGTCAGGAGAGCTGTGGTAGCTGCTTGTGTTTGTGTGCTCCATCAGCCCACAGCACACAAGATATAACAATACTTAGATCAGCCTGTGATGCAAGCCACTGTGGCCTGGATATGTGTCTAAGCCCCTACATTTTGCTGTAAAGAGATCAGATGTATAGAAGAAATATGCATTTTTCTTGCTCTTAACCCTTCTGTTGCTCCAGTTCAAGAGCACTCAGTCCTCACTCAAGGTGTCTGAGCTCAAACACTACTTAGCTTACATCGCTGTTATACCCTGTAATGTTCTTACAAATGTCCTGAATGTATTTCTCAGTCACTTCCTTATCCCCTTGGTTGCAAGTTTGTCAGCTCACCCACTTATCCATTTTTGAGGCAGGCTCCAGGAGAGAGGTTGGTATGCGCAGCTTCTGTGGGACACAAAGCACAGAATTGAGACAGGAGCTGCTGCTGTGGCAGCTCCTGCCTACCCAACTCCATCATCTGTCAACTCCAGTTTGCATTGCTTCTGCCCTTGCAAAGCACCATTGCCTTCTCACCCTATTGCAATACAAATGTGTCCATGGCAGACCCAGGGGTGAGCATGGTAGCCCATGTGGTTTGTGCTCAGAAACTGCTGAACACAATCCAATGGTTCTTTTGCACCTTTTCCCCCAGAAAGCAGTGTGGCTAATTGAGTGGCTGTGAAGTGACAGACCAGGCACCCACCCATGTCCAACACCCTGCTCCTAAAACATGCTCAGGGAGAGAAGCGGCAAGGACGTCAAGGGGTACCAGCCCAGTAGCATTCTTGTGTCTTTTGTCAATCACTGACACAGAACTATTAACTTCAACTGATCATTATGAATAATTATGTTTACTTTTTTCCAGTGTGTGTAATGTTTTACTCTTCTTGACTTTGAATTTCATCTGACACTTTACTGACCAGTCAACCAGCAAATTCAAATCCTTCAACAGCTGTTCACTGCTAGCTCCAGGTCTACGCTTCAGACTATGTTGAATGGTTTGACTATCTGTCATGGAACATTATCGCCCTAAGAAGCACTAAATCACTATCACTATTACAGTATAACTTAGAAATATGCTAAATGCTGAGGTCACAGCAGATTCTCTGTTGGGACATCCTTTCTTAAAAACAAACAAACAAACAAACAAAAACACCTGTTCACTTATGTCCACCCCTTACTTCTCTTTTAAACTGTTATCAGTCCTCAAAGCACTGCCTCTCTTGCTTAACCATCTCACTTTTTTAAAGTGATTTTGTGAACAATCTTTTGATTTTTTTTTTTTTGGAAGTACAGTCAGACAACACATTCACTGGCTTAACCTCATCCAGATGTGCATTGACTTAAGAACTTAAGCAGACGTGAGAAATGGCTTCTGTCAACAAAAGACTTTTCCATGTTGTCATATTTACCTGTTTCTATTCAATCTGTTTACAGATTCTATCTAGTTAAGGACCAAGCTGCCTCCTTGGCTCTGTTAGAGCTCTCAGGTGACAGATACTGCTCTAAAACGTGGTCCTTTGTGATGTCTTTGATCCTACTCAATTCCACCATAGGATACCATACAGTGAAGAGCACAAGTGCCCAGAAAGGTGGGCATAGAGGTGAATGGGAGAAGCTGGTGTGAACCAAGTGTCAGAGACATCTATGGTTAGTTACTGGTCATTGGAAATGAGCTCCTGAACTCATACTCAGCTCTGCAGAGCTATAAATGGTCCCCCAATGAACATGCTTAGCGGATTGCACTGAGCTTCTGTTCACAGGCAGGACTGGGGTCTCTGCTGGAAAGCCCACCCATTTTCCTTACCTGTCCATCATGTATGGCTGTAGCCCATCCATCTGCTCCTCTTGCCAGAACAAATACCAAACTGCTAGCTTTCACTGCCAACTTCTCTGAGTCCTCAGGGTAATAATGGGACAAAATTCGAAAGTAGCCTGATTCATGGTCTCTGGAAAGAGAGAATGAGAATAATGATAAACATCTTCCAGATCAAAACAATGACTAAACTCAGCCTTGAAGTTCTGTTGGTACAATATCACCCAAACAAATTACTTTCATGTTTTTTGAACCAGGTAGTGAACAATTGGGAGCTCTGTCCTGGAAACTAGGACTAGACAGCTGCACATCCTCTGCCACTGACCTGGGAATGTCCTCTCTGCTCCATTTCCCAGCCACAACATGATCCTTGCCTGTATCCCAAAATCATTGAATCAATTCCTGCAAACTGCCCTGATATCTTTGTACGAGAGCTGCTACTGAACCGCCAAACTCTTGTCAGCTGCAGTGTCTCTTGCAGCCACAAGCCTTTGTGCATTCAGCATTCACTCCATCCTTGGGGAGGGGTGGGTTTGGATCACACAGAGTCCTCAGACAAAGACATCAGAGGACAAAACATGACTTTCTGAACAGAAATAGTGAGGAAAGAGTTAGACCAGGGTGGAACTTAACACTTACCGCACAGCATCAGCACTGGGTTCATAAAAGCCCTGTCTCTGTGGGGGGAACAACAATATCTATTTGTAACAGTATGTTATATAGCAACAGTGCTGCCTTATTTACTGTCCCTCTGAATAGGAGGGAGCTCCACATGTGATATTCTCTGTCTTCCCCTTTTGACCACATTTGTCACACCACAACATCCAGAGAAAAGTCTGCTGCTCCACACCTTATCAGAATGTGCATTCCATTTCTCCCCGTCCTTTATCCCATCAGGAGGAGAGTAACAAAGTCTTTTCCCCTACCCTTGGCTCTAAGAAACTCACATTATGGTGCAAGCCAGCCATGCTTATTCTGACAAATTTACTAAAGTGCTTGACTAATACGTGTTGAGTGCAGCAAGGTCTCCACTGCTGTTTTGACATGGTAAAAAGACAAAAATGCATCATCAAAGGGTTGGAGACTCGTGTCGCTGTGTCCTTTCCAGCCAATGCTGAAGCTCTCCAGCTGGCTTTCAAAGGTCCTGTGGATCTGGTCTGATACAGGGCTTCACAGACAGAAACTGCACTGTTTTTCCACTAATATGCTCTTACCCTGACAGTGTTAGGATCTGAGGCCCTACATGGAGCTCCATGACAGCTCCAATCCACCTTTCACAGCTGTGTCCTGCTCACCTGAGGCCTGAGAGGTTCAAAGCCAATGTACTCATCATTGGGAATGATGGACGAGATCACCTGTGGGAGGGAAAAATAATGACTGAATCCAGGCTGGATGAATAGACTCTCAAACTTCCTGCAAGATTATCCACTCAGACCCGCTTCCTTCTGACATCCTGAGTAGTCAGGCATAAAGTAGAGCCATGCACATAGTGGAAAATGCAGAGCTAGACTCCCAAAAGAGCTTCAGCTGTTTTTGTCCCTGTTTTTTCACCTTTCCAAAGTTCTTCCAAAGTATGTGAGTGAATTACTGGAGGAACATGTTCCTTTGAAAATGTTGTGGTCAGCAAAATGACAACCACAGGGTTCCCTAAGCACCTGCTCAACTTTTTCAAAGTTTAAAGTGACTAAGATTGGGAAGGTTGCTTTTAGCAGCAATGTGCAGTTTTGATAGAAGAGGTATCAATTCTAACAGACTTTGGCTTGTGTGTCCCAAATGCCTTGACTGGCTGCAAGCCCTGACAGTCCTGCCATTGGGTCGCCACCAGCGCACTGAGTGGTGGAGTGGCCAGCAATAATGCTCTCTGGAGATGTCAGGAGGTGGGATTTTAATCTGCTTGCTGTTAATCTTAATCATTGCATGCCTCTTACCTTGGGTTTACCCAGGAAATCTTTTGAATCCAGCTGTTCAACTTCCTTCTTTCGTGGTCTGAAAAATTCTCCAAGAGGAACCTGCATAGGCTCTAAAAACAGATGATTCTAGGGCAGAGAAAGGAAATAAAGGAAATGCCATCAGTTAATATTAAATGAAACATGGCAGCAGTGAAAAGCAAGTATAGCTTCCGTATGTGTGTGATATCAGCTCCAGGAAGACACCGGGGCAAAAATTATAGCCATGACCTTGAAAAAGGTCACTCAGGATTAACAAGCACACGAAAATTGAGAGCACAGCAGCAACTGCCTAGTGTTGAGGTTGAGTCTGTCAGTGTGGGATGGGTGGGAAGGGAGGGCATTGGAGTCAGGTTTACTAAACAAATCTCTAAGTAGTTTCTCTAGTTTACTTCAGATGTATTTGTTTTCGTCAGTCTGTGCAATCACTGAGTAGCATGCAAATAGCAACTATAAATCATATACTAATGTAAAGCAAGAACGTGATGCTAGAAGAGATGATTGGAATAAAAAGCTGATAAACCTTTAGAAAGGATACAAATAAGATAAGGAAGTTTGGAGGTAGCAAAATAGCGAACCCTCTAGGGAAAGTAAATCAGAGACTTGTAAGGTGTTCCTGATCATAAAAGAGTCTTAACAGGAAACTATTATTTAGAACCGACTCCATAAACATGTTTACACTCTACTTAAGCTCTAAATGTGATTGTCATTTATGTCTGAGCTGCTGCCAATTGTCACTGAGGTCTAAAGGATTCAAAAAAGTCAGCCAGTTTCATGAAAAGTGAGACCCTCCAAATCTGCACCTGTAGGGATTCTGCAGTTAAACACTCCACAAAGCAATTTGGTTTACAGTACAAGTATGAATATAACTAAGCTCCTGAAGAGCAGGGACTAGAAAGTACCGTCCCCAACCTGACAGGTTATCCCATAATTCCAACTCCAGTGTTTCTGTGCTATGAAGCACCTGGAGGTGATGGAGTTACTAGATTAGCTGAAGTTTGGTAGAGCATCACACAGAAATGGCTTAGACTGTCACCAGGAGACCAAGAAGATGGGTAGACAGGAAAATCTGAACACACAAAACAATTAGCACATTCTTATCTTGGATTTGTCAACTTGAGCCCAAAGCACATCCCCAGGAACCCACAGAGGTGGCCTTACCTGCACCTGTTCAAGGGCCAGGACCAGCATTGCTGTTCTTCCTTCAGGTCTCCACACGACAGCCTTTTCTAGGGTGACTCTGGCTTCCTGCCACTGCTGCAGCCGGCACTGTGCTGCTGCAGTGCTGTACAGCACCTGAGGCCAGCAAAGAGGGAGCAGAGCTGTCTGCCCACTGCTCAGAGGGCTGCAACTGAGCAGACACCCAGTGCAACCCACCAAGCTCAGCCAGGCAAGAGGGACCTGGCACTGAAAAACTATGAATATGGCAGCAGCACAAACCTGCTCCCCACTGATTACAGGAAAGGCACTATGACGAGCACAGCTGAGAAAACTTCATAATCAGAGTGGAAAGAGATAAAAGCTGTACTTCCAGCTAGCACTACCAGCTCTGCTCAAGGCAAGGAGAGGCAGGGGGGAGAGCAGATGAAGGTCTTGCTACTACACAGGTTTTGATCTTATTCTTCCTGTGTCTAAAAGGCCAGTGAGGATTTCCTTGGCAATCTGTATGGGTTTCTTTCTGCATGCAACTAAGTAATATATTTTGCTGTGCAGAATTATTCTGATTCTCTTTCACTTTGAAATAATTCAACTGAAACTGTTGGGCATTGCAGTGGGATCTGAATGTGCAAGTCATCAGATGCGGCTTGTTACCCAGCATGCAAGTACATTCTTTGCTGAAGTGACAAAGTGTGGGAGTATTACAGACTGGGTGTCAGGAAGCCTCAACCTATATGCTTAAGTAAGAAGATGATAATTCTTTTCTTCTTGTCAATGGCCAACAGCGTACAGAAAAGCTGCTGGCCTACAAGATGGAAGTGTGGCCTAACAGACTCACTCAGGTAACTTACTACCTTATATGATGGTTATCAGTTTGCATATTGCTTTTTGATATCTGGATGTGAGCTGTGCTTGGGACTGGTGCAGGTAGTAGGATGCTTTTCCTTTGCTCCTTCATTGTGATAGAAGATTGTTCTTTTGGGGTGGAATGGTTATGCTGAACATCTATTGGAACTGCAGAGATACTCCTTCTTGGAAAGGCAAAGCAGCAGCTTTCACTCAGCTCAGAAGTACTACAGCCCTGCAAGAGGTAAAAAATCTCTGGCTTTCTAAACGATAAACCCAAATCTCCTCTCCCTTGAGAGGATAAGATGCAGCCTGTGAGAGGCCACAAATGGGGAAAGCTGATGGCACAGTTCTGCAGGAGGGTTTTTTGTAATTTGAAAAATGAGCTGCAGGTGGATGTCAGAGTGAGATAGAAATGAATCAGGATGCAGGTCCTGAGTCCAGAGCGTCAGCACAGTGACAGCACATATCCTGGCGATGCCTAGAGCATGTGGAGCAAGGGACAGGATATTCATATCAGAAAGAGCACCAACTTCTTCCTAATGGGCTTGGGTACTCCTGTTTCCCTGTGCTTTTTAAAGTGAACCTATTGTCTCCAAGTGTGTCTGAGCTCAAAGAAAGCAGTACTGTGGCACTGAAACTGTTAAAAACAATGAGGTCTGGGTATTATCACAGATGCCAAGGATAGCTTCTTCCTGCCAGGTATAATGTGCATGAAAATTAAACAAGGCTGAATGACTAGTTCCTGGGCATGCTTGATTTGAGTTGTACAATGACTCCTCTTGCAGAAGTAAAGGATTAAATACTTTTTCCTGTATCTGCTTTTCTGTCTGTGTGCATGGACTCAGGACAGAACACAAAATGAACCCTCACAGTAATGCACGCACAGTTTCTAGGAGTCTTTTATAATCTAAATACTTATGATTAGTTCAGACATCGTTTTTTTTTTGAACAGGATGTGGCAGGTTGACTCTGTGGAACAGCATAAGAGCTATAGTGTGAAGTGTTACAGAAGCAATATGCAGCTTGCAGCCCAGTACATAAGGTTAGACAGAACGTTGAGACCAGCTGCTACAGTTGGAAAGAGGGCTTTTATGCACACAAGCTTTTTAAAAATCTTTGTTCTGGACAAATTTTGTTCCTACCTGACTATACTTCAACCTATTTCAGCTTTTAGAGCTGAAGAGTTCACAAACTTACATGCATATTTATACAAGTAAGCTTTAAAAAAAAAAAAATTCCTGTGGATCTGCTGCAAACAATTTTACTTTTCAAACAGTAATTTTTTTACAACTCTTCAGAGATGACATAGTTTTATGACTTTTTTAAAAATGAACTTAATCATAAAAGTGCAAACAAATTTTTTACTGTCCTAATGTACTGCCTTGAAAAGCTCTTAGGTTACTAGTGCCTACTGCTGAAAACCTGATGAATATCCTCAACAGAGGGGAGGGATGACTGAGACAGACTGGTCCTTACCTCCCATGCATACAGAATGTGCCTGAGCCCCAGCTGCTTGTAATCAATGAAGGGATTTTTTCTTAGATGACTGAAGGCCATATGATAGTCAGAGAGAGCTTCTTTGTACCTACAATGCAGAGATGACAGATGAAACAGACAAAAAAATGCTAAAGACTCTAATTAGGAAGTTCAAGAATCAAACTAGCAAAAACATGTATTCTTCCTAATAGCCTGGATGAGGAGAGCTGCACCAGAAACATGTCATCTTGTGACCACAGAAAATCCCCTGTCCTGTATTTGTTGGGTAGTTTGTACAAAATGCACATGGTGCATCTCTCCTCCAGGATTATCTGCACTGTTTTACTATTTGGGATAAACAATAGGCTTTGATACCTGAAGCACACTTGCATTTCTAAAGATGAGAAAATGTAAAGAACAAAGGTTAATAAAAGGCGTGAGCTCCCTCCCCAGCTTGCTGCTGGCAATTTTGTTCCAGCAGACATCTCAGGGGAGAAGTGAGGGCTGGAAACTCCTGCTGATGTTGAGCATATATGAATGGCCAGGAGCTCAGCTAGGAGCAATTTAGAGAAACTCTAAAGATAAGGAGGTGATTAGTCTGAATTTACACCAGCTATGCGACTGAAATCAAAACAGGTTCCCACTGAGGTCGCAGGCTGTGAAATGCAGGGTTCAGGAAGGGCTGTGCAGTGGTCACCTGATCAAGAGCCAGAGGGGAGCAGCTCCAGCTCTGGCCAGGGCACCACCATCTGTGAGCATGGTTCTGCTGGCACGGGTAGACTGTTTTTGGGAAGGCCAGACTTGCATATAACATGTGAGGATGCACCATCCAGTGCAATTATATTTTTCATTCCCAGTGGAAAACTGAATGGCAACATAACCTCCCATTAGCCCTGCATAAAGGAGTGGCTTCTTTCTCTGTGTGTACAGGACAGTAAAGTCACATATTAGCCACCTCTGAGGTCCTGGAGTTGTGCAGCTTACATCTGTTTTCCTTTGTCAATAGGAGATGACACTTCTTGACCTGTGACATGGTTTATAAGGCCAAATCAGACCTTATGAACTGCTTAAAATTACTGGAGGAGTGAACTTTAGGAATACAGTTTTACTAAAAGGAGAAAACCAAAGAATGAACAGGCAAGAACATCACTTACATTTCTAACTGCAGGTAAACAAACCCTCTCTGAAAGTAGCCAACAGCGAGGGAGTTGTCCTTGGTAACTGTTTTATCAAATGCCTAAGGAGAAAAACACAAACATCCTGGGAATCAGTCAGGATCTCCTTTGTCAGTGCCTGGGTGTGCAACCAGCTGGGTGCAGAAGCCATTCCTGGGCTCACAACTAGCTTGTCTTTTCTGAGAAACGTGGGGCTGTGATCCAGGCCAAGGGGCAGGAGATAGTTCCAAGTCATCTTTCAGGTCTTGGCTCTATATGAACTGAGCTTCAGGATTTTATCCTTCCTCAGGAAAACAGACTGACAGTAACAAATGAGCTATGTTTGCCATACTATGTCTTGTAATCTGCAGACCCTGTAGCAGAGCTTGCCCTGACAGTTGGCAGTTTGAAACAGCCTACGTTGATGAGTGTGTAAAGGAAGAAAATTGAAGGGCTTCACAAACTGTATCTACAAGTCAGTACTTCTGGTGACAGTTTCCCAGCTGAGTACAGGTAAGCATCAGCAAAGCTGGTAGTAGCTTGTGGCCAGCAGTTCAAAGTGGTTTCCCACCCTCCTAGGAAAACTGTCTTAATGTCTTTCTGAGAAAGCTAGGAGCTGTGCTCCTATACTTATCATTGCAATGAGATGGCATGCAGATAATGAGTCAAGCCTGAAACTCCAGCCTTTTCTTACATTGTGCAAATGAGGACTGCATTGCAGCAGGGAAAATGTTCTAGGATGGCAGGGATTGACTGTGCCCATTGGCAGAGGTGGTTGGCTTCTCCCATGACCCAGCCAGCATACCTTGCTTTGTCTGCTCTACCATGCTATAAAAGACTAAATAAACAACCAACCATTGATCTACACAGAAGCATAGCCGAGCTGCTTCCCTGTCAATGTCCATTTACTGGGGCTGGAAACAGGCTCTTGGGCACCATCGTGCTGTTGCCTCTCACAGCAGTGGCCCTGCTTGGGGCTGCCACAGCTCTGCCCCTGCCCAGTCCAGTACAGCCTGAGCTCCTCTTTGTGCTGTTTAAGACAAAGTATTTACATACATCTCCTCGTGGGACAGCTGACAGACGTGCAGACAGGTTGGCTGATAGATGCTGCAGTAAAAAGTTTTTCTCAGCGTGCTTGCCTGCGCTATGCCCACGGTGGCGTAGGGAGCTAGCCTCACTTTCTAAAAGGCTGTGGTTTTCCAGGATAGCGACAACTTTTTGGCAGTCTTAGCTCGTGCAGGATTACTTGGGGACGTGCAGAGCTGCAGCACTCCCTATTTTATACCCGCACCATCAACACTCACACCCATGCTATTACATAAAATAAGAAATGCTTGATTTTAAGTAGTTTGAGAAAGATGTCTCAGAATAGTGCATTAGGGCATTATTCCCTCGGAAATCAAGGCAAGGAAAGCAGTGTCTGCCCGTGACAGAGCCCAGCACTCTCGGCCGTGGCCTGACCCCGGCCCTCAGCCTGCCGCCGCCTTCCCCTCACCCTCAGGGCCTCCTCCAGCCTCCCGGCCCGCAGGTGCACGCAGCCAATGTTGAAGCAGATCCTGGACGGCGGCTCCTCGATGCTGCAGAAGGTGTCCAAGGCTGCGTCCCAGTCGCCGCCGTCTGCTGCCAGCACTCCCTGGTGCCAGCGCCTCACCAGCTCCCGGTAGGCCATCGCTCGCGCCCTCCAGCCCGGCCCTCGGCTCCCAGGCTGCGTCCTGGCTCCCCGCGGGGCCTCGCCTGCCTGCCGGGCGAGCAGCAGGCGCTGCCCCTGGGCGGGAAGCAGCCTGACAAGGAAGTCGGCCGCTGCGCCCAGCTCCCTCCTTCCCAGGGCTGACGAGGAAGGCGAAAGACAGGGAGCCGACCGCGCCGCCATGGGCCCCGTGGCCCGCTGGGGTGTAAACCCCAGTGGTCGGGGGTGCGGGGGGTCACCCACGGGCCCGGCGATATTTCTGGGGGAAAAGGTGAGATAAGAGGTCACGAACCAAACAGGAGCCGCCGGGGGATGCTGGCTCACTGTGCCTGTGGCAGTAAAGGGCAGCTGAAAAAGCCACCAGAAGAAAATCACTGGCAGCGTGGTGAACAGCCCTTTGTGGGGCTGGTGCAGGACTGGCACAGCCCATAACGATGGTTTTTTTGTTAGTTTAAATGAGATTTATTCTCACGGCCTTATCTGAATTCACATTAACTACAGTAAGTACGGTAGACGCACGGCAGTCCCCGCTCTCCGGTAAATACGGTAAATTCGTCCT
>VXAL01006389.1:58205-96071 GCA_013399475.1 Chauna torquata
GCCGAGCTGTGCCCCGGGCCGTGGGGTGCCGCCGCGGTGCGCTGCCTGCGCGTGGCGGCTCGCAGCGGACCGGCCGCCCTGCTGGCGGGGGAAACCGCTCCCGGGCGGCCCGAGGGGCCTCGGGAAGGAGGGGTGCGGGGTGCGGCAGTACGCTGGGCGGAAGCTTAAAGTTCATAATTACCTGCGTTACAATGTTTACATAGCTACCGTAGCTAATTACGTGATTTACAGGTAATTATAGATAATTGCAGTTAATGAATTACAGGTTTTCAGTGGAAGCCGAAGGTACCTATGGCAGTCATGTTACAGGCAGCAGTAGAACTGTTGTGCTTTCAAACGGAGAGACTTAGTTTTAAACAAATCAGTGGGTTCTCTGTCACTGAATTTTAAATGTTTTTGGAAAACCGGGGAAACAATTCAGCAGGATTGGAAGTACCACAAGTGTTGTCTGTACTTGTGGAAAAATGAAATGTGTTTTAGGGGGAAGAAAATGTATGTTTGGTAACCTGATGTCAGTTGCAGGAATAAAATAAACAGCTAAAACTTTCTAAATAATTAGAATAACACAAATATGATGAATGTAGATATTAAAGACCAAGTGACGCATGCTTAAAAAAGATTTTTTCTAACAAAGCTCATGTTCCCTCTTGGGAGAGGATTTCAAGGTCTGATGAAGTCAGATGTTAATATCTTCAGCATCACAGACTTGAGATTCTCTGAGGAATTTGACTGTAGCGTGACGTGACAATTCGATTAAACGAAGGTACTGCTGTATGGCAGTAAGGCAATATTTAAGAAAGAGCTTCGGAACAAATCACACAGCTTGATTATTAATTGGAAGACATAAATGCATGGGCTGTTTCCCATTAACACCTCCACTTACCAATTCTTTGTTTAAATACTAATATATCTACTGACTTGAATTATCCAAAACAAGGTTTATAACCTTTGCAGAACTAAAGATGTTAGTGCCATAGCCTATTCTGACCTTCCTGGTTACATGGGTCCAAATCAGGGAAGGATCTAAATGTAGCGAAAAAGAACATACAAAATCTAAAAACCAAGATCACCGCCTCTGTTTCTGTGGTAGGAAGCTGTTCGGTAGTGACTTGCAGGGTTTAGTTGCATCAGAGATGCAGTTCAAACTTCACTGTAATGGGAAGAGTTCATTTTTTGTCCCCCCTTTTTTTTAAAGAAAATCAAGTTGGAGTGATTGTGTGTGCACATGGTGTTGTTAGAATGCCTACTGGAACATAAGGTCCAGTTACAGTAGCTCTTCAGGTAAGGTATGAAAATTCCAGAGGGTTCAGAGGAGCCCACAGAAGTGTTCTGGTTTTGGAAAACAAGCCCTGTAACAGATCTAACGAACTCAGTTTATTCAGGCACATCCAAGAGAAGAGGGTTGAGAAGTTTCAGCCACTTTGTGGAAATCCATGCATATGGAAAAGTTGTTTGACAGTTGAATATTTTTGGTCTTTTTAACAAAGATATAATGAGATCTGGTAACTGAAAGTCAAAGCTACACAGATTCTTTTACATATGACACAATTTCCTAGCAGTGATAGAAGTTAATTACAGGAATAGCTTAGAAGAGAGGTTAAAGGCTTGCCGTTATCTGGAGCTCTTCAGCTGGAGCTAGATAACAATGTTGAAGAAAGGCTTAAACCTGGAATCTCAGGGAACTTGCAAGTGCAAGGATATCCACGTGGCTGGGGGGAATCAGTGAGGTTATCGGTGAGTCACCTTCTGGGACTCTAAACTTACTCTGCTTGTTCTTCCTCTTCTTTGCTTGGCTGCAGAAATAGCATCTATTTATTTATTTATTTATTGGTGTTGCTGAAAGTGTTTTAGTTCCAAATTAAGATAGGTTTAACCAATCTTATGGTTTTGGATGAACCTCCAATTTAAGGGGGAAGCATGCTTTTCTTACAGAGGAAAATTATATTAACGTAGTGTATTTTTTCCTCCACTGTTCTCTAGATTGTGAGAGTCGGGCCACAGAGAGCAGACACTGAGTTGGGCAAATCGGTGTGCTGTACTAGTTCAGAGAATCCCCTTCCTCATTTAATATATCTTCCCCATATGTTTGCAGTCTGCTCCAGGTTTGAGGTCAGGAGAGGATTTCCAGCCAAGTCTGGTTAAGGCATGAGATGAGTTTTTTACCTTCAGCAAGAACATAGTTTTCATGCTAGGACTTTCTGCTGACACTGTTTTTATTTCAGCAGGTTCTTGTAAAGGGCTTTTGGGATCTATTTGTGTCCATTTATTGTTTTGATGGGATGAGAGTGCTTTCAAGGTTTTATAAAAGTATATTAGATGATGGATTCAACTAGAGGATCTGTTGGCTCGCTCTGAAATTATGACTGTTAATTTAAAAAAATAAAAACCCTCCCATGCTTCCGTGAATACTGAAACTCTCTTATGTAGCACCGTGCTTTTTGGTGTTCTCTCTGGTTTTCTATGGAAACAGACTCATGGCTGTGTGACAGCTTTTTGGCACAAGTGTCACTAATAGCCATAACTTCTGTTCCCATGTTTTTTCTCACTGTTTATGTGCAAACAATAGAGCACGAATAATCAGAAATTTTAGCATGTGGAGCAACAAAATGTATAGTCTAGAATGTAAATTGATCCATCAGAAAACTTCGATTTGGAATTTTTAAGGCAATAATGCTGTCTATTACATGTAATCATAACACTCACGTGTGCAATTTTGTTGGTCCTTACAGTTTAGCAATTACAGCAGACTTTTCTCAGCTTTGTTGGGGGAGCTGAATATGCTGCTCACCTGAAACTTCATCAGACCAATCAGAGCACTCATAGAATTTTGGAAGGACTAAAATGCAACATTTAAAATGGTTCCTTTTCTAGTGACACAAAGTAGTGTCACATCCTTATCATGAACTGGCAAAGCTGAAAACAAATGTAATTTCTGTTGGGCCCTAAAGGCAGCTGGGAGAGAGAGGAAAGGGTGAAGTGGGTGTTCTCTGTCTGTACACTCAGCACTGCGAGTTCTTCGAGTTCTTCGTTCAGCAGTATTACATTACAGCTCTGAGCTTAATGCCAAGGTAGGTAGGTCTGTTCACAGTTGGTAAGGTGTGTAAGAGGAGCAGGTCTATGCGTTTATGCTCTTTGGCAACCAAAGCAGTTGCTCCTGTGATAAAGTAATTTTACCCAAATTTACATTAAATACTTGCTGATGTGTGAAGTGATGTAGCCTGAGAGGAGTGCGGATGAGGGGGCACGGGCCACCTCTGGGCTAACTGAGAAACAGCAAGTGTTCCCCTGAACCAAGTTTTAGTAGTTTGATTCAAAGGTAATTACTGAGCTTGAGCAGTATGCCAGTGGCTTAAAAAAATTCTTACTTTTTTGTAGCTGCCTGAGGAAGCTTGATGCTACACAGGCAAATAAAGACAGCCTACTCAAGCAGCTCCCTGTTGTGTGCATTGGATGACCATAAAGGAAATGAGAAGCATGCGAGAGGAATAGAATTACATTAACGGAAATGAGATACGCTGAACTCTGAACATCTTTGTTTCCCATTTTCATCTTTTAATTGAATTAATGTCTAGTAAATTAATATAGTGTGGGAGAACTGTGATAGACGTCAGGGACAAAAGCCTGAAAAATTCTTGAGACAATGAAAGAGGAGAGTGTGCATGGCATGGTGTAAGGGAAGGCTGAAGAGAAACTCCAGTTAGATTTGTATCAGAAGAGAAGTCTGGAAAACCCAGAAGATGAAAGTCTTGTTTGTTTTGTGAATCCACATGCAGGTTTAGTGTTGCAACATCACCAAATGGCATTAACTTGGGCCTGGAAGGTGAGAGAGTTGTCTGACCGCTTGGTTTCAGGAATAGTGTGCTCTTTCCCAGCCGTGTGAATTCCCTGCTAGATGAATTAGGGCAAAGAATACTTGATGGTCTGCAGATAATAATCAAATGAAAAAAACCCTACTCATGTAAGTAATAACTTATTTTGTCTCAACTTTGCCACTCACTGGGGATGAGGCTTTGGGCATAGTCCTTGGTGTTGGCTGTAAATAACAATAGACCTGTTTGAGGGTTGAGGCAATTGCTGTTTTCAAACAAATTTCTATATAAGAAAAAAAAATGTGATACTAATTTTTTGTTTTTTTTAGAATGTTCATCTTTGTGGCGTGTTCTGCAATGAACAGGTAGACCAAGGAAGCTAAAGAAAGATTGTTTAGGAATCTGATCATACCAGAATAAGCTAAAAATCCTTCAGCTCCTGCCCAATCACCTGTAAAACATGACAGTCCTGTTCCTTCTCTGACTAATGCATCCCACAGGCACTAACTTGTGTGTTACCTGTTCTTCAAGTTGCAACACTATGGATCTGGAAGGAGAAGGAAGTTGCTAATGAAGAAAATGTAGATATAAATAATGGAAGAATCAAGCGAAATTAAGTTGTAATTTACATTGTATAAACATTTAAACAGAAACAGCACTAGTTTTGAAACTAATGTATAAGGCATAGTTAAAGTTGGTGTCCTGATACAGAGCTGGTAGCTGCTGTTCCTACAGCCCTTGCCTGCTGTTACTAGAGATGGTAGCCACCAAAAAAAAAAAAAGTAGTGCCAATGCCTCTTTTTTATGTAGTAGTATAGAAACCAGGTTCCCTGCTCAGTGCTCCAGTCTTTACTGAGTTCCAGTGTTACTGAGTCTGTTCATGAAAGCACAGCTGCAGATTTATATCAGTATAGGTGAGATCTGGCTGCTGTGCATTTTACCAAGTGCCTGCTACTAAGCTGAGCATTGTGGTGGTTCTTGTTACGTTACCAAGATAGAGCAGAAGGGGCTGTAGCTCTACAAGCATTGCACACATTGAAATGTGTTCCTTCCCTCTTAGTTACCTCTCCAGCTGTGCCAAGGATATGGTCAGACTTTGTATTAAGTGGAAATGGGTGGTTGCTGTCATTTAGACTGTTCTTTTCTGATTAAAATAATGCTGCTTCTGTTTTATGGTTAGCTACAGCCATACAATGGGATTTATTCTTACTGTTGCTGATCATACCTTCAAAAAGCAGAATACTTTATAATACAAGGGGTTGCCCCTATGGCTCTGCACACAGCTGTGTGGCTCAGGTACCAGTGCTCATAGTATCTTTCAGTGAAGTTCACTATTTTAAACTTTTGCCATGTATGAATTGCCTAGTCTCTTTAGCTAATAACTATATTCATTACCATACTTTCAAAAACAAACAAACAAAAAACCCCCAACCAGACAAAAAAAACTCACAAGGATGTGATATCTCTCCTAGCAGTAATTATAGCTCAGGTTGCAAAATACTTTAATTTTCAGTTTGTTTTTTCTTGTGTTTATGTTTTTCATTTTGCACTGAAACTTTCAGCTGTGTGGTTCTAAAGGCACTATGATCATATTTGATTTTCATGTAAATTCGTTGAGCCTTGTTTGGGTTACATGTTCATGAAAGAAAAATCCCTTTTTCAAAACATCCAGGACACTGTCTGTCCACTGCTGATCTTTTTAATGTCAAACTCTGCCTGAACCTCCTCAAGGAATAAGCTGTTATGTCAGGAAAAAAGTTGGCTGGAACATAACAGTGCTGTGAGGAATGTTTGAGGATGTGGGAGAGAGAACAGGAGGAACTTTTGCTTGGGGAGTGCTTGCTGTGTCACACTGGTTCACATGGGCTTTCTTAGATTATACAGTTGCCTGTAAATTTTTGGAAAGTATTCCTCGGGGACTGAGGTCTCCCACTGTTACAATATAAAGGGAAGTTGGTTTGGCTTTTTGAGATGGGGAGTGCAGTCTTGCTTTACAGGGTGAATAGCTGCTGTTTCAGACTGTGCCAAGCAGGTTTTAGTAGCCACATTTGAAAGCTTTATTGTTTGTTGGTTTGTTTTTCTTTGTTTGTTTTGTTTTGTAAGCAGTTGCTACCAGTAGGTCATTCAAATGAATGGGAGTGGAGATTTCCTGATGATGTTCTGCTCATTGAAGTGGATAGTCCACCTGGATTGGGACAGCGGTTCTCTTAACATTTTATAACATCTGTGTGGTGTTCTTTCTAGTCTGTTGTGACCCTTAGCCACATGATATTAACGTTACAGTAAAGGTATTTAGCAAGAAGTAAAAACATTGGCAAGTATGTAAGGCCCTGTTTCAAGAAAATGCTTGGTGTTTGCTTGAATCCCTATCTTCCGCAAGATAGCACTTAACTGGGTGCCTAAGTGCTCACTTGAATTACGATTGCTTCAGTGGAGCTTAGGTGTTGTGTTAGTGGCATACGAAAATCTAAGCTCGGCATGCTAACAGCAGACCCGTTTGGTTCCTTGCAGGGCGGTGTGGCAGTGGAATCCCAGACATCACCCCGTGGATAGCAGGGTCGCCGGCCTCCTTCAGGGTGAGTTTGCTAAGTCTCTGGGCCGGAGGCTCTTCAAAGGCTTTCAGTGATACGTGGACAAACCACACGTTTGGCAATACAGCGTAAGGAGTTCCAGCCCCTTGCTAGCCTCTGTCTTATCTGGGCTTAGAAAAAGACCACTTTTAGTGCTGATTACTCTGTCCATTTCTTCCACCTTAATCTCATAGCATGGGTGTTTGGGGGACAACTGAGTGGGGTGCCTTGGTGGGGAATGCGGCAGGAGGGAGAGGGCAGCGATTGCTTAGGCTGCTGTGACTGCTCTGCCCCCACACAGAGAAGCTGTGCCCTCAGTGGGTATTTAGAGATAGATCTCCAGGTGGAACAGTGCCATTCTGACAATATGACATTGAGATTATTAAAGTTAACTTCTGTTCAGAGGATCAGCATCAGCTTTTCTGTGTGGAGTCTGTTTCTGAAAGTAATACAGCATCTTTTGTTTGCAGGATGTTTTGCTAGTGCATGTGTTTATGTAGGTAGGTGACAGTGAACTTGCCAATAAACCAACTGCCAGTTGTACAAACCTGTAGAAGATTGTTTCATCATTGTAGTTTGTGTGACCACTCTTAAATGAAGACAGCCTTTCAAATCAGCAATATATTTATAGTACTGCAGTGTATTAGGGAATAGATTTATGAGGATTCAATTTTGGTTTGTGAACTTCATTCATGATACTCAGTTATTTTTGTAAAGATTGAATTAACTGCACTCTATGTTGAAAAGCTACCCAGCAGTTCCTTACAGATAAAGCAGATTGTGCAGAACTCGGTTTATCTTTAAATTGTACTGGGTTAACTGCCCTGGGACCTCATCTCATTCAATATCCTTTCTTTTCTCAGAAAGGGAGAACTCCGAATTTTCTTGTCTTTCTCTCTAGTACTGCTGCCTACTGAGATATTTACCAATGAGGACTCGCATGATATAAAGAAATATAAAACGTCTGTGCAGGAGCAGTCACCAGTCTGTGTGTGTCATCTGTTTTCCCCTTTTGCTCAATTGAAAACAAAGCTTGGAGTTTAATGAGAAATTTCTGGAAAGTCTCATTTTGGGTTTTTCTAGTCTCCTGTGTACATGTTCTAAAACATAGCTGCAGCTTCGATAGAGGGCACTCTTGAATAACGCATGGTGAGACAAATGTTGTCGGACAGCATTCACCACATCCTCTTCAGAGAAAAAGGAGCACTGGAGGAAATATAACTTGCTGCTCCAGTATAGTTTGAAGCCTGAGATGGATTATGCTATATGCTTCACTGTCTTATGATGCAATGCAAAACTGACTATACTGTGGGCTGATTTAATGCTAGCACTGTATGTGGAAGATAGCAGCAATCTGTTAGATAATTCATTGTAGTCTTCCAACTGTGGATTAATTCATTTAGATAGCTTGTTTTTCTCATGGCTTTTACCCCATAAACTGCCTTGATCCTAAATGTATGTTCTTTTGAGAACTTTTCTGTGTTGCTGCCATCATCTTAAAAAATTCCTTTAGAAACAGTAAGTTGCTTGAGAAACTCTTGGGGTTTGATTCCAGCCCTTATATGAGTTCCTTCTGTGCCTTTGACAAATTGCTTATCGTGTCTTCTTTCACTTTCCTTCTGTAATAAAGAGGATAATGATTTTTACCTTGGGAGAATTAGTCAATATGTATAAATGTGCTTTGAAATCTGAAGCATTTTAGCTTTTTTTTAAAAAAAAATTAAAATATTAAACAAAGCAGGAGTCAGGGAAGTTGAATTTAAGGCAGTGATTGTTGCTGAACTGCTTTGGTGCTGCTTCTATTCAGGCAAGATTATAGAGCCAGATCATTTATGTTAGTTTTGACTTTTCTTGAAGTTTTTAGTTTTTGTCCAGGAAGAAGCATTCTTTGTATGCAGGAGTCAGATTGTCTGTAAACATAAACATAATCTTAGCTTTGTCCAAAACATACCTTGTTTTGCTTTTAAAAAATCATACCAAACCGGTGTAGCTTGAAACATTTTTCTGAGCAATTAGCACTGAATCATACCCACACTGGGTAGGCTTGGCTAAACTGAAGTGCATGTTTCCTTTGCTGGAACCATGCCTACAGTGCACAACCCTCAGCCTTTAATATATTGCCGTACTTAGCCTTTGAATTCCCTCTTCTGTTTTAGCATTACTGCTGCCGACTGGGTTCTATGTTGGCACTCATCGGTGGCGCTTGTGTGCCTCTGAAGAGGTGTTGCGTGGGGATGTGATTTGCTTAAGGTCATGGAATTAGGGTAGTGACAGTTACAGACAGAAACCAGTTCTCTGGCTGGCTGGCCGTCTCCTTACTGGGACATATTTCTTCCAGCTGGGACTGGCAGGTCTGTCTTGCCAGAAGTTTAGCATCACGGCTCAGAGGTGACAGCTATGCTGTATAGATGGTAGGCATTGACAGACTGGGCGTTTATCAAAGCAGAATCTGTGCTATAGCTAGAACATTGTACTTTGCTTGGTACCCTAAAGAACTATGTAGCGCTTCCATGAGCTCTAGTGGCCATGAGGGTCCACTTCTCCAAAATTAAAGGAGAATAATAAGAAAAGTTCAGTACTTGTCAGGCCATCTCTTTCTTCCCCTAGTTTTTATCTCCTCTTGCATTTTCCCTTTTTGTCCCACTAGTGTGGCTTCTTGTTAGCCTTGTTGGCAAAGAATGGTTGCTTGGAATAAGGAAGGAAAGCTGAGATGTTCCTTCCCAGGAGTGCCTCAGTGCCTGTCCCAGCTAGACGGTAGGCGAGGAGGCAGCAGGAGCGGAGCTGCGACATGACCCATGTGTGTGGCTGCAGGTGCACAGGAAGAAGCACTGTGGAGAGACTCCTGCAGACCATAGTGCAGTTGACTGGCATGAGGTGAGCAGCAGGAGTTTGCTCTTGCAGTAAAGTCTTGGCTGGATAGCCTTGGAAAATAAGTTTTTTCCCTTGTTTGAGATTGTAGACCTCAAGAAGTTTGTAATTCCTAAGATGCTTTAAAAGATTTGATCTTCTGTATGTTCAGTTAGTTACCGAGCTTTGGTCTATCAGTAACTGCTTCGTGTGGAGGACAAAACGCTAGATGAGAGCAGACACACTAGGTGGCAAGTCTCTGATGCTGCCTGTATGGTGCAACAGCTTGCACCTCCAGCGGTCGGGCTAAACGCAGGCGCGAGAGCTCGTGTGCTCGTGATCTTGTGGACTCGTGATCGCGCACCTCTGCCGGTGGGCGGGTGGCAGCAGCAGCTTCTCTGGACAAAAGCAGTGGGCCAGAGAGGGTGGGCAGCCCAGGCCTGGCCCCAGGGCTGCCGCACGGCCCCCCAGGATTGTTGAGTTGGGAACATGGCAGCAGGCGGGAGGGCTGGCCTGTCCGGCTGCCATGGATGGCATCTGCCTACTGCATCTGCTGTAGGTTCTGAGGAAACTTGTGTTTGCCTGACTGGCAAGTGGAATTTAAGGTGAAATAGAATAAATAAGGACTTCCCTGGCAGAAAATAACAGTTAGGAAGCCTAAAGTATTTTCGTCTGTGGGGCTGGGGAACATATTTTTAATGGTTTTGAAGAAGCCCGTCTCCTGTAATTTCTGTAGATGACATTAGGAACGACATTTTGAAATACAGAAGCATCAGGCAAAATCTTTGCCCCCTCAGTGTACTACTACATGACATACGTAGATGCCCGCTTGTGTTTTACCACAAGTACACTTTAGGTATTCTAAAAAATAATATTAATCTTGCAGCCAATGACATCTATCGAACATGCTGAAGAGGAGCTCCAGCACGCTGGAATGAAATACTTTTCTCCAGTGTTGAGTAGCATCTCCTACAAATATTTTCTCACAGAACATTTCTGTGGAACTGACAGTTTATTTTTATGATGATTTATGTTTTGGTATTTGTCATTCTTTGAAGACTAGCTGGAGTTGTGTGGTGACATGTTTTTGCATGGGTTAGCCAATGCCATCTTTGTGGTGTGATGTATCAAATGTAATTAGTAGATGCTAGTGTCATCTCTACTTTAGCTCTGAAATCAGTTCCAGGTACCATCTGATTTTAATTAAAAGAGATGGCTGCAGTTCTTCGTCCCATCTATAGTTACAGTCAGTGTCGTACTTAAAATGTTCTGCCAAGTCCTCCTTGTTTTTCAGTGTGCCTCAGCAACGGCTTGTCTTTTGGGATCTGGAGACCAAATGAGTGTTTCTGGGCAGTATTTTGAGGATGGTGACTGTAATTTCTTGAGCACATCCTTGTTCTTAGTGCCTGTCTTTGGACTGAGATTCTGATACAGCAGGATATCGTGTTGGTTTCAGAAGACATTGCAGGAGAAATTGCTGCTTGACACGGGTAGGTAGCAACAGCTGAAGAGTGTTTCCTCCTTAAACAAGAGTGAAAAAGCCCCTTCTAATAGAATTTAAGAAAAGAAGTAGAACGTGCTTGTGAAAACACAGGAGAGGAGCATGATGGGGGAAAGCATAAGTTTAGGCCAGTCCTCTGCCTAATGTAATAATGTAAATGGAGTGAGCAACTTTTTTCTTTTTCAGTAGGCTCTTTTAGCTAAGAGTCCAGTGGTGCTAGCTGACTGACTTGTCATAGGTTTAAGTTCCAAAAAGTAAATATTTTGAAGCAAAGCAAATGCAAAACTTTGGGGATATACTTTAAAAAAATAATAATTAAAAAAAGGCATAAAAGAGAACAAAACTGAAAAGAAGCCCTTTTGTGTACAGTGTCCAGAGCAATTTAAAAATGCTCTTGTTCCATGCCTAAGTAAATGGTTGTTTCAGCCAAAGAAATCTTTCCTATTGATTTATTGCACCAATTTAGATATGAGCCCTCTGTGCAGGATTGTCAGTTTAACAGAACAGCTTTCTTTCTCCTTTCAGATTTAATCCACATGTTGTTGTATCAACAGAGCCTTTGTCTCTGCTCAGTTATGAGTTATCCTTTTTTATAAAAAAAAAAAGTGAAAACACATGTTTTTTTAATAGCCCTATTACAAAAGAGCCTAAGATGACATATGGGAGACGTGACCATCAAATAATGTCTCTGATGTGTAGGTGACTTCAAAGTGTTGCTGCAAATGAAAGAGTAAAAAACGGACCTTTCACCTCTCCCTATCATAATGACTGTGGAAAGCCCAACAGTGACAGGAGGAGGCAGCATTATCTTTACCCAGGATTTCCTATTTTTTTCTCAGCTAGTGCAGTGATGCTAAACGTACTCTTTTTAGTTAACTCTAATTTCCTTCCTTTTTTTTTAAAGGGGGACTTATCCAGAGGTGTATGTAATTCACATTTCCTTCCTGCCTGCCTCACTCCCTGCAGAGAAGGACTTCTTTCTTGGACCCCTCCTGTTTTCCAAGTGGGGGAGGATTACTCTCAGGAAACCTAGGAGTTTGGTATTATTTCGGTACTTGGTTTTGTGAGAAAATGTTTATTTGAGTATCAAGGCTTGCTTGATATCTGCATGAGAGTTCAGAAGTGAATGTTAGAGCTGTTCAATAAAGCAGTTCACTACATCATTTGATTACAACCTTTACTTGGACCTTGTCATGCAACTAACATCATGCAGCATCATGAATTCTAAAGATTTACTTCCATCCATCCTGAACTGGCAGCTCGGATGCAGCCAACGGCAGAACGGTTGCAATATTTATATCTTTGGTGCTAGCCTGGTTCCTTCCAGCTTGCGTTAGATTCCTGACAGTCATCTCCATCTCCCTTAATTCTCTTTTAGATGTCAGCACAGCAGATCCCACCTCAAGAGTCAGTATAAGTATTTGCAGTGATGTGATGTGAAAAGAAGCTAATAATAATGTCTTCAATGGGAAGGAATTTGTCTGGCATCTAGAAAATGTGACACGGTCCTATTCTACATCTAAAAGTTATAGAGTAGAGTAAGAAAAAGTCCACCTCAGAGGCTTAGCACTCAGTGATGGGAAAATAAGGTTATATCCTTGTTGCCTGTACCAGATAGCAGGCCAGGCAGTGATATTGTGTCTCTGGGGAAGGAATGGTCTTGCTATATCAGGTGGATCCCTTGGTCCACCAAGCTCTTGAAAGAGAACACAGAATCCTTGGAGCATGTGTGCAGACATCAGGAACTGGCAGCATCCCTTTGCAGGAGTTAAACTGGTCAGGCTTTGTCAGAGGATAGGTAAGCCTGACAGTGGTTAGGAGCCTGTGTTAGTAGAAGCAGACTGTTCATCTCTAAGGCAACTTATCTACTATCAGATTCTCTGCACGTTAACTCTGGTTCTTGCACAAGAAGGAAAAAAAATCAATCTCTTTGAACATGGCTGTGGAATGCAGACTTAACAGGGGCTTTGTTTTCCTGGAGACTGGCCTTTTGTCACTGCCTGCATTTTTCTTTTGAGGGCTGAGCATACCTTTCCAACATAACTTAAAACATGGGTATTGGGAGGATTATACTCTTCAAGCTTTCTCAGGCATTCTCCCATCCTTAAGTCTGCATTCTACCAAGTTAAGTTCTCCAAACGTTGATAGTAATGGATATTTAGATTAGTTTAGTTTCCTTTTCAGTTGATCACTGTTCTTAATGGCAGCTAGCCATTTTTACTTCTCTCAAAACAGCTTAGAACTTAAATCTTTCCAGAGTAGTAGTAAATGAAGGGGGTATTCAGCTAGAAGGAACAATTTCTTTATACGTGGATTTTGCAGGGCATTGTACTATGTTTTGCTTTCATCTAAAATATCCTTGGGCAACCTCATACATCTTTGAAGTTGACCTTCTTTTGAGCAGGGGATTGGACTGCAAACCTCCAGAGGTCCCTACCAGATGAACTTATTCTGTGATTCTGTATTCTGGTAGAGTTCTGGCAAAGATGCTTCTTTTGGCTTCGTTTGTATCTCCCTTCATGCTCAACAGCTTTCATCATGTTCCCATCATAAGCAGATCTTTAAACTGAAGTGATGTGTAAACATCAGAACAGTTTCTAAACTGTAACATGAGTTTCCTTCCTTCATAGTTTAGACTGTTTTTGCTGCCATATTTAGATGATATGAAAAATTCATTTTCTTTTATTGCTTTTTATTAAGGTGATCCCTTTATTTTTTTCCTCAGGCACAAATGTGTTACCATGGGGCAGTACAAAGGATGAATTTCATAAAGCTAATGGATCTTGTTCTAAGTTCAGCTTTGTGCCTTTGCACTTATGCTTTGTTGGGAAACTGCAGAAGGAAAGATGAAGAGAAAAGAGCCTTGCTACTTGGGATTTATGAGACTATATCATTACTGCATTTTGAGTGAGATTGTTGCATTTTTGAGTTAAAAGGTGATGTTAAGAAAAAGATTTTTTAATGGATATTGGTACCTATTATCCAAACACTTTAGCTCGTACTTAACTTTATGCTGTATAGTACTTTGCTTAAAATTTAAGCAGTTGTTTAAGCGCTTTGAATAGTAGTGAACTTAATAATGTGTCTTACTCATTCAGAAATTGTATGCTTGACAAGGGAATGCTGACAGTTTGTTGGCTTGCTTGGATTTATGATTTTGTTCTGAGGGCAGAACAGGATGGTGGGGCAATTAGATGGAGTTACATACACCAAATGTGTAATTTATCACATATGTACTCAAAACTGAAGTTGACTAATCTTGTAGCTCATGCTTGCTGTATGTTCAGTCTTTAACCTCTCTGTTTAGATTGCCAACGTGGTGCCAATTAGTGGGACTGTGATGTGGACACTAAGGAGTATAACTCACTTCACATGGGTTGCCAAACAGCTAGCAGATGTTAAGCTAATAGTTCTTGGCTACTACCAGCCTGACTTGGATTTCAACCCAGAGGTGAAAGACTTTATTTCTTTCCCATTACCATTTCCCTTGGGCCATATTGTCCCTAGCATTGAAAATTCCTTCAGCTTACTCTGGAAGATGATGTAAGCCTTCCCCTTCCCCCTTAAACCTGTTCTCACGGTGCCTTGAGTGTTTCTTCATTTTTATGTTAATTTGTATTCTTTGGTATTTGGTATTATACCGGTAGGCTTTTTTTTGTAAATGAAAAATGTAAACAAAGCGTAAGACTGAAATTCTTAACAAGAGAAGTACGTGCAGAGTGTATGGTGAGGTTCTGTGGTGGTTCATGTCCTGTACATGCAGCTGCATCTCATGGACTTGACAAAAGGTCTATCCTAGGACTATTGTATAACAAAGGCCATAGAGAGTGGTGGGCCTGGCTTGCCTGGGGTTTTGCCATTTTTTGTGTTCTCGTTGCTGGATATTATACCCTGAAACACTGTAAAACATCTGTAACTGCAGGGCCCATAGTTTTTCTTCTAGGGATGAATCAATGCTGAATAACTAACAGATTCTGCAGCTTCTTCAGTGGGATTTAGAGCAAGAGGCAGTATTTGTTACTCAAGAAGATTTAAAATAGAGTGTGAAATATAGTGTGATAATTGGAAATCCTTCATCACCTTCATTTTCTTTGCTCTGTCAAGTGATAAGTACGATAAGGAAGTATTTGTCTTATATAACCTTAGTAGCTTTAGGAGCAGAGGTAGGATAACAGAGGAGTCAGCTGAATGAAGAGTAGTACTTAAATACTTATTGGTGCTTAAATCCCCATATATAACTTACCGTACAGTCATCTGTCCTGTTTAACCTGTGTGTGTAATATTAGGGGTGATGCTTTTTGTTCTCTCTCTGGTACCTTTCATGTCTTTCCTTCTGTGAAGATTTAGCTGTAGACCTAAAAATTTTGTCTGTAACATTGTACAGCATCCAGTCTTTTGGCAATAGCTTTAAGTTGCTCACTTTATACTTCAGTAAAAAGCAGTATTATTATCATAGCAGGTGTTTGGAAACTTTTTACTAAGTATGATTTTGTTTTTCAGTTATAGCTTCTTTTCCTACTGACATGCTCTTTTGCGGGTGCCAGACATGAGCAGTATCAACATGAAGACCGACAGGAAGAGCTGGGATAGGGTTAAATAACTGTCGTAGTTATCTTTCAGTGAGCGCTGAAAGTAAACCATTTGCAAGGTCCTGTGAGTTTTTGCATTTCTTCAGGGTTCTAGAGCAAATGTTTCATTTGGTGATGTATTTGATCTTGAACTTGCAAAGAGAGCAATTATTTTTGATTTCTTGATATGAGTGGAACTCCTTCTGTCCTTGGACTAATCTTTCTTGATGTTTATGTATGTAGTGAGGATGATGTAATAGAAGTAAAGGAAACAGTTCTTCTGTGCTTAGACAATGAATAATAGCTAAATACTAATTATCTTTCTTGAGTAATTAATAGCTTTCGCATTTTCTGTAGAACGAACAGGGAAAACTCAACATGATAAAATAAAAACTAAGCTGAACTAACTGTACGTTTTTCAAGAGTGGCAGGCCGTCAGGTTTTGGGTGTTAGGAAACAAAATTCAACAGCAGTTCATAACAACCTCTGCTCTTCTTTTTCAGTATGTAAGTTTTTCAGACCATGAAATGCATGCTCTCTCTAGACATTTCGTTGGCTTTCTTTGCTCCAGACTTCCGTGTAGCTCTGAATATAAATTTTTTTCTTTTTTTTTTCTTTCAAGAGGTTTAAGAATTGCTGATGATCATATCTGTTTTCATGTGTATTTTAGCATTTAGCTTCAGGGACACACTAAAATGATAATAAATATAGAAAAAATTTAAAGTACATTGTCATGTTCATGTATATATTTCAGAAACACTTATAAGGTAACCTGAGAAACAAGACAGAAGATTTTCCTTCCTCCTCCTGGGACTGCTGGCTTAATTAGCATAGGGTTTGTCTATTGTCGGTAACGACTAGTAGAAAATAAACTTGCTGGTTTATTTTTCTTATCATACAAATCTTTAGCCTTTTTTTGTTGGCAAACAGTAGCAGAGAAACTTCAGATGTCCAGGAGAAACTAGAACGCTTGTTGCAAGAATTCATTAGATAATTAGTTCAAGCAACACCTCCCAGCTCTTTAGAACATAGCTAGTGTTTTATTCTATCACTAAAACTTATACCTGCCATTTACTTTCTCATTGAAAATTTTAATCACATGATGGACAGATTTTTCTCCCTTTGGATTAGCACTGGCATCACATGAAAAAGTAGAAAATTGGACCAGATGTGTATGCATTTCTAGACAGACTCTGAAATCTTAAGAAATAAGGTGGATGACCTAAGAAGTTTTTTTATGTGACATTGTTGAATAGGGCTGAAAGAAGGTTGATGAAAGAAAAAAGTCATTTGGAACAAACTAATACCCAGTTATAGGTTACATAAACAAGACAGAGGGGTTCAAACCCATGGGGAAATGGTGTGGTGTCTTAAAGTTAAAGATCAAATCAGGAAAATAGCTGTTATAACAGAATCCTTAAGATTAGAAATTGTATTATTCTATACTTTTCCAATCTACAAGTTTGTAAAAGGTATGTAGCTTTAAAGTAGGAAACAGTGGAAGAAAACCGGCACCCCAGTGCTGTTATGCATCATGAACAACACCTTTGGGAAACACCTGGTCAGGGAATCCAGGGAGAAGAAGATACTTTTGACTTTCTTCTGAGAATTGTGCAGAATTTGGTGCAAAATTTTACTACTAGTGGACCCCTGTAAGTGTGAACACAAGGGTACTTACACATCCTTGTGTAAATAATCCAAGACAAGAAAGAGGAAGCTTGTTAAAAAGAAACTGAAAGGAGCAGTGAAAAGGGTGAGATGTTTGTAGGTAGTGTGAAGATTATTTAAAAACATTATACTGCAGAGCAAATGCCCCAGCTCTATCAAAAGCCAGTTGAGAGAGAGAGAAAAGCTGTGATGTGAAACAGTAGGGAAGAAAGGCCTTAGAGTTAGAGGCATCCTTCCAAAAGCTGAAGTCATGACCAAGTGAGGATGATAGAAAAGAACAAACACTTTGAAAGGCCAAAAACTTAGAGGAACAGCTTTCAGAAAGTATAAAAAGTAACAGTTCTTTTCCAAATATGTTGGGAATAGAAAAGTTTGTCTAAAAGTTTGCAACAACCCTTAAAGACTAAGATGTGAAAGAATCACTTGGAGAAGGTGGAACAGAAAGAAAGAAATTAGTTCTGTGGCATCTGTGTTCGTTATGGTTTCTGCACCAGAACCTGTCTCAAGCCGAACTAGGACTGGCAGATTTAAGAAAGCAGTGAGCAGTAGTGAACTGCAGGGATCAGATGATGTTACAGCCCAGGAGGGATTCAAGAGAGAAATTGTTGAGTTATTAACACTTGTGTGCAACCTTTCGCTTAAAGCATCCTCAACCCTAAGAGAGAATAGATATGTCTGGTATGATGGCAACTTGGAAAAGACTTCCAGCGAGCTTGGGGAACTGCAGACTGAGAAATCTGGCTTTCTACTGTGCAGTGTCATTGAAAGAATAATATAGGGCGTATGATAAACTTTTTATGAACATGGAGGAGTCAACATGTCTTTTGTAAAAGGAAGTTTCAATTGACAAATCAAAGGACTTGAAAGGCTCATCAAACATCTGGAGTAGGATGTTCCAGTATATGTGGTATCCTCAGATTTTCAAACAATTTCAGACAGGGTCCTTTGCCACAGCTTCTTAAGGAAACCTGTCTGTCTTTGGGTTAACAAAGAATGCTCTTTAGTAAACTGTTGACTGGTTAAAAGGTGAGAAAACATGTAGCAGTAATAGTTGTTATAGTGGAAGGAGGTTACCATTCGAGTCACACAGAAGTCTTATAATACCTATGCTGTTTAACACTCTATCTCATTCCGTAACAAAAAGTAAGTACACCAAATGGAAGTAGGAAGTTCAAAAGAAGCAAAAAGAGATACTTCTTTGCATGAGGAATAAAATGCAGCAGCCTTTGAAACAAGACGCTAGTGCTAAGAATTTGCATGAAAGCATTGTACACGTTCTTGGAAGAATGATCTACAAAGTCTGTTTCATACCAAGACAGAAGACCTGGCATGTGGAGATCTTAAGCCACGATTTGTTATAGGCTCAGGGAATGTGTTGGGCAGTATAGCTGCCCAGTTCTCTTCCTTAGCCGTTGACCACTGTGCAAGATGCGATACTGGCTAGATGAAGATATAATCTGACTTGATATGGATTGTCTTTGGTACCTTATTCTCTTTATTCATATTTGGCTCTATCTGCATGTGTCTGTTCCAGCTAATCCCTCTCTCAGATACTCTTCCTACAAAATAAATGAAGTTTCTTTTTTAAGATAACAAACTTTTTTTGTTTTGGTTGTTTTTGTGAAGTACATTGAGTTGCCATGTGTGTAACTTAGTTTATTGTGTTTGTCTACAAACTTCTTGGACAGAAAATGAAGTTGCCTCTTAAGCATTTCCATATGTGTTCAGCTATAGTGTTCAGCTATATTCTTCACCTAATGTAACTGGTAAAAATATCTTTAAAATGTTATTTTCACATGTTGATAAAAAGTTAATAGAAAAATGTTCCAGATCTGTATTTGTCCCTACTGTGGCTCATAAGAAGGCTGTGTCAAGTATTGCTATGTTTTAAGCAACCTACAGCTTCATCTGAATGAATTTGTTGGCGAATTAGTTGATCCCTCCAGGAGTCTTAGTTGCATACAGTCCGCCTGAAATTTGAACTCAGCAGAAGACTTGAACGTTAGCAAGCTTTCCATTTATAAGTGATTTGTTTGTTAAAAGTGGAGAGAACAATCCAGACTGTGCCAAGTACATGCTAGGCGTATGCAGCCCTGCTGGCCTCAGACATAATGTGTTGTCAATTTTGTTTTTATTTAGGGCAGATTTGCAAAGCTAGTGTGTTGATAGAGACATAAGGGAGCATGTGATATGTCCCATCTGTGTAAACTTGGTTTCCTATATGCTGTGTTGCCCAGATGGTATGCTTTTGTAGGTTTTTTTTATTTCACACTTTAGGCTGAAGAAGCCAGGTTTGAGATGTTCTATATTCATTTAGTTGCTTGAAAACTTGAGATAGCTTTGTTGGTGAAGGGGTAGGTAGCAGGAAAGAGTGGTCACCTCTGTCTTCTGAATCAGCTCCTGAATCTCCCAGTATTTCCCATTCAGCACATAAAACGCTGCTTCCATCTGTGAAGTTGAACCATTTGGTTCATTCACAGTGGGAGTGTTGACATGGAGAATGTTATCTCCCTGCCTTCTGCTTGAAAATAGACATATATAAATTAAAATTTTGGCAGTTGCTCTAATTTTGTCTTTTTTCTAGTTCTCAGCTTTTCCATCACCAGTGAAAATGAATGAAACAGGAACAGTTGGGCAAGGTCTGAAGAGCCCGGTATTGGTGCAAAGTCTGTAGTCTTCATGTATAAGAAATTAGTTCTAGACTTCTGCAGGATGTGAGAGGAAACTTGTGATGCTTTGGGAGCCTGTTGATCATTCCTAGCTAAAATTGTCTTTATGTGGCTGTGAAAAGTACAGAAAGCAGAATGGAGGCAAGACCTTGTAACGTTGAAGGCATTGGGGATGCTCTAGAAGTACGACATATTCTTTGCTGATGCCCGGTCACCCTGTGATAGTGTGTCAAGATCACATATGACTTTGTCTAGGCTGAAATCAAAGAGAATGCAAATCATCAAAATGAAAAATTTGGATGAGAATTCATGTTTGTTTGGAAATTATTGTTTTTGCCACTTCATTTGAGGGAAGCTACAAGAGTGCTTGATAGAATTGGATACGCTTAGAAGCAAGGGTATCTGGGTGGCTTGGAAGAGCCTCCTCAAAGGAAATATTATTAAAAGAACAGTTTATTAGTAGTGGGATGAGAACATTGGCTGAAGAGGCAGCCGTGTTGTGCCAGGGCTGCAGGCAGTAAGCTCAGGTACCGCAGGGGGGTTGCTAGTACAGGTGCTCTTTGTGAGAAAGGGGGAGAAAGCTGGATAACGTGTGATTTGCCATCTCTTGGCTGACGGTGACTCTCAGCTGGAAACTGAGAACCTGTTACTCAATAGCCACAGGGAGCAGGGTGGAGAAGGAGCAAGGATTTAAGTTTACGATCCTGGCCTGTGTTCAGTCTTCATAAAAAATGATAAGAGTGTAAGAGCTGTGTTCTGTGATAGCCCCAAACTTTGTTGCATGGTCAGTATGTAATCAGGAATTTAGACATTTTGGCATATGCTGTAGAACTTGGATAAAAGTTCTCCTTTGCAGTAGTTATTCTCTTGTGACAGCCACAGCTGAGGCTGCAAAAGAGAGTCCAGGGTTTTTCCTGTGTTTACCAACTGATTGTTCTCAGACTTGTCTTTGCTCAAAGGTATAAATCTTTTAGAAATACTATCACAGAAATCCTTTTGTCTTGTCTACAGTGTTTAACACATTAGTATGTAGCCACATCTTAGATATGCCTCCAAGAAAATAGCAGAAATTGGAAACTAATCTTGGAAGGCACCTCAGAAGAAATTACTGCTTTTGATGAGCTTAAAAGGTATTGGCCTTTATGAGGTTATAGGGGTTTTAAGACTGGAAATGATGATTAGAACAATAGTTTCCTCTCTTGCATAACATGGTCCACCTCCGTTTGCATTTTATCTTCTTTATCTTAACTTCTTAATCTTCTAAAAGATGTTTAGACTTTGTATACAGACTTTCTTTACTCTTTTGCAATTATTTTTGAAAGGCAGAATTCCTGCAGAATCACAGTATCCTTCTGAAAATGTCCCCCACTACCTCTTTGTCCGTTGGTGTATCTAATAGGGAATTCTGATACTAGTTTAAAATACCTATTGAATTATCTTCTTTTTAATTATTATTATTTCCTCCAAACTTCTCTGATTTGTCAAGATCAGTTTGCTTTTTATTCCTGTATGCCCTCCTGTACTCTGGCAGCCACTCCTGGTTGGGTGTATTTTGCAGATTTAATAATCATATCTTGGTTTTCAAATGTGTTTTTTTTTTTTGACTCAAGTGGTAACTGTGAGTGATAAGCAATTTCAGCAATCCCCACTAGCTCAGTTTCCTCACCAGCTTGTTGCATTGTTACTGCCTGCTTCTTTTTTCCCTATTCTAGTGCTTGATCATAGCCTTATTTGCAATTTCCCAGAATTGTAATCAGAAGGGAATTTGCTCACAGCCCTCCCTAGGCTCAGAGCATGCTATGTTTAGGACTCTTAAAGAAATTTAAGTTTCACCTTCCAGCCATTCTTTACTAAGCATTTACAAATGAGGGTTTTTCTGTGGCTCTCAACTTGGCCTAACTGGGGAGATGTTAATGAGAACAGCAAAAACACATCCGGGTATGGAAAACACACGTGTTTCAGAAATGGAGGAAATGCTCATGAAGGAATTCTCTGAAGTAATTAAGTCTGCAATTTCCATCAAGGAAATATACTCCTAGATAAAGTTTCATTAAAATTACAAACAATTTCAAATCAGAAGCACTTTGCAGTTGTATTGTTGGGGTTCTGTAAGTCTAGTATATAATCCTGTGTGACTTGTCTAGAAGTGAAAGTACCTTGAAATCAACTAGTTGTGTGCCTAGACTACCTTCACATTTTTTATTACTAGCCTGCTGCTGTTTGTTGTTGGTGTTTTTTTGTTTGTTTGTTTTTTTTAAACAGAACCCAAAAGAGGCTTTCAAATGACATCCCTCTCCTGTTGGGTGTTCCAGCCAGGAGAACAGCAGTGCCTGCTGGCTGCTCCACAGAGTTCAGTGGTGCTCTGAAACCTGCTTCTCTTTCCATTGCCCAGAGTGAGACCAGCCTCTGTATTTTTGGCTGAAGTGAGGTGAAAAGACTCCTACCTGCCTCTGAAAAGGGACTGAATGTAGACTTCTGCTGTGCCCTGCATAGCTGGTAATCCCCAGGATTCAGAGTCAGTGGAGAGAAGTTTCTAGGGCGTAATTCAGATTATCATAAAGTGCATCAGCAGAATAATCTCTTAGAAGTGCATCTAACAGGAGTAGCCGTAGCAGACATGGCAGACTTGGTGTTGTGGTTTAGCCCCGGCAGGCAGCTCAGCACCACGCAGCTGCTTGCTCACTCTCCACAGGTGGAATGGGGAGAGAATCAGAAAGGTAAAAGTGCGAGAACTCATGGGTTGAGATAAAGACAGTTTACTAGGTAAAGCAAAAGCAGCGCGCGCAAGCAAAGCAGAACAAGGAATTCTTTCGCTACTTCCCACGGGCAGGCAGGTGTTCAGCCACTTCCAGGAAGCAGGGCTCATCACGCATAACGGTTTCTTGGGAAGACAAACGCCATCACTCCCAACATCCCCCCCTTCCTCCTTCTTTACCCCAGCTTTTATTGCTGAGCATGATGTCATATGGTACGGAATATCCCTTTGGTCAGTCTGGGTCACCTGCCCTGGCTGTGTCCCCTCCCAGCTTCTCGTGCACCCCCAGCCTCCTCGCTGACAGGGCAGCACAAGAAGCAAAAAAGTCCTTGGCTCTGTGTAAACACTGCTCTGCAACTACCAAAAACATCACCACTATTTTCATCAAAAATCCAAAACACAGCATTGTGTGAGCCTCTGCAAAGAAAATTAGCTCTGTCCCAGCCAAAACCATGACACTTGGGTGTCTTGAGACAGGTGAGACAGACCTTGTAGCCTGTATCTCACAGAAATGCTGGAGAGCTAGAGGAGGAAACAAGGTAACATACCCTGCCAAAATGGGAGCCTGACTAAAACCAAATAGAGACATTGCAGTTCAAATGTTGCTATTGAGTAATCAGTGTGAAATTGTTTTTAGGAACAAAGTTCTTGAGCCTGCTTTACCCTTTTCTTGTTTGTTTTTGTCTTGGTTTCCATTTCCTGTATCATTGTTATAGTACTTCATAATGAGCTGTAGAGGTTTAACTATGGACAAGCCAAACTGTCTGCCGTATGTTTGAAGACATTTGCCAGAACCGCCCCGCCCCNCACCAAACCCCACAGGGATATAGTTGTACAATCCCGTGCAGCAGGAGCTAGACCAGATCCCTGGTGACTTTGTTGCCCTGAGGAAGGGGTGGAAGACTGTGGAATATAACAGGAGGCTGAAAAAGTGATGGTTACAGTCAGTTTCAGCTGACTAAATATACATTATCTTTTAGCCAAAATTTTGCTGAAACTGCTCAGTAAATACATATATTGGATCTGTTTAAGTGAGCCCAGCGTGTTTTTTCAGCTGAAGGAGTCATCCTTCCCCAGTCACCAGTGAACGTGTCAGTATGACTTGTAGGAACCGAACATAACTGTCTTGTGAAAAGGATGGCTGAAGTTCTCTGCATTAGTGAAGCTGAGATCTGAAAGGTGCTTACTTGAGGGTTTCGGACCCATCATTGCAGATGGTAATGGAATGAGGAGATGTGCATTGGTGCTCATAAAACTTAATATATACTCACTGATCCTCTTGTTGCCAAAAAGAGGCTGGTAGGTATCCAAGTGCCATTGAACTATCTGTAGAAGGAGATCACATTTCATGCTTGTGGAGGGGAGATTTACTCTATTCCCTATTAGCCTGTGCTGGTTCTTCATGTTATCAGGAAACGTTCGTGTCATGCACAAGCATTCATAAAATGCAGTCTTATGAAAAATTCATAAATATTTAAAAATTTAAAGGAATTTGAAGAGTAAAAACAATGAGAGTAAGAGTTTCTCCTTCCTTGGTCTCTGAATGATAAGACAGTTGCATGTCTTCTTAAGTCTTCCCCACTGCACTCTGCCTTCTGGAGATGCATCCATCTATACCAGTGCAGAAACACCAAATCTCCTAAATCCTTCTGTTACTTGATTTAACAGTTGTGATATGGAGTAAATCCAGAATAGAAATAAAGTGCCTGTTTCCAATATCCACCTTTATTGAATGGAGAGAAAGAAAAACGTGTTTTAGTGAACTCTTCCTTTTTAATGCAGAATATTATCTAGATTTGAGCCTGATCTAATAGTGCCCCTAAGCTTGTTCTTAATTTCAAGTATTTTTTAACTCCAAACCTTAAAACTAAATTTTGCAGATAGATATGATGTGCTTTGCTGGGACCTTAAGGAGGGTATTAAAAATAGTGGGTCGTGGAGATTGTATGAAGTGTCTGTTTAACTTTTCTTTTTTGCTCAGTGACAGTTGCACAGGCAATACTTGAAAGCTCCATCTGTTTTATACAGTCCAGTTTTCCCAGTCTGCTAAAATGGAGACCAGAATCTTCCTTTCTCAACTCTGTATTGCTGAAGATCATGTACATTCTTGTACAGAATAAGGGCTGTCTGTAATTTCGTATTCACACAGCCTTGGAAATGTTTATGCCTTGATACTCAGTATTGCTGGGTGCAGTAATGTAGTTGTTAACGCAGGTTTGTCCACTCTTAAACTTCAGGGTGCATTGGAAGCTAACCTCCTTATTGCAATGTCCGCCCTGTTGCCCAGCTCCCTGGAGAGCCCTTGACCAAATAGCTGTGGGAGGTTAAAAGTATATCACTCCCCAAAGTCCTTTCCAGGCATATGCTCTCATTGTTCTTATAATTGGAAAGGATTTAAATGACAATCCATGCTGGTGGCATAATCACAGCTCTCTTATTTATTTGATATTTATTACCTCCTTTAGGAACAGCAGCATTAAATTTAGAGGAATGTGCATCATTATGTTCCTCCGTATGGGAGGCTGAGGACTCCTTTTCCGTCATTTTGGGCAATAGGTTAAAAATAATGGTATAAAGGGGTATAAAAAAAAGGTATACAGGGGCTCAGCAGATTTATTTAACTGAAGCCTTACTCTGTATTCTGCATTTACTTGAGCAGATGACTTAGAGGTGTTTAGTGATAGATGTTAAAATGAACAGCTGGTTACTGTGCTATCTTATTGATAGCAGAATTTATCCCATCGTCTCACTAATTACTGCAGAAATTAATGTAAGGAAGTGGGGGGGAGTCTGTTAGCTCTTAGAGGCTCCACCAGCACTCTTGGCATTCATGTCTCTGAGTTCTTTGGAGGTATAGGTAAAGGTAGTGAACCAAGTGTTCAGGATACAGCAAAAGCAGGTCTTGCCAGTGCTTTTGAGAACGATCCATGTCAAATTCTGTTTGATCACAGAAGTGGATTAATTTGCCAAATCCAAAATATGTATGTTTAATTTATTAAATTGTATGTTTGTGTCCAATTATATTTCTAGAAGAATAAGAGCAAAACTAAATTGCTATAGTTTTTCTGCTGACGTAATGGCCAAAAGAAAATAAATGATGCTTCCCCAATGTCTTATATTCTTAGAATCTAATCTCTCAGCATTTCTGAAAGATCTAAAGAGCAAAACCTTGTTCTTCCGAAAAAGGATCAAACTTAGAAGTCTGTATTTTCTCAATATTTAACTCTGTATTTTTTTTTCTGCACTTCTGTCCAATGAACGTCTTCAATGTCCATCTGTGCAGTAACCCAGCTATGGGCTAGCTGAAGGGATAGTTGACTTTGGGGAGCATTCCAATAAAGAGATGACAAAACACAAATCAAAGATACTCAAGAATTATCTGTAGGCAAGAGGAACTCCTATTAACCAAAGAGTTGTATATTTAGTGAATTACTGTTAAGCTTGTGGGAACCCTTGAGCTGAAGGAGAGGGCCTTGTTATGCGTGGTGCCAGTATAAAGCTGTCCTAGAATGCTGACAGCAGCTTGGAGTGATGAGGTGAGAGCTGTATCTCTGAGTCCTGTCTTAACATGTCAACTGTGCATCCATCTCCTGGCCTGACTGCTAAGTTAATCAGCTGTCTCATTTTCCTATGATGCTGCATGGAGGGGCCAATAAATTCAGCACACAAAGGTGTCCCATGAGGGGACAAATCGTTGTTATGAGAGGGGAAGGATATTTTAATTGAGCAATGTAGGTGTTTACAGCGGGCTAGTCCCTTGAATAAACTGTATATCTGTTTGCTAAGCTCCTGCTTATTTGGATGTTGTGGCAAACTCCTACAAGTCAACCGGTGAAAGGAAAGCTTTGGCTTTTGTTTTTTCCCACAGCAGCATCTGAAACAGCTGCTCTGATTTGGGAGTGCCAATGGTAGGTACGCAGAGTAGGCACATGGAGTGCTGTGACTTGATCGGATACTGATAGTTGCTCAAATCATTTCTGTGCTTTTTGCAGTTGTGGGAACCCTCCACAGGGAAAAGCTGCTGGCACTTCTGCTGTGTTTCAATGAACTGGAGTGAACTGGAAAGCACAAGGCACATACAAAAAAGCTGTTTGGCCAACCAGCCATTTTCAGTGTTTCCGTTGCTGCCATCTGTACTTGGAAGAGAGTCGCTTCTCCCCCATATGTGTCTTCAAATGTTCTGTTCCTCTGTTTTTTTCTTTTCTTTTTTTTTTTTCTTTTAATCAAGTTCAGATCTCTTGTTTTCCCCAAAAGCTTTATTCTGTGTCTCAATTTTCTGCTCCTTAGTATCCCTAGTGAATTCTCCCTTACAAAATCTGTGAACATAAATTGACCCATCGTTAATACAAAAATAAAATAACAATAAAGAGACACTCCCAGATCCCTTTTGGTCTTTGGTGTGGTCTGTCTCCAGACCATACCCCTGCCAGAGAGGGACTTGGGGCCTGTATGAGACAGAGCTTAATGGTAACACCACAGATCCAGTGGTGAGGTCATGGTCTTCTCTTCACAGAAATCGGATCTGGAAATTGTCTTAGTAACACGTTTAATCCATTTCCTTGCCATTGTCTGATTCTTTCCTGCAGTACATTTGTTGGTGGTATGCCCAGTGTCTTATAAAATACCCACGCAAAAGCGCTTCCACTGTTTCCCTTAGGAATAATTCCCTATATTGATTCTCACTCTTCTTTTTTTCCCAGATACTGAGCCTACCTTTTACTCTTGCTTAATTTCATTGCTGCCTTGCCTGCCTGTTGGTGTAGTTCTTGGTATTACACGTCAATTCTTCCACCCTTGGGGCTTGCACCTCTCAGGTCAGCTCTCCCAGTGCTGTGGCTGTTCTAACGCCCCTTCAACCTTGGCTCCTAATCCCATGTTCAAGGGTTTCCTGATCCCTGTTAGCGTTGGTTCAAGTACGTTGTGCAGCAGTATTTCCCTGATAAGAAGATGCCAAGATTTCAGAAGATGCAATATCACGTAGGACAGTTAACTCCAGCAGGCAGTTAAGACCTGCTTCTTGAACACTTGTGTGTGTGCAGACCAGAGCAGACATTTCTGTGAAGCCTGTGTCTGTGTTGTCATGTTCTGGAAAAACCCTTGGATGCCTTTACACACTGAGGTGTTCTTGCTTATTCTCATCTGTTTATTTATGGGTGTTTTTCTGAAGTACATTTAGTTTACTTTTTTCTCAAGCTTCCGTTATTTTTCTTTCATAAGCTTGAGGTTGCACAGGGTTTTTCTGTTTTATTGACTTCTGCCAAAATATTTGAATAAGGATAATCTGCACCATTTTTTAACATGTTTACCAGTTGTTCAGAATTATGTAAGAAAAATGGAGCCAAAAAACAGTATCTTTCCAAAGGAATCTAAATAAATGTTGGCTGCAAGTTTTTGTGTAATGTTATTGGACATTTTACATGAGTTTTGCATTTTTGTGAAAAATCAAAGTTAATCCTTCTGATTAATCTGGTAAGGTTTATTTATCGTGAACCTGTCTGTGGTTCTCTCATCACTTTAGAAAATGAGTCCTAAATTTATTGAAGCCAGTGGCAAACCACAGAGTTAAGCTATTGATATTCTCTTTTTCTTAGCGTCCATTTTCTAGTGCCAGTCTCTGGTTAATACCAAGAATATTTTTCTCTGTGAAAATTAGTGTCATGTCACAAATTTGAAGTTAAAAATTTCTCAAGATTAAAAAATATATATATATTAGTGATGAAACTCACCTCTGTGTTGCACTGACATCTAGCAGTAGATTACTGATAAAAAATGGAGAAGGTGAATGTGCAACTCATTTATTCATATGTCCTCATTAGGCTGTTTTCTGTCCACAGGTGTGCCAAGAAACAAGTAGCGAATGCTAAGACAAAGCATCCTTCCCTTTATTTTTAGCATATGAGTTAAAATAATGCTGCTTTCAGCAAGAGGAATGTCTCTGTCTGAGCCTTGAGACATGGTGCTGTATTTAGCTGCCTGTGTAATACTTCTTCCACTTTGCTGAGAAGGTTAAATAGCTAAATAATTTTTGCTTTCCGTTTATTTTTACTGGTATATTTTGTTTCTGCTTTATAAGTTAACCTTTCTTAATAGGTGATAACGGTTGAGCAACTATGTAAGCTGTGTGGCAGATATGAACTGAAATTAAATTTGCTACTTTTTGGAGCTAAAATTTTGCTGCTGTAAAAGGTCTTGAAAGAACCGTGGGGAACCAAGACAATTTAGTCCATGTCTTCAGTGGAAAAGTGTGTGATGGGGATGCTCATCACCTGGAAACTCTTGTTCAGCAGTTGCCCTCTGTAAGGGAGGGAAGGCGTAGGTACATATTATCACGAGTGAACAAGGTTAGTGCTCTTTTCACTTCTGGGAGTCACCTTGCCTGGGTTGATGTATAGGAAGGCCGCCTATGGCTTGTTCTCACTGGGTTTGTACTCACAAGAGAGCTAATGCATGTTTGTTCAGTAGAAAATACATATTTTTGGAAAGAAATACAAAGCCTATGTCATGTAAGTGACTTTGAAGTTCCCAATTTGAAAAGAGTGATGCAACAATCCTTAGTGTTTCTGTGCCAGATTTTCAAAAGCTCTCAGCAGCCAGCAAGTACCATCATTCTCAACGGGAGGGCTCGCACTGTGTGCTTCAGAAGATGTGGCTTTAGCAGTATTCCTCAGTGCCCTGCGCCCCTAGAATACCAGGCAAAGGAAACATACATGGCACTGTTCTCATTCTGCAGATGAGAAATGGCCCTTGAGGGTCTTTCCCTAAGTTAATGAACTGAGTCAGATACAAAAATAACTGCAGGTTTCAATAGCACAGTCATTAAAATATTACTTTAAAATGATGAACTAATGAACTATGATGGCTATGATCCTGATTACAGTCAGATTAACTACACTGCTGATCGCCATAGGAACTACCTTGGGACATTTGCTCTAAGTGACAGCCAAGTCTTTAAATACAGCAGTTTTGAGTAAACTAAACTATTAATTTATCTAAGTGATGCCTTTGCAGGATTTCTAGCTGTACAAGGGCAACGTTACCTGTCCCTTGCTCACAAGCACTGGTGTTGTCTGTGAGAGTCTCAAATAGTTATGACAAGCAACTGTCAGGAAAGGGAACGTCTCTCTCATTCGAAGCTGCGTAAGACTCCCCCTACTTTACATGCGGCAGGAGTTAGATTTTGTGTTGTGAAGGGGATATCAGGCTGATTCCTGACTGCTTCTGCTTGGCCTAAAGGGTAGGGAGGGAATTAATCTGATAGAAACTCTCTAGTCGAGATGCTCCTAAAAATGACTTTTTTTCTGACTGTGATTTGTCTCAAGGAACTGTCACATTGCTACCACTACAGATGACACACAAAACAGAAAAAGGTTATCCCTTTTTTTGCTTTCCACATACCCCGTCTTTCTTAAAACAGTAATACCAGCTAACGTTAATTCGTACTGGAGGAAGTTGTGTTGAAACTTTGTAAATAACATCAACACATTTTTAAAACCCTTTACTTGATTGCAAGATAATACTATTTACTGCACAACTGGGACAATTTCCAATCGTATGCATATAGGATGCATCTCATTTGTTCTATACTTGTTCTGTCAAACAAGTGAAAGTTGACGTGCATAGCAGTAAAATTCTGAGCTGGAGCTTGAGTAAATATTCCAAAATTCACATGAAAATTGTCAAAATTGGTAAGAATAAACAGTATGGCTTAGGGGTAACTTTTAGATGAAGTTGTGATCCGATTTCAATAACATTGTAAAGTTTCTAAAATACTCCTAAGCGTGTTTTTGTAAATATTTTACTAGGAGTATCAGTGATTTACTCACTGGGCACAGTGATAATCTAATATTGGTATTTTTGGAAAGGCATTATATGTGCAATTATTCCCTGGAAATAGTTTTCAATAATGATCCTGAAGTGAAGTCCTTAAAGAAAAAAAAATGTCAGTTGCATGCAATATTCTCAGAGGCTGGAAAAATGAGTTGGTACAGTTTTTAGTAACAGTTTGTGAGTGAGATCCGGAAAAGTCCATTCCTGGCTGAGACATTCATGTTAAGCAAAGGATTTCCAAAGAATGCTATGGGAAGTCGTTTCAGGATACGTAAAACATCGTAGCCTGGAAGGGGTCTACATGCATGTGGTTTTAGCAGGGGCAAAATTGCTGGATTCTCTGAGCTCATGCAGAATAGAACATAATGTTCTCTTTAGAGGAAGGCCACTTAGACAACAGCTGCTTCACAGCATTGCAATGTTTAGTGAGCATGCTGTGCATCTGGAAATAGATTTAATTTTTTCTTTAATATTAAGCTGCGGTCTAAATGCATTCACCTCGATGTTGTACAGTCTTGTTCTTACAGTCGAGTAAAGAGGCAGCATGAAAACTACACCGTAGGCAGAGCAGTTTAACAGCTTTTCTTTTCACAACTTCCTTTCTTTTGCAATGAGTGTTTAGCTTAAAACCTCATTCTTCTTTCAAATGGGAAGTGGATTATTGGCGAGTGGGAACTGTCACTTGTCAGCCCTGGTATGAGAAACGTGCAAGGTGTGAGATCTCATCCTGCCACAAGTCTGGTGATGAGCCCCTTCCCCTGCCCTTTCCGCATGTGTGTGGCAATAGCTGCTGTTACTTGTGAGCTTTGTGCTCTTTTCAAGGTTTAATTTGTCCGTTCGTTCAAGTTGTATGTAAACTTAGGAAGAAATTCATGTATGTGCCCATCTATGTTATATGTTCTTGTGGAGGAGGGAGGCAATCTGGAAGCTCAAACTATCAAAGAAGATTCCTTGGAAATTTTTCTGTTAAATACTTTTTAAAAAACTTTTAAACTTTGAACTACAAAATTTGCCTTTAATATATGAAAATAAGATTGGCTGTCTAGTTTAATTCAGGGATCTTTTAGATTGACAGTATAACTTTTCAGTTGATAATTGTCTATTTCTTCTTCTTAATTACCGTAACAATTCCTTCTGTAGTCAGATCTCTTTGACACCTTCATTTACTGCCCAAATTTCTTAGTTCAGTCTGTGCATCTCTTAATACTAAGGACCCTGGATGATTTACTGAGAAGAGTGCAAGACAACAGCCCGTTGACCAGCGGTAATAGTTTGGCAACCTTGTTTTCTCTTGAAATGGAGATCAAATGCAGTAAGAGAATCATTTATTTACCTTTGGATGTTCATATAAGCATGAGTGGGACCTGAGCTTATACAGAGCACAGCTTCCCAAAACTTTACTTACAACCTCGTTGCATTAAATGTAATCCAGGTTGCTTAGACGCTTTGTGTTTCTTTAAAATGTCCCCACTGGTTAGGCTTTTTCTTTTGTTCTGGAGATTGCTGATGCAATCCTTACAGAGCAGATGCATTTTACCTTCGTTAATGATTATTTGATGTTGTTAATTCCAGTCAGCAAGCAAGGAGGGAGAACTAATATAACAATGATTCTTTTACTCATGGCGATCCCTTGGGAGCATGTTTGCTACTGGCTTGCAGTTTCAGATTTTCCTGACTTTTCTTTGATTTTATTCCTTTTTTTTTTTCCATTCTCATCCATTTATTAACATGACATTAAGTGGGTTCTTAGTTATGCTTTAGCGTAGTACTCTGCCACTATTTTGTTGGAGAGAATGGCTCTTTAGTGCAAACAGTATATTGAAAAAGCTTATAGTTATTTTACATACTGGTTTTGTTTTGGTGAATTTTGCCCACATACCTGTGTGATGCCAGCTGTGTGGAGCTGTTTTGCACCTGACATAATTGAATTTAATCATGTGCAGTTTGCTAAATGCTAACGTGATAAAATACCATGGCAAAACTTGGTGTGAACCATGAGAAGCTTTTAGCAGGCAGAATAATTGCACTAACATTTGCTCTGAAGTACACTAGAAATTAATTTAACACACCATATGTGCAAAGCACATAGGATGACAAAAATACTCCAAACTGCCAACTAAATCTCCTGAATTGCTTTTGAAAATTCTCTTAACTCTTGCACTTTCTTCCTTAGCACTCTAAAAATACATCCGTTAAAAAAAAAAAAAAAAGGCCACGGATAATCAAAATTAAGATAAACTGCTAGAAAGTGTATGTCTCTTCATGTAGAATGTAGTAATTGACCATGTACTTCACTGTTCAAATGGGGTACAGAATTAATATACCTTGTCACATTATATTTATTAAATGCATATGTAATTGTTTCTGGGTTAGAAAATAAAAGTGGTCATGTGAAATTTCAGTGAGGTGCAAATATGCTAGAACTAGAAATCGGTTGTAGAGAGGAAGGTGATAAACTCAGTTTGGGAGGAATTACTGCAAGTGTGCCAGTGCACTATGTAAGTAATCTTTGGGAGATTGGAGAAATGGCCTAAAAAGAGGTGTAGTTCAGTTATGGTAAGTACAAGGCTCAAGAAAGAATTACCACAAGTTCAGGCTGGGAAACAAGTGACAAGGCAGCAGTTTTGTAAGCTCCATTGACTCACGTCTACACAGTGATCTCCTGTGGCTCTCAATGTCCTACATGGAGGGAACAACCCCATGCAGATGTCTTTAAAACGTGAAATAATCTTGCTGTGCCAGTGAGTCATGGTAAGATCTCCGCTTGGAGTACTGTACCCAAGTTGGGATGTTGCATTTGAGGAAAACTATGGGCTGCTGATTAGAGAGAAAGAGCTGAACAACTAGCAGGTCCAGAAAATGAGATCTGAGACAAGAGGTGGAAGAGGAAACGGTTCAGTCTGGACAAGGGAGAGTATAATAATGCTTGTTAGCTATCCAAAAGCTAGAATTGCAGTAAGCTGTTTTTCCTGTACATTTTGAATAAAAATAATGAAACACTGAAATTTAGTGCCTTGGTGAGTTGTCAAGTCTCCGAAATGGAAAGGTTTTAACACTGGATTAGACAAATATCTGTTGAAAATGGAGGAGCTGCAGTTGATTCTGCCTTAAGGCATAAGGGCTAGACTAGATGAGCTCTTAAGAGCCCTTCCAGCTCTGCTGTCTGATTCCCTATTATAGCTAAATGTTTTCATGACATTCATTATTGTCATCACAAGAGCAACTGACTGAGAATGTACCACTGCAGCAATGTTGCCATGGAAATTGAAGGACACTTTGTATACTAAGTACAGACTCATTGCCAAGAATTTTTCCACCTTTTCCAGCATGAAAAGTTAAAGAAGTTAGAGCAAGCAATTATATCTGTCTTCCATTTCAAATTCAGTTAAATGTACGTTCATCAGAATTTCATATTGTCAAGGGTGGTAGGGTAGGGTACTGTCCACCCAACCATCTGGAGAAGAATATTAAAGTTCCCTGGAGATGTTGCATTGTGCAATAGCTGAAGCTCATGTCTTACCTTCAAGAGCTCTAGACAGAAAACATGTGGAGGGTAAAAGGCAAAATGTAAACATTAAGCATGAAAGATACAATAAAGCTGGCCCGGGTGCAGCATGATGTTCTGGCTGCGAGGTCCAGACAGTGAGGATTGCATTATTCAAACAGGAAATTGAAGGAATGTTTCTCCAGTGCCTGTCCTTCCAAATCCTGGAAGCTGAGAAGCATTATCAGCTAATTGTTACACTGTGATGGAGCTGGGCAGATAATGAGGAGAAATTTGTCCTCTAGCTGCAGTGTTGCAATTCCTAGGATGGTTAGCAAGAACTGCAAATTGTGTTCCCTCAACAATCCTACTTACTGAACAACCAGTGTAAGCTCCTGCCTGCTCTGTTTTGTCTGATAGGAACACATTTGAATCATCATTTGGTCTCTTTTGAAGCTTGAACAAGGCAATCAGTGGTTCAGCCCTGAGGAAAGGAATCTTTATCTACCAGCTGGGCTGATGAATCTCTGCATCAAAGCCAGATGTGTCATTAGGAAGTCAACAAGACAGCAATAAGAGATGTCCTAATGAAGTTGCTATACCTGTCACGTGAGCTGTGCAAGAGAAATAGAAGCTTCCGACTGATTTTTTTCCAAAGATTCCTTAATTATAATAGCTTTCTGTTGAATAGAAACTCAGAAGGACAAAAACAGAACCGTTGTTGGTCTTTGGTTGCTTTGCGCCCAAAGAAGCATTTGACAGCGGCATTCTTCATCTGCTAAGAGGCCTGCTCATTGTTGCTCTGTCCAACTTTTGTGGGTTTCTGTGTAATGGTGATGAGGGCCCCAACAGCTCAGCAGTGCAGTGGCTCTAAAATATTGTATCCACATGGCTACACGTTGATTTATGCTGAATACACCACAGAGGTGTCTTGTGTTCCACCTGCTGCCGCTCTTGTGTCAGCCTCTCCCCTGTTGGGCCCCCTTTCTTGAAGCTGGGCCATGCTGCAGTAGGAGTATTCACAGAGAGGGCTGGAGGCCCTTTGCATCCTCTTGCAGACAGAGCTAGATGGGAGCTGGGAGCTGGTGTGTGAGAGATCTGATCTCCAGTAACCCTCGTTGAGGCCGTGGGTGAAGGAGGGGGCTGCACTGCAGCGGAGGGTCCTCCAGCCCGGGAGGAGTGGGGAGTCAGGAGGTGGGAGTGCTGTCCTGCGGTTACCCTCTGCTGTGGGGTGGAGTCCCAGAGAGGGACCCACTTCTTCTACCCAGTGAGGTTTGCTGTGAATGAGGTGTTAATGGCTAATGCTTGGTTTCCATCTTCTAAAGCACCCACTTAGAGCCCTGGCCAGCAGGATTTTGTGGTATCGTAACGGGAAGTGGGATTTAAAGTGGCCTTGCCCGTGACTGCCATGCCCTGGTGCTGCGGAGCCGAAGGCTCTGGGCGTTCCTCCTTTTAGAAAATGAGCAATGACCCAGGGTCCTGGTCCTCAGCCCTCAAGCTGGCGCTGTTACTGTGACTACAACGATCGTCCCCAAGTTCAAGTTTGGGGCTCCCCCCATCTTGTGCTCTGTAACCGGCAGTGCCGTGGCTGCCTCCCATCAGACTGGATCCTCTCCAGTTGCTGTTCCTTCTCTGGTGAAATGCATACAGAATCATGGCTAATTTGAATATATAAAGTTTCTGATGTGGTGATGAATGGGCTGGAAAATGTGAATATTCAACTCTGACTAAAACTGCTTCTGCTTCTAAAACATTAACCAATTATGTTGAAATCTTAAAAGGAACCTGCTTGCATTTGAAGACAGTGGAGTCAGTGATGATTCCTGACAGGGCTTGCGTCTTTCTCATGGTCTTGGGTATAATCTTACTGGCTCTTCAAGGGGGCTGTAACCCTTTTGTCTAAGTAATGCCATACACGTACTCTCTCAGGTGACTGGACATGACCACGCAGTTGTGGGTCTCCTCACTTCTTGCTCATATTTTTCTTTATAGTGGGCAGTGTGTCATTTAACCATTCTTAATGCTTTTGGCAAATGGGATGCTTTTGTATTTAGAGATGTCACCTCAGGGCAATGACTTTAGATTATCAAAAAAGTCATTATAAAAATTTTAAAAAATCAAATCAATTTAGAAGTCTCAGAAAAATGTGTTCAAACCCACTTACAGCAGATTACGATCTATTAATAACTTTAAGACATAATTAAAAAAAAAAGTGCAGTAGATGGCAAACACTGTCTTTTTTTGACTGTTTGCCTATAACTTGACACTAAGAAGTGTCTATTTGCAAAAAGGCTGCCCATGTTGCTTTTGAGGATGATGTGAATATAAAAGAAAAATGCTCTCTCTTCCCGATGACTTACACTTACTTGTTTGACTAACGTTCTGTCTTAAAAGTGATTTCTTTTTTCTTCATCTTGGGAATAACTCCATCACCGAAGTATTTAAATTCAGCACCACAGTGATTCCTGTTGTCATTATTTTATATCCCAGGGTCCTTACAGAATCCTTGAATGCCACGCTGGTGATGGCTTTGTTTATCCTTTTGTCCGAACCTTCGTAATGATGACAATGTACCCTGAGTGCCTTCAGGTCTCAGTGGGACCTCATGTTTGGATAATTAGGGGAAATCCCCTTGGCAGAGATTTCAGAGTTGACCATTTGATGTGGATGCAGGAATGAGCAGCTGGAGACATAGAGAAATGATTTCTTGGGAGAGGACACCTGAAGCAGGCTTCCTGGTAAAGAATACAGCTCCTGGTGCTTCACCTTTGAGGGACATTCAGAACACCCTAGGTGAGCCTAAAACCTACAGGGCTTGCAGACAGGAGTGCTTGAAGGGTAACTAGAGTCATAACTGCAAAATAAGCTTATAGCATTAAGTAATCATGTTTTGTTCCTGAGGCTCGCAAACAAATAAATCAAAGCTGCAACCTTTGTAGCTACCTCTTACCAGAATTAGTTTTCTTTGCCCAGTCCTCAGTCTTGTCAAATGCTGCATCATGCCTGAGAAGTCAGACTAGGGGGTTATTTCAAGCAAGGACTGTGGATGTGCATGCATGCGCACACACGCGTGTGTGCACATGCACAATATTCATGATCTTTGTGAGTGTCCTTCCAAGATGCTTTATAATGAGAATCCAGTTTGTGTTAGCTGTAGCAATGCACTGAGGGAGAAAAGAGCAGGCAGTCCATCCATCAGGTAGGCAAGTCTAAGGGAAAGCTGAACCCCATTTTTGAAGTTTAGTCTACTGTCACTAAGTCTGCAAGTGCTTGTGCTAAAATCTTGCAGTGATGTGTCCCATTGAATAAATGAGGTAGTGCCATCTGTGTTATCTTTGAACATCCTGTATTCTGTATTCTACCAGTAGCAGGGGAGATCTGTAAAAGAAGAAATAGCATACTCTGAATCTAGGTGCAGATGGCTGCATGCTTGTATCTCAGTAGGAGGTATATTTTTGGTTACCACCTTTATTTTTTATAATGTGCTGGATGTTTATCCTCTGCCCATCAAAAAAAGGTTTGGTTGCATTTTACGTAGCCAGTTTGCCCAGAATGGCTTTAAGACATCTGAGAAGAGGCCATCCAAAGAAGAGATGTTATCTGACAACTACTTGCCTAATGCTGTGAAAAGAGGGATTTTTGAGTCTGCCTGGGTCACACCTGTTGGTACAGGATCACACTGAGCCAGAATTGCAGCCCTGTCCATTCCCTTTCACACTTGGATCCTCTAATTGATGGTACCAGCGTATGTAGTAATGCCAGCAAAGTTTCATTTGCATCCACCACCAGTGGGAGAATGTTTATGAGCAAAACCGCTCTAATCTCTATTATGTTCAGGTCTGTACCTTATCAACACAGCTTATGGACATGACAGGGAACTGGAGGCTTGTTATAGGGTGTATGCTGACAGGCTAACTGGACCTCTGAAAAATATATTGTTCTCCACTGGCTGGGTTTCTGTATCATGTGTAGTGAACCTTGTTTCGCTACCAAGCAAAGAGTAGGGATTACCTAATACCGGCAGTTTTGATCTGCATTGGAGGGACAAGAGGATGTGACTGCTTCGACCTCCCATTTCTGATTAGCTGCCTCTCAAGTGAGGTTTACCACTGCAAGGCAATGTGTAGTCGTGCTTCTTCCTGCAGGGTGTCTGTCATGGTTTTGGCTG